>PVHX01000768.1:90878-257119 GCA_004024805.1 Geosciurus inauris | reverse complement strand
ATGTATATATATATATATATATATATGTACATAGAAATATGTCACAAAATAAATAAAGATATGCTTTTCTAGATGAAGGAGAAATTATTCTTGACCAGCTTGAGGACACATGGAGGTTTGAAGGAGAATTCAGAGCCCTTTTCTTTTTTCTTTTTTTTTTTTTTTTGGCACTGGGGATTGAACTCAGGGGCATTCGACCACTGAGCCACATCCCCAGCCCTATTTTGTGTTTTATGTAGAGACTGGGTCTCACTGAGTTGCTTAGCGCCTCGCCGTTGCTGAGGTTGGCTTTGAACTCGCGATTCTCCTGTCTCAGCCTCACTAAGTGCTGGGATTACAGGCTTGAGCCACCACGCCCGGCTCCTTTTCTTAAAAGAAGACACATATGAACTATGTCTTATAGACTGGTATAAGTAGAATCAGAAAGGCAATACCAAAGGAAAGGGCATTAAAAGTAAAGAAAATGAGGGGCTAGGAATATAGTTCAATTGGTAGAGTGCTTTCCTCGCACACACAAGGCCCTGGGTTCAATCCCCAGCACCAAAGAAAGAAAGAATGAAAGAAAATAGTAAACAAACAAACAAAAAACCAGAAAGGAGAGAGAGCATAAAAATAAACAGAAGACCTGTAGTAAAAAAAACAAAAGCTACCTGGATTATGAAGAGCTCTTTTTAAACAGAAATACAAGGTAAGTAACAGAATGTAAATAAGACCAGAAAGTTAAGTAGTGAGACTTTAGCAAGAACTAAAAGGAGTTGGAACAGAACGGATCCAGATGTGTACGGGTGGATGCTTACCCATTTTTTAAAGCCCTATCAAAGTAAAAGAATCCAAAGTTAAATATAAAAAATAAAAATGTATTTTGAAGGAGAAAAGAAGTCACAACAAATCAAAATCTTTTAACATCAGACAAATACTACAAAAATCATAAGAAACTATCGTAATGCTTGGAATACTTTATCATCTGACACACTCCATAGCTACAATGTTCAATCATGTCTCCATATGACAAAAAATAGAACTCAGCCTGTCTTTTAGCATAGCTGATCAAAATTTGTTATCATTGATAGCATATAAAAGTTTCTTTGAGCTTCACAAAAATCACAACTGATGATGGTAAAATTTTTGGAATATTGTCAAATTTAGGAAAAACCTTAAAATTGTGAGATTTGGGGGCATTTCCAATTATCCTGTGTGGTGATTAACTGTACATATCACTTGGATCGACAAAAGACTTTTCACTGATATCCTCCTGTAGTGGCATACTGTTAGTTTTATGTTATCTTTGTTAAAGGAATTATTATTGTTTGTCAAAAATTTAAATATTTTCCCAGTGTTCTTTATGATTTATTTCTCATAATTAACAGATTATCCAAAAGTTCAAGACCTATTAATTACTTTTATTTGCAATGTATTTCTTCTTAGGGAACTCCAAGGGAGCAACCTCATGTGATAAAGAGAATAATATATGGTTTTATCCTAAGCCAGTAAAGAAGTAACACTAAATAATTCCTAATTATGATTTATGTACTTCTACAGTTTTGGTAGTATTATTTCAATAATCAATGGCAGAAGTAAAACATACTTAAGTTTTACATGTTTAAAAAATATAACTAAAGATATAAATATATAAAGCACCATCTTAAGTGTTCATTAAATTATTAATGACCTCTTGATGAGTAACAGAATTTATTACGATGTGTTTTAGTGCCATCTAGTGTTTTAAAAGTATACATGAATTTCTCATTTAAAGGCTTCCAATAAAATAAACAATTTAATTTTTATTTTTGTCAATATATTCTTGGGTTCTACATTTCAGTGATTCTAAGATCTTATATGAAAAATTAGCAATGAAATAACTGTACAGCCATATGGGCTTCTAAATTATTAAATTATCAGTCAATAAGAGGAATTGAGCCATTCCCTCACTATTCTGACAGCAAAATTCAGTCAGGACTAAAGCTACCATTAAGACAAAGAGCCCAGTTCTGACTGAAATGTCCAGCCAGATATTTTTCACAACATCTTGGGCTTAGAAACTTCTTATGTTTAGAAACATCTTAGGTTTAGAACTTGATTCAAATCAAGTTCAATCTAAGCTATATGTAATATCTTTAAAATAATTATTTTATGACTAACTTTATAGTTCTGTTAAAAGAAAAATGTTTTATTTCACAGATCAATTGATTTATTATCATCCTTATCAAAAGTAGTCATTTAAGTTCTTTCATTTTATCAAAAGAATATAACTTATTTTGTTTTACTTTTTAGGTCTATAACAAACAATACTACATGAGCAAAACAAAAGCTTATTTAAGCTATTATACTGCAATGTGTGAAGCATAAAACTAAAAATGAGAAAAAAAGTTTCTGTAAAGTCAACATGAAAAATAGCAAGAGAGACTTGTTCTTTATCTTTCTACTATTAATTCATTGACAATGTAAAACCACTGAATTTATGATATTAAACTCATATTGCTTAAGAGGATTTAGAGTGAAAAACAAAGTTTAAAAAATTTCAAAAGCTGATTCTAACTACAAATATCACAAGATCCAGAAAATATCATAAACTAAAATAATTTTTTTAAAAACTCAGGAGTAGCAACTGCACTCCAATCAGCTCACAAAGGTGTTCTTAAGACCCAGCAATGCCACAATGCCACATAGTGACGGTTCTCATAGTACACTGGTATGGTGGTTCATTTTATGTGTCAATTTGACTGGCCTAAAAGATACCCTGGTAAAACCATTTGTGGGTGTGTCTGTGAGGGTGTTTCCAGGAGAGATAAGCATTTGAGTGTGTAAACTGGGTAAAAAGTCACCCTCGCCAATGTGGGTTGGCATAATACAACCATTAAGGGCCCAAACAGTACAAAGAGGCAGAGGAAGGGTGGGTTTACTCTTTATTTGGAGGTGGGACATTCATGGTTTCTGTTTGGGGACATCAGTTCTCCTCTTTCTTGAGCCTTTGGGCTTGAACTAGAGTTACACTCCTGGCTTTCTTGGGCTTCTAGTTTGCAGACAGTAGTTTGTGGCATTTCTTAGCTTCTGTATTGGTGTGAGCCAATGCTTCATAATACATTTCTTTTTATGTATGTATGCATATCCTATTGTCTCTGATTCTCTGGAGACTCCCAACTAATACAACCTGTGCTTCTAAGTATATGTGGAAGCTCTCTGTTCAGTCCTTTGTGGATTTATCCAAATAATCATCACCTCTTAGTTTGGCACCCCAGATAAGTCAATCTTGTCCAGATCTACACTATGCCAGGCATTATAGGACTCAATCTTCATGGTCCACCAGAAAGTCATGGCAATATGGAATAAGTTATTTCCATTAAATTATCAATCAATAGCTTAGCAGTACTGAAACCCATTCAAATCCAGGGGGAAACAAGGGAACACAGGCAGGTGAGTAGTTCCTGGCTGGAAAGCCCCTTGATTAAACTGAATATTGGGTAACAAGAGTAGAAGTAGGTGTGTAGGGGTGTACGTGAGAATCCATATACATTAAGTGATAAGCAACATCAAGAAGCTTCTCTGACTAATAATCCAGTAGAGTACATTTTGCTGTGAATTCATCTCTGGTCCATAACTATAACTGATATCTCACATGGCAGGCTCTCTATTACTCAGCTATACCCTCTATGTACTTGATAAAAGCCTGTGAATGATTTCTCCCTTTAAAAAGAATCAGTGCAAATGAGAAAATTTTTTATGTATCTAGAGGAAGTAATTTTTTACCTTATTAGTTTCTGATTAATCCAGGTGCTATTAAATTCCACCTGCTGATTAGAGTTTTAATGTAAAAAAAAATAGCTCTGAGAAATATTTCTTGAATTATTCATCTTTAATATAAAATTTATTCTGGTTACAATAGTGGATGGTTGAATCTTAGCTGATAATTCCTGTGTATAATCTATTAGAACAGTAGTCCTCAAGTTGAATAAAGAGACAATAAACAAACAAAAAAAGAGCCAGAAAAATTGTCATAAATTTGACTTGCTACTGGGTTTCACTCACAATTTTTTCCTTTAAATGTCACATTAAAAACTGATTCAAGGGCTGTGGTTGTGGCAGTGGTAGAGCGACTGCCTAGCACATGTCAGGCACTGGGTTTGATCCCCTGCACCATATAAAAAAACTAAATAAAATAAAGGTATTGTGTTCATCTACAACTAAAAATATTTTTAAAAACTGACTCAAATATGATATAATGCTATTTATTATATAATAAAAAGGTTAGAATAGTTTAATTGCACATTATATTGTTTCCAAAAGTAAATTTATGGGAAAGTCAAATATTAGTTGTATCTTTTATTTGTAAAAAATTAGTTTTATCCTAACCATCTATTCTATCCTGTCCACATAGAATAATAAATAAGTGATCTCAGACAGATGACATCAAGTTACTTTAAAGAACCACCTAAGTCCAGATCACAACTACCTTCACTGATCTTTTCCAACATGTCACAATTTTATCTGCATAGAAATTCTTTCTAATAAATACCTATTCTATTCTCCTGTATTTCTAGTAAATACCCAAGCCCATTTTCTAAGTCCCTGTGTTCAAATAATATCAATATTAAAGCACCACTCCCTTTTATATATATATATATATGAAAAGCAAGCTTTAAAATGTTTCATGAAGCTTTCCTCTGTAAGATAAGTAATGCTTCCCCAACCCGGTCTTCACTATAAACCTTCTAAGGCACTCAAGACCAGCCTCAGAAACTTAGCAAGGCCGTAAGCAACTTTACAATCCTCTTTCTCAAAATAAAAAAATAAAAATAAAAAGGGATGAGGATGTAGCTCCATGGGAAAGTGCCCTGAGTTCAATCCCCAGTACAAACATAATAAAATAAAATAAAATAAACCTTCTAAGTTAAAGTAGTTTATTTATGTAAATGGTACATGTTAATTTGCTTGTTCATTCATTTGACATTGAAATCCTTTCTTGATTTCAAAATCGCTAGAAGTATTTTACAGATTTAAAGGATTTCTTTTTTTTTCTTTTTTCCAGAATAAAGCATAAAGAAATGCAAGTACATGTAAAATGAATATCATAAGCAGAAGAGCAAATGCCTTTGGATACGAGGCAGGTTAATCTTCTGTTGTGTAATCCAGGATAAACCAGTTTCCTTTTAAAAGTTGTAAGATTCCCAGAATGGGAATTAACCATGTACTGGAACATAACACCAAGCAGCCCACACAAATCCTCCATGTTCTCCTTCCCACACTAGCTCAGCCAACTTCCTGGATGCAGACTCTCATTCTCTAGTGCTTCACCAAGAAATTCTTTACCAAGGTGAGTTCACCCAGGATTCTTGCTCGAGAGACCAAAGAGCATCATGGGGAGAATTCTATATAGAAACAGAGAATCAGCAAGGGACGAGTAATGGGATCAAGCCCACAGTTCAATGTCATAAGGCAAGAAGTGTGTTCTTTTCACTTTGGAGAGATAGCATATGATGTGACAGATGACCTTTTATGGATCAAGTGAGCAATAGGAAATAGCCTGGTTAGCAAATTGGACCGGCTTATTTGGAGTCATAAACCTCACTAAGAGAGATGGAGACAACACCACACTATGGTCTATAGGCTCCACCTTAAAACTGGCCCAAATATAGCCATTCTTAGTATCTCTGCCTCCATCACCCTAGAGCAAGCAGCTAGACTCCCTCTCCCGGATCACTTCTCCTAACTTTCTCACTAGCTTTACAGCTTCCTGTGTTGGCCTCTGCTGAGTTCTCCACACAGTAACTAGAAGGATGCATTTACAATATAAATTGGGTCATATCACTCCTCTACCTTAAATCTTTTTAGTAGCTTCCTCCTATGTTTGGAATAAAATCAACTTTCCTGACCATGACTTGAAAGACTCTCCATAGCCTAGTCCCAGTATACATACCCAGCTTCATTTCCCACCACGATCTCTCCAGTTCATACTGTCCACCTTTTTCTTTCTCAAATACATTAAAAATACTCCCACCTTAGCCTCTTAGGGTTGCTGCATAGGAGAAATGAGCACTCTGAGAAGAGCAGAAGCAGAATATGTCTCTGAAAAGAGAAGAGGGTTTCTCTTTCTCTCACTCCGTCTGATTTTAAATATGTTTGTAACACATAGAGACACGAAAAAGGAACCTAAGGAATCTGATAAGGAGGAGGAGAGCCAAGATGAAGTGGCACATCAGGAATGGAGAAAGGAAGATAAAGAGAGATATGCCTTGGTCATGACTTTGTATTTGTATTAATTTGCTATTACTGTCATAACAAATTACCACATACTGAATTGCTTAAAACAACACAATTTTATCATCCATAGGCCTGTAAGTTGGAACTCTTGCAGGCTTGGATAGTTCTCTGGGTCCCACTGAGTTCAAACCAACCTGTTGTCAAGGCTTTGTTTGCTTTTGAAACTCTGGAGATGAATCTGCAGATATTCACTTATGTTGCTGGCAAAATTCAGCTCCATGCAATTGTTGGCTTGGGGTCCCTGTTTTGTGGCTAGCTGTTGGTCAGGGGTTGTTCTCAGCTTCTGGAGGCTATCTACATTCTTTGGATCACAGCAACATTGAACCAAGTTTTTCTCACGATTCAGATGTTTTCAGCTTCTCCTTGGGCTGTCTCTCTACCGAGTGATACTTCTGTTGTTTTCATGAACTCCTATGATGAAAGTAGACCCATCTAGATAATTAAAGGTACTCTCTGTTTTAGGGTCAACCTATTTGCAACCTTAATCACTTCTAGAAAGCCCCTTCAGGATAGTATCCAGATTAGTGTTTGGTTGAATAATGAGAGAATGGGAAGCTTGGGCAGACATCTTCAGAAATCTGCCTAATGATGACTTCAAATATCAGCTGAGTGCTTTGAATACATCAGGAAGTTTAATTTTTCTAAAACTAATATAACCAGGCAATAGGTCCTGTTATAATTAAAACTGATGAGAGAAAAAGAAAAACCTTAATATTCTTCATTTCCAAACCAAATGACCATACCTATCAGACTATTTTAATATACTTGTAACTAGATTTTACTGTGTAAAGTTTACACACGCACACACACACACACACACACATACACACAAACTCTTTAAAGAATGCATCTGTTGCATACACAAGGGACAAGTGTAGCAGAGGATACTTTGGATTCTGTAATAGAAAATCTAAACTTGCCTTCCCTCTATGCTCATTTCAATAGTGTGGCCAAAAATCCTAATGCTGAATCAACGATCATGGCATTGCCATGGCAACGCAGTGGGGTGCCTCCAGCATGCAGCTACTTTCACTTCCCCACAGCATAAACAATTCACCTGATTATGGGCTATTAAGACACACAAGAGCATATGAATAGAAAAAGAAAAGGAGGGCTTTGGTAATGTACATTGGAATACATTTTGGCGATCTCTAATAAGCCAAGATGAAAAAAACAAGATACTGAGAAAATGGCGTAGAATCCTTCCCATTGATTTTGCAAAAATTGGACAGGTTCACAGCTGGCTGACTTTGTGGAAGTGCTTCTGTGAGATTTCAGGATAGTTTTTTTGCTGTAGAAAGTACAGATTTTGAAATATTTGTCTCTCCTTTTCCCTCATTATTCACACACACACACGCACATGCATAAATCTTTTCTCACCACATAAAAAACACAAAAGCGAGAAAGTTTCTGTTATTTTAAGCTGGGTTAGAAGACAAAATATACGTGTGTGTGAGTGTGTGTGTGTGTATAAGTAATTTGGGTTTTTATATCAGTAACAAAGCCCAGGAAGAGAATGACTTTCCAAAACAAAACTCACAATGTTTCTTTAAGCCCATAAATTTATAACACAATCCTGAGAGGTGCCCTGCCAACTGCCAGAGCAGATAGCCCTTCACCTCTGACTTGAGACTTTCTAGGCAGACCCATCACTGAAATATCTATCCTTGTCTAAGCTGTCAACTAATGCAGAGATTTCTGCCTATTGAATACTCCTGGGAGAAGAAATGTGTTAAGCCACATTAAAGTTAATGAGTTTTATCAAGCATAGTTTCTTGCTACCCAACTATTTAGAGCCTATCACCTTCCTTTTTAAAAAGGAGAGAGAACTCTTCCCTTGAGGCACACACCTCCCACATATCCCCTACATTGCCTTTTCTTACGTTCTTCCCCCAAGAGTACTTGTGCAGGTCCCATCTCAACTTTACCACACCCTGATCTTCCCCTGGAACCCCCACCCCATGTTCATACACTATGTTTCACAAGGATGAATTTCAAGGATCTATATGTAACCCCATCATTGAAAATTACCCTTAATACAAAGGGTACTTTGTTCTCTGACAATGATACCATTTTACCAGGAACTCATCAATAAAATTACTCAGCAAGGTCAACACTTTGATCTGATAGAGCCTTACAGAAAGGACAGAATATTAAGCAAAGACAAGACAGCCTTTCAATATGAGCCTTTGATATAACCTAGCAAAGCACTCCATGGTGATCAATCTATAAAGTAACCAAATGCAGCCATTTAAAGAGCTTGTTAGCATTCATGAGTAGTTGCATCAGTGAGACCTATGTTTCCTTTTGAAAGTGGGATTACATTTTATGGAGAAAGTTTAACAGCAGTTATGACTTAGCCTGTAAAGTCTGCAAGATAAGCAATAAATCATATCTCTCAAAAAATAAAGGAGGGTAAAAAATGTCCTGAAGAAATTCTAAAGATGTTGCAAATGGACACCATTTTGGCAGTGTTGGGGTCAGGCACAATTTTCTTCCAGTTCCAGTAGTGGACAATTTACAAACTAGTCACCTTGCACAAATTGTTTAACTTCTCTGACCTTGGTTCCCACCAGTGTGAAACACAGGTGATTAGAAGGACGTAGACTAGATTGGTCAAGTTGGGATACTTTGAACAAGGAAAGAGGGGACACTATTAATAACAACACCAGGACAACAGGAGTGATCCAAGACCATTGGGGCAGGCCAGAAGTATAATCTTCCTGTCAAGATAATTAAAAATCAATGCCCATGTAACAACACTAAATTCTGGCACAGATGGGGAACAACAGTAATCTGCATTCATTGCTGACGGGGATGCAAAAGGGTACAACTACTTCAGAAGGCAGTTTGGGAGTTTTTTAAAAAATCAGATATATGCTTTTTGGCAATGGGTTTGTAGCCAGAACACAAGTGTTTTAAAAACCACTGCTAAATCAAAGCCAAAATGTGAAAGGAAAAAAATCATATCAATGTTGTTGTCATTGGACATGTAGAATCAGACGAGTCCACGCTACTGGCCATCTGATCTACAAATCTGGTGGGATCAACAACAACAACAACAAAAAACCATTGAAAAGGAGGCTGCTAAGGTAGAAAGGGCACCTTCCAGTATGCCTAAGTCTTGGATAAACTGAGAGCTGACCATGAGCATGATGTCACCCTTGAGATCTTCCTGTGGGCATTTGAGACCAGCAAGTATTATGTGACTAGCACTGATGCCCTACAGTCATGGAGACTTTACCAGAAACCTGATTACAGACACATCTCAGGCCAACTGTGGTGCCCTGATTGTCACTGCTGGTGTTGGTAAATTTGAAGCTGGTATCCCCAAAAATAGAAGCAATTAAGATGTCCTTTGGAACTAATAAACTGTTATATCCAGGCAATGAAATATTATTCACCATTTAAAGAAATGAGTTATCAAACCTGAACATGCCCTTCTGACTTACACAATGGATGTTAAAAAACTGGTTGCTGGTGTTAACAAAATGAATTCCACTGAGTGACCCTAGAGTCAGAATAAATATGAAGAAATGGTTAAGGAAGTCAGCATCCACGTTAAGAAAATTGCTACAACTCTGACACAGTAGCATTTGTGCCAATTTCTGGTTGGAAGGTGACAACATGCTGAAGCCAAATGCTAATATGCTTTGGTTCAAGGGATGGAAAGTCACCCATAAAGAGGGCAATGCCAGTGGAACCATGGCACTTGAAGCTTTGGATTCATCCTACCACCAATTCATCCAACTGACAAGCCTTGGCATTTATCCTTCCAGGATGTCTACAAAATTGACAATATTAGCACTGTCCTGGTGGGTGGGCCCAGTGAAACCTTTGCTTCAGTCAATGTCACAACTGAAGTCAGTTGAAATGTACCGTGAGGCTTTGAATGAAGCTCTTCCTGGGGTCACTGTGGGCTTTAATGTCAAGAATGGGTCTATGAAAGATGGTGATCATGGCAGTGTTGCTGGTGACATCAAAAATGACCCACAAATAGAAGCAGCTGGATTCACTGCTCAGTGATTATCCTGAACCAGCCAGGCCATCAGTGCCCCTGTCCTGGACTGTCACACAGCTCATATTGTTACCGAGTTTGCTGAGCTGAAAGAAAAGATTGATCATCATTCTGGTAAGAAGCTGGAAAATGGTCCTAAATTCTTGAAATCTGGTGATGCTGACATTGTTGATATGGTTCCAAGCAGACCATGACAGTCCAGAAAGCTCACTAATATCTGCCTTCCCAGACTTAATCTCTTATGAAAGAACAATCTCAATTGGTTGTCCCAATTGGTCATTCACATTTCATAGTAAAAGACTGGTTAGTGATAACAATGCATCTGAAAACTTCAGAAGGAAAGAATGGGTTATGGACTATTTCAGGTCTGTGTGTGTGTGTGTGTGGCAGTTTTCAGCTATTGGGTTTTTTAAAATATTTTTTTAGTTGTTAATGGACCTTTATTTTATTTATTTATAAGTGGTGCTGAGAATCAAACCCAGTACCTTACACATGCGAGGCAAGTGTGCTACCACTGAGCCACAACCCCAGCCCCAGCTATTGGTTTTTTGAATCAGTACTTTTTTTTTTTGGTACTGGGGATTGAACTCAGGGGCACTCGACCACTAAGCCACATCCCCAGCTCTATTTTGTGTTTTATTGAGAGACAAGGTCTCACAGTTGCTTAGCGCCTTGCCATTGCTGGCTGGCTTTGAACTTGCAATTCTCCTGTCTCAGCCTTCCAAAGTGCTAAGATTACAGGCATGCGCCACAGTGCCTGGCTTAAATCAGTACTTTTTAATGGAAACTACTTGATCAAAAATCTGTGACAGAATTTTGAGAGCCATTAAAATTAAAGTTTAAAGAGAAAAAATAAAATAAACCTCCTCTTACCATACTCTCCAGCAATTGTACCCCTTGCCATTTACTCAGAAGAGTTTGAAACTTATGTCCACACAAAAATTTGCACATGTATGTTTGTGGCAACTTTATTTAAAATTGCCTAAACTTGGAAGCAATTAAGATGTCCTTCAGAACAGATAAACTGTTATATCCAGACAATGGAATATTATTCATCATTTAAAGAAATAAGTTACCAAGCCATGAAAATTCATGGAGCCAATTTAAATGCACACTATTAAGTGAAAGAAACCATTATGAAGAGGCTAGATACTGCATGAGTTCAAATATAGGACTTTCTGGAAAATGCAAAACTATGAGGACAATAAAAAGATCAGTAGCTGCCAGGGATTAAGGACGAAGTTGGATGGATACATGGAGCATATTTATTTTTTAGGGCAGTGAAACTACTCTATACCCCATAATAATAGTGGTTACATGTCATCATTTATTTGTCCAAATCCATAGAGTGTACAGCACCAGGGTGAAACCCAATGTATACTATGGTGGTAATGCTGTGGCCGTGTGGCTCCATCAGTTGTAACAGGTTTGTGGATAAGAAGGAAGTTTTGGATGGGGGCAGGGCAGTGGTACGTGGAGATCCTCTATCCTCCCAAATTTTGCTATAAACCTGAAACTTCTCTTTAAAAGAAAGACTGCTGTATACCCAAAGAACTTAAAATCAGCATACAATAGTGATGCAACCACATCAATATTAATAGTAGCTTAATTCACAATAGCAAAGCTATGGAACCAACCAAGGTAACCTTGAACAGATGAATGGATAAATAAAATGTGGTATATATACACAGTGGAATATTATTCATCCATAAAGAAGAATGAAATTATGATATTTGCCAGTAAATGAGTGGAACCGGAGACTGTCATGCTAAGCGAAATAAGCCAACCCCAAAAGACAAAGGCCAAATGTTCTCTCTGATATGCGGACACTAACACACAATAAGCAGGGGTGGGGGGAATGGAAGTTCATTGGATTAGACAAAGGGGAATGAAGGGAAGGGAGGAGAGATGGGAACAGAAAAAATAGTAGAATGAATTAGACATAACTTTTATGTGTTCATATATGATGAATACACCACCAGTGAAACTCCACATCATGTACAACCACAGAAGGAGATCCTAATTAGAATAAGTTATACTCCATGCATGTATAATATGTCAAAATATACTCTATTATCATGTATATCTAAAAAGAACAAATTTTAAATTGTCAAAATAAATAAAATCAAATAAAGACTGCTAATTTTTTAAAAAGGAAGAAAAATTGCCACAGGTTGTGGCAATTAATAAAAACAAAATAGATAAAACACTTAGCATGTAGTTAGCACTATGTAAAAATTAGTATCTATCTCTCTATTTTCTTCTCCTATGACTTTTCAAAAAGGATAAGAGTACAAGTTTCAGTAAACATAACTACATCATGAAGAGATTATCTAATATCTTTTTGAAATGCATACAACTCACAAATCTAAACTTGCTTGTTATATGAGTAATTGAATAAATGAGTCACAAACTCTTGTCTTTCTTCACTCTTCTGCTTGTCTCTATCATTTTTCATGCAGGAGAGGACAGACTTTGGATTAGGAAGACTGGATGCCTGGCTCTACCAGTTATGTGATTTTGAGAAAATCACTTCAACCCTTGGCATTTCAGTTTCCTCATCTGTCAAACCAGCAGTGATAGCGCTCTTTGAGATGAAGGCCACGGAGTTCTAGTATTTCAAGTGACATATGATCTTGGCTTCTAGACGTAAGCATTTTAGAAGCTTCTGGTACACCCAAATGGTTCCTGGTCACCCACACTGTACTTCAGATAAAGTGTTAATTATTAGCTGCTAAAATTAGTTATTTTCAGGTACATTTCAGAAAATGAATTATGGAAATAGAAATTTTGACCCAATCTTCAAATCTGGGGATAAGAATAAGTATTTCTCATACCTACTGGTAAACAGAAGAGGGAGCTCTAAGATTGGACTTGAAACTCTGGTCTTTATGCTAAATCTTTATCACCTTTTCACTATAAGCAAACTCTATACTAAAAAAAAAACCTGAGGTATATAATAAATCCAGAAAGACAGAAAAAAAAATAAATTCTGAACCATCATCCAAGGATTTAAATATGGGATTATCTTTTGTTCCAAATGAAATATAAACTTCAGTGATATTAACATAAAATGATTTCTTTTAATACACATTTATTTTAAAATATCCATTCATTTATCTAAATATATACAAATTTGTACAAGGTCTCTTAATGTATGATGACATGTAATATGTATTTTTTGAGGAGTAAACCCAGGTGATGCTTTTCCACTAAGTTACACCACCTGTCTTTATTTTTTATTTTAAGACAAGTTTTCTCTAAGTTGCTTAGGGCCTTGCAAAGTTGCTGAAGTTGGCCTAAAACTTGAAATCCTCCTGCCTTGGCCTCTTGAGTCACTGGGATTATAAGCATGTACCTCCATGCCCAGCTAATAATTTTGGTGTTCAAAAATTTTTGATAACTTGTAGAGGATGGAATTGTTTTTCCTTTTGTCACACTCTCTTCTATCCTGATTTCTCCTTATTGCTAAAATTTAGGGACATATTCCTAAGGCTGTCCAAATGGTTCTATTATTCTCAATTAGGCTTTTTTCCACTTAATGGTCAGGCTCTGACTCCTGTTCTTTGTTTCTAATAGCATCTATCATCTAACTATAAGTTCATCCGTTCACATTTTATAACCTACATAGTGGTAATTTATCAGAGATCAACTAGAAACCATGCAAACCATAATTATTTCGTGACTTATTTCTAACATCGTTACATATACAACAGGAGTAAAAAGAGATTAGTGCATGGACACCTTCAAACTACCTGAAGTCTCAAAAGAAGAAAAAAATCAGCCTCCACTCAAGCAATAATAGGGCTTAATCACATTTTCTACACGAAAGTAAGAATTAGGGGGTTTGAAAATGGCTCTGACACTAATGATCTGTGACACAGAATTTTCCTTATCTCAACTCTGAAATGAGAATAACCACCTCCACAAGGCTCTGGGGCAGATTGAATGAGAGAACATATGTGTAAGTTCCTTTCTCAGTGTCTGTGACACAGCTGCTAAATATAAGTGGCTTTCTCCCTTTCTAATTTTACACGACCTCTGTCGTTGAAGGATGTGCTTTGACACCAACAGCATACAGAAAACTATCAGCCAAAAGATCTCTATATCAAAGCTTTCTCATTAATAGAATTAATGGTTGATTATAAAATGAAAGCAACAAGAAAATGTCAAATTCTAATGAAACCTAACATTTTTTTAACACTGCCTATTAGGCATTGAAGGTTACATTGTCCTGAGCATCCTGAGTCATTAACATATATCAAACACATTTGTGTCTCTCCACAATGTCAGCATTATTCAATAACAATAAATTCACAGGTTACACCACTTTCATCAGTGGCAGTTCACTGAATATTTGTGGGTCACTTGGTATTCATCAGCCAGGCAATTCAATATATATATATATATATATATATATATATATATAGGCTAAGGAAGGGTTAAGGCGGCCACAGGGGTTCAGGGCTGAACTAAGAGCAAAGGCAGAGAGCAGATACAGATGAAAAGAGTCACTGTAGGTGGTCAGATAAAATTATGAGCCCGCCAAAGAATGGTTCAGGGCACAGAGCTGTCAAAATGCAAGTACTGTTCTAGACCAAAGTCCAGAAGGCAGTGGTTTCTCAGTGTCAGCATGGAGTAAGACTTGAGTAATCATCAAGGGCAAGAGAAACCACACTCTGCTGAAACCAGGGACAGAGATTCAGAGGATCTGAATGTGGTGATTTTTCCTGGGCAAGACTCCTGACTGGATGACCAGATGAGGGGGTCAGGGTGCCGCCGTGTCCAGTCTCAGGGTGTCCCTCTGGTTGTTTTGTTTTGTTTTGTTTTGTTTTGTTGGTACCAGGGATTGAACTCAGGGGTATTTGACCACTGAGCCACATCCTCAGCCCTATTTTGTGTTTTATTTAGAGACAGGGTCTCACTGAGTTGCTTAGTGCCTCGCCATTGCTGAGGCTGGTTTTGAACTCGCAATTCTCCTGTCTCAGCCCCCCAAACTGCTGGGAGTGTCCTTCCTTTTATTGTTCTCTAGAGAGGGAGTTGCAGCATTTGGTGATCTGGAGTGTTTAATAAGCTCATGGGCCTGGATTTTTCAATGAGTTTGATATGCATCCCATGCATCCATGTACTTCTGATTAATTCAGATAGTTCACAGTGGTCATTCTTATTAGGATTAACTTATCAGTTTATGCCTTATGGTTGTGTCAGGCAGAGAATAGTTATTTACTTGCACAAACAGGATGTGGTGAAAATGGAGTAGCTTGTAGCAAACTACTGCTTCACAAAATGGAGTAACTCAGACTTAGGCAGAGCCTGAACGCGCTCTTCTATCCATTATGAGTAACTCAGCAGAGCACAGCCTGCTGTCCTTACACAGGCTAGAGTTAGTCAATCTTTATTCTTTTGAGATGAGTCTTTTTATTATCACCCTTTTATTCATGAAGACATGGAGAAACTTCTTAACTGTCTCAAAACCATGCATATAGCTGTCAACAAAGCAGGTGCTTTGACCATAAAAGCCAGAATTCTGAATTATTTCCCTTCACTGCTCAAGTATCTTCTGAAATAGAAACTTTGCTTAATCATTATTTGAAGTATGGCCTAAATACTCAATAGATCTTAGCAAATTGGTAAGCAAACTGATTGAACTTGTTGTAACTGTGCTAACTTGTCTAATCTAAGCATCACAATCTCCATCTCTTTGAGTCAGAGATTACAATAACATTATTATAATGTTGTCCTAGAAAACAGAAAATGTAGTAAATGAAAGCAAATTAATAATAGTTGTAAATTTATTGACTTGGACATAGTATATTAATAAATGAGTTAGCGCTTCCCCTTCATTATTACTGATTAAAACTCAAAGAGACTATTTGCTCAAATACCATCCCTTTTGAACTATATTTAAAAGGAAATTATGTTGAGTGGTTCTCACCTCCCTGAAATCAATAATTAACTCTAGTGACGATCCCTTTGTTCTATCTATAATAGTGACTTCCTTAGAACAGCTAATTTATTTCATTTATCCTCTAATAAAATTTCTCTTTAATGAGCAATGTGTCTGGGTTAAAATGCTCATTTGTTGCAGTATATACAGTTGTATGTAACTGAACCATTAGGCTGTTTCTTACATGGCCCACTAAGAATTTGTACACAACAAATGCTTTTACTCTTAATATCAGTCTTCACCTACTCCACACTCCATTGGAAATAGTTGTCTGTCCATCAATCCTTTGACCTATAGGTGTAAATTTTGCTTTTCCACTTTGGCACTTTGTGCCATTTTCTGGGCTTTTCTGAAAAGCAAGGCCCTTTCAAAGTGCTGCTTTCCCTTGAGGCCTGGGCTTATAAACACAACTGAACAATGGACATCACACTTAAATATTCAGCAGATACTCAAACTGCCTGTCTCCTAAGATAGAAACCTCAGACTCATTGTCAACCCCCTCACCACCACACACAATTCCCCCACACCTTCCATAACTGAATCCAGATGATTCCATCAGTATCTTGAGTATGGTTTGCTTCCTGTTCTTAATTTCAGCCTTTGTCATCTCTTTACTGGTCATTTATATTTTCCATCTTCTTCATCTCTCCATACTACATCCAGGTCAATTTTCTCATAACTTTTTGGTCACTATCTCTCTTGAGTTATGCCTTATCTGCTATTTTAATCCATTCCCAGAATTCATTTTTTTCAATATACTTTTATGTCTGCATTTTTCAATAGTTTCTCTATTCAATCCTTCTGTTATTTTCCAATGTTCCTGATTTACATTTTCTTGTCCTCTTAACATTTCCTAGAAAAATTTGAACAGCCTAAGTTAAAAGTTTTTCAATGTGTTCTATCTCAAATTGTTGGACATAAATCTTATTTATTGCATCCACTGACATTCTTTTGTAGAACTTCATTTTCTCATGTGGCTTGAGATTCTTGATCATGAGCTCCTCTTCAGTAGTATTTGCAGAGATCTAATGAATAGGATTAGTGCCCTTAAAAGAGGCCTCAGACTCCTAGTTCCTCTCTTCCAGCATGAGGAGAAAGCTAGAAGTCAGCACCTGTGAACCATTCAACAGAGCACACACACTAACTCTGCTATCATGTTGATCTTGAACTTCCCTTGCTGTGAGAAATAAACACCTTTTGTTTATAAGCAACCAGCATAAGGTATTTTTTATAGCATTTCAAAAGTATTAAAACAGTGTTACTTTCATGAAGTAAGAGTTTCAAGGGGGTCTGCATTGTAGAAGCATTTCTACAGAGTAACTTCTCACTTTTCTTTGGTTTCTTTGGTACTACAGATTTCACCAGGTCAAGATCAATTTTTTAATTAAAAACTTTACTGAGATAATTATAGAGTCACATACAGTTGCAAGAAATAATACTGAGAGATCTTGTGTACTGTTTGCTCAGTTTCTCTTAAATTCAGCATCTTGCAAAATGATAGAACAGTATCATAACAAAATACTGACATTGTCTAATTTACTTAAGATTTGCTCTATTGTTATATTCATTCCTGAATATGTTTTATATATCATTTGCTTATATACACATATTTAGTTTTACGGTTTTAGCTTTGATGTTTATTTTCATTTTAAGTTGTTAAGCAATATGAGATTTAAGTAAAGATTCATTCTTAGTGTATGAATATTCAATTATTCCATAACATTATTTCCACCATTGTTCAAAAAGCTATCCTTCTGCCACTGAATTGTTTTTGTGCCTTTGTCAAAACAATTGAGCATATTTGTTTGAGTCAATTTCTGGTTTCTCTATTATATTAATCCATGTCTAGCCTCTTGCCCCAACCTCACTGTCTTAAATACTATCAATGGTAAATCTTATCATTAAGTTAAATGATTCCCCCACATTTTTTTCTTTGAAAAGATGATTTCAGCTATTCTAGGTCTTGTGCTTTTCCATATAAATTTTAGAATAAACTTGTCTATGTCTAAAAATTATGTCACAGGGATTTTAATAATAAATATGCACATCAATTTGAGATATATTGGCATTTTTACTGTGTTAAGCCTTTCAATTCATTAACAAGATAGGTCTATTTGTTTAAGTTTTCCTTGATGTTTTTCATTAGCATTTTTTAAAACAGATGGTATACACATTTCATTAAGTACATATCTAAGTTCTTAATTTTCTTTTGTGTGTTTACAAATATTGTGTTTTTAATTCTGGTACTGAGTCTTTCTTGTTGGTATAAAGAAATACTATTGATTTTTGTGTGTTGTTCTTGTATCCTACAACCTTGCTAAACTCATTAATTTTAGCAAGATTTTTTTTTTAGATTCCTTGACAATTTTTAATTTAAGAAATCATTTTGTTTTCAAATAGACACAGCTTATTTTCCCATTTCTAATCTTTGTGTATTTTATTTCTTTTTCTTGCCTTATTGCTGTGTCTAGAATTCTAGTACTTTGTTGAATTAAGAAGGAAGATAACAGAATCCTTGCCTTGTTCTCTATTTTATTCAGTCTTTCAAATTAAGCATGAAATTAGGTGTGGGTTTATTTATCTATTTATTTTTTAACAAGCTGAGGTATTTTACTTCTACTCCTAATGAGCTAAGTTTTTTTTTAAATGCTAAGTAGGTGTTAGATGTAAAAAAGTTATTTTCTCTAAGAATTGATATAATCAGGATCTTTTCTCCTCTAGTCTGTTAATGTCATGGATTATGTTAAATGTGAGTGAAATGTTGGAATAACCTTTTGTACCTCAAGAAATGCCACTTGATCATGGTATATAATTGCTTTATATATTGTTAGATTCAGTTTGCTGACATTTTACTGAAGATTTCTACATCTAAGTTGATGAGAGATGTTGGTCTGTAGTTTTCTTTCTTCTTTTCAACTATATTTGGCTGGTTTTGATATCAGAATATACTGATTTTGTAAAATGAATTGGGAACTGTTATTCTTGTCTTCTGAAAGACATTGTAAGAAATTGATGCTAATTCTTCTCCAAATGTGTTACACGATTCACTAGTGAAGCCATCTGGGTTTGGAGATCTTTTTTTTTCCCCCTTTGTTCCTTTTTTAAGAACTTTATAACTATAAATTCAATTTCTCAACTGGTTGCAAGTCTATTTAAATTAACTTTTTTCATGTTGTAGTTGTGGTAATTTGAGCTTTTCAAAGAAATGGTCAACTGTACTACAACCACAAAATTCTTGATTGTAATGTTCTTTATTCTCTTAACAGCTACAGTATAAGTATTGAAATCTTCTGTTTCGTTCCTGATATAGGTGATTTCTGTTTTCATTTCTTATTTTTATCAGTCTTATTTTAATTAGTCTTGTTAGTGATTTATCATTTTCATATACTTTTTTCCAAACCAACTTTTTTCATTAATTTTCTGTATTATCCTTCTATTTTCAATTACAGTGATTTCTGTTTTTTAATTTCCTTCATACTGCTTGCTTTGAGTTTATTTTGCTATTCACTTTCTACTTTCTTAAAGTAAAAATTTAAATTACTAATTTGAAACTTTATTTTTCATGCAAACATTTAATGCTACATTCCAGTTATTTGATATGCTATATTTTTATTTTGCCTGTTTCTGTCATTTCTTTTTGACTTACTTTTTGACCCATGAATATTTTTAAGTGTGGTGTTTAATTTATAAGTGTTTGAAAATGTTCCTGTTATCTTTCTGGTATTAATGTCTAGATTGACTTCATCATGCCTAGAAGCACACTATATTAGATTTTTTTTTTATAGTCCAGAATATGATACATCTTGATTACTTTTCCACAGATGCTTTAAAAAAGTATATTCTGGGGCCGAGGCTATAGCTCAGTTGGTAGAGTGCTTGCCTTGCATGTGTGAGTCACTGGGCTCAATCCTCAGCACCATATGAAAATAAATACATAAAATAAAGGTATTGTGTCCACATACAACTAAAAACAATTTTTAAAAAGTATATTCTGCTTTTGTAAAGTGAAGTGTTCTTGTATGTCAATAGATCCATTGCTTGTATTTGTTCAAGTCTTCTGCAGTTTTGATATTCAAACTTTGAATTTGTCTACATCTTTTTCCAACTTTCTTAATTTTTGCTTTGTTGTTTTATTTTTCCTTCCTGTACATTGTTTGGACTATATGCAGTTAGGTTTGTTTTGTCTTCCTGATGGCTCAGTCCTTTTATCACTATGTAATACCCCTAACTTTCTCTGGTAATTTTCATTGCTCTGAAGTCTACTTTATCAGGTATTAATAGGCCACTCCTTTCTTTTTAATTAATGTTGGTATGATATACCTTTCTCATCTTCTTTTCTGTTGATTCATCCCTGTCATTATGGTTTCTTATACGTAGTCAGAATATGAGTTGTTTGGGAACAGCTTATGTTCATTTCATTGGCTTAAAAATCTGAACAGTGTGGCAAGTATTAATTATGACTGATCCATGGCTGTTTCACCTACTTTTTTTTGAAGATGACACTTTAATCCGCACGACTGTATCGAAGAAAAATGTTCTTGTCACACCTGATACAACAGTGAGTAAAGATTTTCTGGCCCCATTTTCATAGCTTGAGCAACATTTCATTACTTCTAATGTTTCACAGAGAACTTAATTTCAGCTTTCTCATGTACACATCTTGAAGCTGACTTCTCCATCTCTTGGACAGCCTGGACCTCAGCTCTAGGATCCAGATCTGATTTGGATACCCTGTGTGTCTTGGTTCATGTGCTCCCATTCACCGAACATTTCAAGCTCATCCACGTTTTAAGCACTACTGTCACTTTATTCAGACTTCTCTATAACTTTTTACTAAATAAATTTCCAAAGTTAAAAGAAAAAGGAAAAAGAATTATGGCCTTTAAAACCTTGCTTGCTATGATCTAATCTTAAATTCTCATGCTCACACTTTCTAAAGTGTCAAAAACAGCGAACTTGGAAACAGCTGGAAGAAAATAGAAGATCAAAAGAATGCAGCCTCTGCCTCCTCTAGAGAGAAAGGGAATTTGAGAGTGACTCACATTTGAAAACCAATAACCACTACAGACAAATACATATAATATAAAAGGCATCATTTTCTGTCCCTAAAATACAATAGTCCTTATTCCAAATAAGATCAAGAGCTACTGATTTAAGTTGCTAATTCTTCCTAGCTAGGTGTTAACAAATGGCCCCCATCATGCCTGAAGATAGAATATTTTATAGGGAGAAAAAAAAAATGGATGAAAGTTATTGAAGAATAGATGTGCCGCCAGATTACCATTTATAGAACTGACTCACCACGTACCCTTAGACATGCTGGGTAGTTTCCCTATTTATAACACGGGGTTCATAGAACTTGTCAGCAAGAATGTGTGAACCCTCAAGTAAAATTTAGTACGTGGCGCCTAGCGCTCAAAGAGTTATCATATTATTACCCAAATTGGAATTGGCTTTGTGACAGATTTCAAATACCAGAGTCCTGCAAAGCAACTGCGACAAGTCTGTACATTCCTAGGAAACCTGAAAGCACACTGGAAATATGGGTGCATCTGGTTTTCCCTGAGGCAGCAGCTGCAGCTGCTCAAGTTGCTGTGGAATCCAAAGTGACAGCCCCCTCCTGGCTGGCAGCGTCACTGTCATTCAGGAGAGAGATCACAGAGCCTGTTCATTTCTGCCTTTGAGGTGCAGACATCAGCAGGAGACCAGACAGCCTGTGGGGCAAGAGGTTAAAAACCTGCAAAACAATAATGCCTTCTCCTAGGCATAGAAATTCCACCATTCCTGTGGGTCCTGGGGAAATCCAGGACTGAGAGAAAAATCATCTGAGATCCTTTCCTTAGGGTTTCAACAAGAGACAAGCAAACTCAAACGCAGGAACCTGGGTACTGAAATCTATGTTTGAAAAAAAAGAAGTGGGACTTTATCTTAAATGGCTCCCTGGGTGGGGCAGGAGTTTAAGAAAACATAAGCAGCTTACTTTTTCTCCCCCCCTCCTTTTTCAACAACTTTTTTTCTACACAGGATTTCCTGGTCACATCATGAGGAACTAGGTAAATATGCCCCCTTTGACTGAGTGGCAAGAATCATTTCCTGTCAGTTCTTTCAAGGAAGAAAAAAAAAGACCCCCAACCAGCCCAAAATAGAAAAGTACAAATTGTCATTTGAAATTGGACCAGGAAATTTTGTTCAGAGAAGTAAGTATTATTTTGTAATTTGTTCTTAACTTGGTTGTTTTTGTTTTGCTTTGTTTTGTTTTCTTGGTCAAATACACTGCCTACATTGTGAAATTCAGTGGTGTTTCCATCTCCTGATCATTGCTCAAATATATGCCATTTCTAAAATGTTTGGGCCTACATCAACCCCACTGATCTATTCTTAAAAACACTCCTCTTTTTCTCCAATCTCATCCCCACTTCGTTTTATTTATTGTGAAAATAGGAAATCTTCAGTTGACAATGATGTAGGTATCTAGCTTAAGAAAGGAAAATGTTGCAATTTTTTCCCCACTGGAATAAAAAAAATTAAACTCAGGAAACTGGATCAGTCATTTACTTTTTCATTTCTACAACTCTTTCCCTAACCCCCCCTACCTCTCTCACACACACAAACACTCAAGCATCCTAAATAACTGAGGTAGACACTCACTTGGATATACACTACAGTGGCATTTACTCATCTCTTTCCCAAATTTAAAGAAAAGAGAAAAGCAAAAGATATAGACCCGCTGACATTCCATGATGCTGAAACTTTTAACTTTCTTTAAAAATTATCATTAGAGCTGACCATGGTGGCACACACTATAATCCCAGTGATTTGGGAGGCTGAGACAGAAGGATCCCAAGTTTGAGGCCAGCCTCAGCAACTTAGAAAGACCCACAGCAACCTGGCAAGATCCTGTCTCAAAACTAAAATTAAAAATAAAAATGACTAGGAGTATACCTCAGTGGTAAAGTACCTCTGTGTTCAATCCACAGAACCAAACAAATAAAATAAATAAATAAAAATAAATAAAATAAATATGAACCATATTCAGTCTCATCCAGGCAAGCAGAATTATGGTGATCGAGGCTGTGTGTTGGGTATTTACACACATGTTTGCTAAGGACAAAATGTTACAACTGGTATAATATGTGGTGTTCTAGGGGAACTAAATACTTATGAAACACTTTATGTAGAACATTTCTTAACATCCAAGAGAGGACCCCCGTATTAATATAAAGAAAGAGAGAAAAGAGACTGTGGTTAGGAAAATTTAAACTACTCTATACCACATACATCTCTTGGAGATTTATAATGTACCATCAAGTCTTAAAAACTATAGTAAAGACCCTACTTTGATTTTTTTAAAATTAATATTTTCAAAAGTTTTCAATGAAGCTTTTTAAAAACACAATGTTTATCAATACTCTATAGAGTTCATGTTCTTTTAAGCATGTCTTAAGTATAACAAAAGAAACTATCTAAACTGCCTCAGAAGAAAAATTCTAATCATTTTTAAAGCATTTGGCATTCGTTTTCAAGATCATAAATTATATATCATATTTCCAAATAGTTTACTCCATTGGTTTACTATGTCGCTTGCTGCCACTTTAAATAATGTATCCCAAGTTCAACCCAAGAGACTTCAATGTTTTTCCATACCTGCTATTTTCCACCGAAGAACTGAATGCTTCCACTATGTCAAGGTGCCTTCTTCAAGTGATCCAAAATACAAGTTCTATGCTCTGTCAGAGAATGAGGCACCAAGAAGGGTCCCCTTGAGGTTGAACTATTTATTAAGTCAGGGAAACATAAAGTAGTTAAAAATGGAAATGCTAACGTAAATATCCCAGAGACAGAAACACTACTACTTCAATAACTCTTTTTTAATCGGATTTCACATCTCAGCTCTTTTCTCTTCCGCTGAACTCTGTTGCACGATCACATCTCTCCTCAGCAAACATCTGGTTTGTAAATTGATGTTTGATATTAAAATATTTTGGGCTGGGCATGGTGGTATACACCTGTAATTCCTGCTAGGGAGGCTGAGACAGGAAGATGGCAAATTCAAGGCCAGCCCCAGCAACTTAGCGAAGCCTTAAGCAACTTAGCAAGTTCCTGTCTCAAAATAAAAAATAAAAGGTCGGGGGATGTGACTCAGTGCTTAAGCCCCTCTGGGTTCAATCCCCAAAACAAACAAACAAACAAAATTTGGATGGGGCTGTTAACCAGTCACAGAGATCCTTAACCTATATGATTTCAAAGAAGTTGTATAAACAAGTAATAATTGAACAGAGTAATAAACATCATTCTAAAGGTTTATAGAGATGTACACAGACATGAAACATGATTGTGTATCAGGGATGTTCTTGTAGATGAGATGGTAGGCCATATTAAAATTGTCAGAAGAGACTAGAGAGCTAAATAGTGGCCCTTGAAGAGGGCAAGAGCCTCAGTATACTGTTTACCAGAGAACTGCTATGAAGGGATTGCTTTTTTTCTTATTTAAACTGTTCATTAAATCAGACTTATTGTCTCTTCACATTCTTACATACACAGCAGAAACCAAAATAAAACCAAGTTGTTAATCTATGTCTGCAAGAGAGAGAACTTGATTAAAGTTCTCAAGAATTGCAGCTATCTTTTGCCTGTAAAGAAATACAAGTGTTGAAATTCTTTCAACACTTTTTTTTTTGATGGTGGAGAGATGGCTACTCGTAAGGTACAGCTTCATCTATATGCAGTTTTACTTTCTTAGTACAAAGTCTGTTGCTAAGTAGAAGCTGGATCTCCTCATCCTCTGAGACAAAACAGCCTTGTTAATATCAGAAAGACACAAGTAGTCTAACAGGCATAAGATAATTCCAATTGGTTTGAGACAAAATACAGACATGGGCACATAAGTAGTCTAGTACCTTCAAAAGCTCTTTTTCCCTCTTTTCTGGCCAAGGTTGAACCTTTATACCATTAAACAGTCCTAGGGCAATTAGGATCTACTGAGCAAATTTTGATGATGGGTTCAAAAAACCGGACAGGTAAAGCTGGTTATTATTGTAAAGAAAACATACTGTAAAATCCCAAATGTAGAATGAGGAATGTAGGAGGAAGAACTAAAAGAGACAACTAAAGTAGAGTTGATATTCCTGGCTTGTTTTTAGCTCCTTACTGCTATTCCCAAACAAACAAACCTCTTCTTATCTGTCAGTCCATCAGCCATGTGTGAAATGGGAGAGGAATAGGACCTTCCTACAGGATGCATGCCAGGGCTCAAAGAAGACAGAGTACTGAAGAGAAGCACTCTGGGACACCAATTTACTTACAAGCTTCAGTTGTTCTTACTGAGTAACTATGCCCTTGTGCCTCTGCCCTTTTAAACACTGGCCTACAGAACTATTTTCCTTCTCCTATCATCCCACGAACCAGTATGCACAGCTCCTTGGAATGAAATGTACTGATTCCAGAATTTTCTGTCTGATTCATCATGACGCCAAGGGATTTCTGGCCTCCGTAGTGAAGCACTATGAGAAAGGTTTAGTAATAGAGGATTTATAGGCCTACCATTTTCTATTCTTAAAATCTTTTCTACACCTGTACTGTTGCTTTTCCCTGAGATCTTCCTATTACAGCTATCATTCAGAGCTCTCCCTCTTTTGGACTTTGTGCACCTTACTGACCCTTTCTTTTGCATTTCTTTTGGCAATGTCTTATCTTCCTCACTGGGCAGAGCCTCCTTCAAACAAGGATTCTGGTTATTTTCTTCCTTCCTGAGAAAGCCCAGCCATTCAGGTCTCTAGCCTTCGTTTTTTTTGTGAATGATTTACCTATTGACTCCTAACCTCACCAAATCCCACATTTCTTCCTGTTTTCAGATGGCGACACCTTCTGACCATGCTGTCAATAGAAAAAGATAAACACCAAAGTCTGTTTCCTCCCATGGCTGCTCCAGTCTTACACTCTGGACTGTTCTGTGGAACCATCTCTCTTTCCTCTGCTGTCTCCCAGGAGCTTCTTTTACCTTATCACACTTAATCAGTTGCCAGATTTGCTGCTGTTTCCTCTGTATTGTCTTGGAGATCTGCCTGTTCCTCTGGATGCAACTGATACCTGAATCTGATTTTTTTCATCTTTGACTAAATTGTCTCTCATTTTCCTACAAGCAACAAGTCCCAGTTTTCAAAGTTTTCAATTAAAAAAAAAATCAGTTAAATCAGCTGTTATACTCACTACCTTGTTTGTGCTTTCCTTCAAACTTTCTCTTTACTCTGTACTCAGTTCTTTGTTATACATACTTTGTTGGGAGATTTTCCTCCAATGCAGTCTGCAAACATTATCTATTCTCTTTACATCCCTTTTCTTTACATTCTGTTGGAGAAAACTTTCTCCCAATATTTCACAACTAACTTGATCTGGAGTCTACAAACAGCATTACTATGCGAAATTTCAGGGCTAAAAGTGGCCTTGATCAGTGCTATTCCATAGAACTTTGTATGATGATGCAAATGTTCTCTATTTCTGCCCTTCAATATGCAGCCACCAGAAACACATGGCTATTGGGTCCCAGAAATGTAGCTAGTTCAATTCAAAGAACTGAACTTTTAACTTTACTTAATATTAATTAATTTAAATGTAACTAATCACATGTTGGCTAGTAGCTACTGTATCAGACAATACAGTCTCAATCTAGGCCCTAAGGTATCAAATGATACTATGAAAGTGAAATCCATTAAACATAATGTAAGCTTTTCAGGGACAAAGGAAATACATGAGACCTGAGAAAACCAGTTTTACGTAATAAAAACAAACCTCATAGTCAAAATTAAAGAACATTTTGATTTAGCATAATTAAATGTTATCATAACATTTTGTCAACTTAAAAAATATTCAAATAAAAACTCAAGAAAGGGCTGAGATTGTAGCTCAGCGGTAGAGCGCTTGTCTTGCATGCGTGAGGCCCTGAGTTCGATCCTCAGCACCACATACAAGGCAATAAAATAAAGACATTGTGTCCATCTACAACTAAAAAAATATTAAAAAAAAAAACTCAAGAAAGTTGCTTTATTTTTCCAAATAATTTATTGGCTATATTTTTCTTCTTCACAAGAATTTCCAAATAGACATAAAAAATTGCCAGAAAATCGAATCATGGCCAATTGTAAATCACACAAGTTTCTCATGGCTAAATTCTATCAGAAACAGAAGTATAAGAGATTCTCAACATTTTATGTTAAAAAATTAAATATTTAATGTGGTACATTTTTCATGTTTTACATGATTTGGGGTGAGTCCTCTACAAGAGTGCCTAATCTATGTCAAATTTAATATCATATATTTTATATTTGCATTAGTATATAAATAAAATTAATTTACTTGCCATATACCCAGTTTCTCCTATCCCTTTACTCAAGTCCACCCTTAGCATAGACAGGATAAAGCAAGGATGTAAATGGAGGTGACTGCCCCAGTCCACTTTCCTTTCTACTTCGCTTCATCCTGGGCCAAGAAAGACCTCACACTCACACCTAAGGACAACTTAATCCAGTCTTCCTGCTTCATCTAACAGTCCTAGATATGTGCACACCTGTAGCTCACTCTTTTTTTAAAACACAAACCCCAGGCTTTGGTAGTAGGGAATTCTGAGATTGCTGTTTTGGAAAGTGTATAACTACTAGCCCCAGGAACCTTTTGCTTTGTGGGCAAGAATGAGAGGAAGGCCTTTACTAACCTTTAAAGTATGTGACCTGGTTAGTATTATTCTTACCTTTCTATATTTCTAACATAGGATTTAGCACTATCTGAAATGTCATTGGTTTGTTTTCATTTTCTTGTTATCAATTTCTAAAAAATATTGCTACTATTGGACTACAAATAGACTCTGATTATCATAATACTTGCAATTACAGAGCTCCTCATGCTGAAACAACATCTGGTTTATAGCAGAAGCTAAATAATTGTTGATGGAGAAAATAATCATTTTTCTCATAATTTTCCTGGAAATTGATGGTATTCATATTGAAAAAAAAATAGGTTTTGAAATTGCATAAATTAAAACTGAATTCCCTCTCATTCTATTATTAACCATGATCTTGGTTGGTAGGCATAAAAACAAATCTAGCTCAATGATGTTGCTTTCATTTCTTCTACCCTTCCTTCTTTTTTCTTTTGTTTTTCTTCCTTGTCATGTTCTCTATGTGAAACCCAGGTTTGTTACCTGTTGGTGGGTTCTCAAACCAACTTAGTGTTACAGTTCCCAAAGTATAGACTATAAAGCCCTGGGGGTCCAAACACTTTCCAGGGAATCCATAAGGCCCAAGTTACTCATAATGGTACTAACATGTCATTTGCCTTTGCCATGGTGTTGACATTAGCACTCTGATACAAAAGGAATGATGGGCAAAATTTCTGCCCTTGGCACAAATCAAGGCAGTGCACCAGATTGTTCTAGTAGCCATTCTTTTTTTTTTTTTTTTTTTTGGTATTGGAGATTGAACTCAGGGGCATTTGACCACTGAGCCACATCCCCAGCCCTATTTTGTGTTTTATGTAGAGACAGGGTCTCACTGAGTTGCCTCACCATTGCTGAGGCTGGCTTTGAACTCACGATTCTCCTGTCTCAGCCACCCTAAATGCTAGGATTACAGGCTTGCACTACCACAACCAGCTCTAGTAGCCATTCTTCACTGTAATCATCCACAGTTAAGAAAAAAGAAAAACACCAGCTTCACTTAGGAGTACCCCTGATGAAATGGTAAGAGTATTAATCTAATTAAAGTTCAACAATAAGAATACTTTTCTTCAATATTCTTTGTGACAAAATGAAATCAAAAGTAAGATTTCTCAGGAAAAATTATTGTGTAACTGAGTTGCAAAAAGAACTAGGTACTTTTAAATGGAACCCCATTTTTCTTGAAAGAACAACTGAAAATTATTTTTATGCTGACTAGGGAATTTGGCTGACCTTTTCTGGAACATTAACAGTTGTAACACTGAGGCCTATGATAAAATGAAAGATGTCAAGCAGAAATCAGAACTTTAGAAAACTTATATCCATCACTGTGAGCCTGATCACTTCCCAATATCTTCATGACTTCTTTCAGATGAGATGAATGGTGATAGTATGTGACTTTGTGATATTCTGAAATGAAGTATGAAACATTTGGAAAATAACTCAATGGATGAATATTTCCCAAATGACCAACTCATGGTGTTCTCAAATCATGTGTGGCTAAAAGAGTCACTAGGCAACTAGCCAAGTGTACAAGGCAGGTACACATGTATTGTGCCAGCTACTCAGGAGATGAGGCAGAAAGATCAACTGAGCCCAAGAATTTGAGACCAGCCTGGGAAACTTAGTAACTCCATATCTAAAACAAAGAAATGAAGTCCAAGATAAGCCAATGAATTTTAATGAAAATACACCAAAAGTTCATCAACACAGTTTCAGATTCTATGAGGCACATAATCTGGAGGAAACCACACTTTGAAATTTTGTATAACAAAGAATATCAACAATTTCCTTCAAAAAGCCTGTTAAAATTCTCCACTTTTTAAACAACAGAAAGTCCCTGAGTAACAATGGTTTGATTTACAATTTTTTAACTTCAAGGTGGTGCAAATAGGATCTCACTCATGTGTGAAATCTAAAAGTTGATCAAAGAAGCTGTGAGTAGAGGAGTGGTTTCCAGAGGCTGGGAGCACAGGGGGAAAGGAGGGCTGGGAAAGACTGATCAATGGGTGCTAAGTCGCTGTTAGATATGAGAAGTAAGTTCTGGTGTGCTATTGCACAATAGGGTAACTGGATAGCAATAATGTACTCTATATTTGGAAGAAGTTGGAAGAAAAAATATTGAGTGTTTTCATCACAAAGAAATAAATATTTGAGGAGATAGATTTTCTTACCCAGGTTTGAACATGACACAATCTATGCATATATTGCGATTCCACAAAGTACCCCATGCATATGGATAATATTTATGGATCAATTAACTATGCTTTGAAATTTAAAAATAGAAGTTTTAAAATGTAACAAAATATGATGACAAAGCCACCTGTACTCAAGGGAAATCAGACTTCTAATATTGAATTTTTATCTTTTCCCAGACTAGCAATATGCAGCATGATACTCTCTTGCAAAGTGGGACATCATCAGCAAGCTGCAGCTCCCAGGCAGCCACACCTCAAGCAGGAAGACATGGCATTATACAGTGTACTCTGAGACTAAGCCACGATGCTTGGAGGGTTAGGTGTATATGAGACATTTTCAAGTTCCCATATGTTCAATTTACAGTGGGCTTATCTGAATAAAACCCTATTATAAGTAAAGTACATCTCTACTAGCTCTATAAGGCTAGATTTTCTTGGCATACTTCAATTAAAATAGCACATCTCAACAGACTGAACGTGCAAAAGATATGAGACTCTACCTATTTTTATACATGTAGAGGTATTTGAAAAAAGAAATATAAAACATTGTCTCTTTTTATTAACTTTTGTTAGGTTTTCTTCAGAATATTATCATTAAAAACAGGTATTTTTACTGGCATATGCCATAATTTCATTCTTCTTTATGGCTGAGTAATTCTATTTGTGTATATGTACCACATTTTCTTCAGCCATTCATCCATTGAAGGGCAACTAGATTGACTCTATAGTTTAGTTATTGTGAATTGAGCTGCTTTAAACATTGATGTGGCTGCATCACTGTAGTACGCTATTTTTAAGATCTTTGGATATGGAGTGAGGAGTGGGATAGCTGGGTCAAATGGTGGTTCCATTCCAAGTTTCTAAGGAATTTCCATACTACTTTCCAGAGTGGTTGCCCTAATTTGCAGTCCTACCAGCAATGTATGAGTGTAGCTTTTTCCCCACATCCTCACCAACATTTATCATTACTTGTATTCTTAATAATTGCATTTATTGGTAAATGGATGGAACTAGAGGCTATCATGCTAAGTGAAATAAACCAATCCCAAAAACCCAAAGGCCAAACATGCTCTCTGATATGTGACTGTTAACACAGGGAGAGGGGGAAGAATAGAAATTTATTGGATTAGACAAAAGGGAGTGAAGAGAAGGGAGGGGGGATAGGAGTAGGAAAGACAGTAGAATGAATTGGACATAACTTTCCTATGTTCATATATGAATACATGACCAGTGTTATGTCACATTTTGTACAACTACAAAAATAGGAAGTTATACTCCATGTATATATGATATGTCAAAATACATTCTACTGGGCTGGGTATATAGCTCAGTTGGTAGAGTACTTGCCTTGCATACACAAAGCCCTGGGTTCAATCCCCAGGATCACCAAAAAAAAATTCTACTGTCTTATGATTATCATTTTAGATGAATTAAATAAACATTTTAATTATCCATTTTAATTTAAAACATAGCAAATATTGATAGGTATAACCCACATAAACAAAGCTATTTACTGCCTTCCTCAATAATTTTTAAGAAAGAATTTGTGAGACCAAAATGTACGAGAACCATTGATTTAATGTATTGTAACCAGCATTTTTTAAATGAAATAGGATATATAAGAACATTCTATTTTAGTATTACTAAAGTCCAATTTCATAGTAACTTCATGTTTTATATTAATACACATTATGTAGGGAAATATAGCCTCTTGAAATCTTTGTTTCAACTATACAGATACAAATAGGCATCTGCAAGTAATAGGTCACAAGATCAAATGTATTTTTTATTTGTGCAAAAGTTTGAAAAAAAAATGTACTAGATCATTTGCTCCTTAGGAGCAGGGACTGTGCTTTTTTATCTTTCTAGGCCAAGGTATTTAGCACAATGTCTAACACATATACCAACTCAATAAATATAGAATGAACCCTGTCTGGCTCTTATTTTCTACATCCTATATATCAGCACATCCTGTCAGCTCTGCCTTCAAAGTCAATCCAGAATCTGCCCACTCACCTCAAAATCTAGGCCCTGTCCTTTCTGTCCTGGATTACTGTGATGGCTTCCAAACTGTTCACCTTGAACTCAACTTCTCCTGTTACAATGCATTCTTAGTACATATGCTTTAATCTTCCTATATTTAGAAGTTTACCTATCTCTAATAGCAACTCCTGCTTTCCTCTCTTTGCTCATTCTCCTCCCTCTTATTCGCAAATTATTCAGGCTGTATTAGCCAGCTTTGGGTGCTGTGACCAAAGCACATGACAAGGACAGCTTTGAGGAGGAAAATTTTATTTTGGCTCACAATTTGAGAGATCTCAGTCCATGGTTGGCCCACTCCACTGCTCTGGGTTCGAGATGAAGCATGGCAGCTAGGAAACAGAGAGAGGGTGCGGGGCACCAGGGACAAAATATAAACCCAGTGACCTACTTCCTCTAGCCACACCACCTCAGCCTAAGTTACTACCCATTACAGAGGTTCTTTCAAATTATTTATCCCTCAAATGTATTAATCCACTGATTAGGTTATAGCTCTCATAATCATTTCACCTCTGAACATTCCTGAATTGTCTTACAAATGAGCTTTCAGGGGCTACTTCATATCCAGACCATAACACAGGCCTATAGGTAGGTTTCAGATTTCACCATCATAAATTTTTCACTTATAGGAGCACAGTCAGTGCTCTTTTCTTTTGTCACCTCTTGCTGCCTCGTCTGTTTCCCTACACCACACTTCCATCAATGATCTCATGTCCTCTGTTGAATTCCTCTACTCTTCCCTCGAATCCTACATTGCTAACTGCCCTCATCCTTTTAGAACTGAGATAATGGTGATGTCCAATCTTACCATTAAATCAATGCATCTGAGAGCTTGGCAGAAATTAGTTGAGAAATTAGCAGTCCTCACATTTGTATATTGTCCATAAATCAGCTCCCAACATACACTAAAAAAAAAGTTTAGCTGAAGTAATATGAAATACAGTAATAATGCAAAACTGTTTTCTGGAATAAAAAGCAAAATTCTTCAGACACACCAGTTCTAAAATAGACAATAGAGGATTTAGAACTACAGAAATTCAAACCAATATTATTCTGCATATGGATACCCAATTTTCCCAGTACCATTCATTAAAAAAGAGTGTGCATACTACAGTGAGACAGCCACATCACTGTTTATAGCAGTTCAATTCACAATAGTTAAGCTATGGAACCAATCTAGGTGCCCTCCAACAGATGAACTGATAAAGAAAATGTGGAATGAAATATTACTCAGCTACAATGAAGAATGAAATTATGGCATTTGCCAGTAAATGGATGGAATTGGAGATGATCATGCAGAGTGAAATAAGCCAATCCCAAAAAATCAAAGGCCAAATGTTCTCTCTGATGTGTGGATGCTAATACACAATAAGTAGAGGAGGGAGCAGAATAGAAGTTCATTGGTTCAGACAAGGGAGAATGAAGGGAAAGGAGAGAGGATGGGAATAGGAAAGACGGTAAAATGAAACAGACATAATTTCTGTTCTGTGTTCTTATATGAATACACAACCAGTGTAACTCCACATCTGGTTTAACCATAAGAATGGGATCCTAATTAGAATAAGTGATATCCCATGTATGTCCAGTATGTCAAAATACATTCTACTGTCATGTATATCTAAAAAGAACAAATAGAAAATGAAAAAAGAGTGCATTCCTCATTTTTAAAACAATGTTTCTTATTGAATTTTTAAATTCCAGCATTAGATCAAAGTCTATTCACTGTATTTGGTTGATATGTAGTTATAGCCATTAAATCATTTTTGGATAAATGATAATGTTATTAATGCATAAAATTTCAGGGCCAAATGTCTTGAGGTGGCTATGCCTCTACCACCCAGTCATAAAACAGAGGTATCTATATTCCAAGATTTTGTTCACATGTTTGTAAGCTCAGAAGTTTAATATTATCAGTTATCAAAATTATCATGCTTGGGACTGGGGACATAGGTCAGTGGAAGAACACTTGATTAGCATACATAAGGCCCTGAGATTAATTCCCTACACTACAAAAAAAAAAAAAAAATACCCTCTGTGTATACATATGTCATCTACTTGTCAATCTACCATTTTATTTTCTACTATATCAAGATACAATCTTTTAAAGGCAATCCATTTCTGCTGGTAAAATGGCTCTGTACTAGCTTCCCTACTCTCTTCTATCAGATCATTCTATAATGTAACATTAGGAACTTAAGTTGTTCAATCACTAGTGAGCACTTCTCCATACCCACCTGGCATTCATCCCTGACTGAGAGAATGACTGAGTTCCCTGACTGAGAGAATGGCTCCACCTCAGTACGATGACATTGTAATGACTCTGTCACCTAGCCCTAAAAGAGGAAGCCTTTTGGAATCAGGAATGGTATGAGGCTGTCACCACAATGACACATTTTTCTCAGTCTCTAAACAGATGACTCCATCCTTAAGGCACTACAACAATCACTTCAGAAACTTGAAGCAGGACATGGGAAATGTGGGATTATTGCTTAAAAGGGGGGAGAGAGGGCCACGTGGGCCTTCCCGAAAAGTTGGGGTCCAGAGAGACGGAGAGGGGTCCCTGGGGAAGACAATATGGGGTCTCTCTGGACAGTGGTTGCGATTTGTGGAGCCAATCTCCCCAGGCCACGGGGTGTAGGTAAAAATCTGCTCTGCCGGAGTGAGATGCAGAAACACCCGGAGCGAGAAGCAGGGACACCGGATCGAGAAGCAGAAAACACCGCTTATTCCCGAAAGTATAGAAACTTAAATACACTCTTGGACCAATCAGATCCAAAGTCACAAACAAAGGGCTGCTCTTTGGGGCAAGAGCACAGTCTATTAGCATAGAATGGGGAAAGATGGAAGGGAGGGGTTGAAGTTATGGAGAGTGCTCCTACATGGGATCCTTCTTGCCTTGCCCATGGAATCTTTGGTAGAAAATTGTCAGTTTCTTGACCTGGAAGGAAGAATTTGTTTCTTCCTTTAGAGGAGTACCAGTTTGAAATCATTATTAGCTTTATTTTACTAAATTCTATACAAAATATAACTGGGGAGAAGAGTTGGATACAAAGCTAGTTTCAACAGACAGATTACAGTATTAACATCTTTTTTAACATCTGTATCAACATGTAATTCAACCATGTAAAGTGTGCAATTAATTGGGTTTTACTGTATTCACCAACAACCACAATTTTAAAACATTTTCATCATCCTGAAAAGCGATCTTATACCCATTAGGAGTCTCTCCCCATTTCCTCCTAATCCTCCCTGTCTGGCCTTGGCAACCTATAATCTACTTTCGGTCCAATTTGCTTATTCTAGACATATAAACATAAATGGCAATATACAGTAAATGGGCTTTTGTGAGTGGCTCTGAAATGTAACATAATGTTTTCAATGTTCACCCAAATTCCATGTTGTTGAAGTATCAGTACTTCATGCATTTTCAGACAATAATATTCTTTTTTGTAGATATATCATATTTTGTTTATCCATTTACCAGTTGATAGACATTTGGGTTGTTTCTCCTTTTTAGTTATTATAAATGATCTATGTACATTTATGTACAAAGTTTTATGTGAGCATGTTTTCATTTCTCTTGGATATACCTAAGAGTGGAATTGCTAGGCCCTAGTGATTCTATTCTAAATATTAGAAGGAAGCACTATGCTATTCTCCAATGTGGCTGCCCCAGCTGACCTTCCTACCAGAAACGTATTAGAATTCTAATTTTTCCACATCCTTTTGAACAGTTATAATTTGTTGTCATTTTACAACTATCTAAGTGAATATAAATCAATATTTCATTATGATTTTGATTTTTACATTCCTAATAACTTATAATGTTGAACACCTTTTCATGCATGGACTTTTGGTAACTTATCTATCTACTTTGGGAACAAGTCTATTCATATTCTTTACGTATTTATGGTGGTGGAGGGTACCAGAGATTGAACTCAGGGGCACTGTACCACTGAGCCACATCCTCAGTGGCCTATTTTATATTTAATTTAGATCCAGGGTCTCACAATTGCTTAGCACCTCAATTTTACTAAGGCTGGCTTTGAACTCGTGATTCTCCTGCCTCAGCCTCCTGAGCTGCTGGGACTACAGTCATGTGCTACTGTGCCCAGGTTACTTATTTTTTAATTAGTTGTCTTTTTGTTGTTGGAGTGTAAGAGTTTTTATATATTCAAACTATAAGTTCCTCATTAGATGTACGACTTACTAATATTTTTCCATTCTTTGTTTTCTCCCAAGTTGAGTCTTTCAATCCATGAACATGATAATCATTTTAGATCTTCTTTAATTGTTTTTCACCATCAACACTTCTTTTTCAAATTTACTCCTGGGGCTTGGGTGTAGCTCAGTGGAAGAATACTTGCCTATGTTAGGTCAGAGGCAAAAGCAAAGAATAGCCGCCTCACTCCCTCCGGCTCCCCACAGCCGCCACTGCCGCTGCCAGCGGAGCCCGGGGCCTGCAGGAGCCGCAGGAGGGCAGCCGGCCCGCCCCTCGCCCTCAGCATCCACCACCCCCAAGCCCCCGTCAGTCCCCTGCACCAAACTCAGTACGCACATACCGAACCCACCAACATGGCAGCCTCCAGTAGCCGATAGGGAAAGAACAGCGAACCTCCAACGTGAGAACCGCCAAGACTCCTGGCTCATCCTGGAAGGACTCTGACCTCACCAGCCTCACCTAACGAATCTCAGAGGACACTGAACTCTAAACCAACACCTCTTCCTGCCCCAGGCCCTTCCCTTCCGGCCTCAAGCCTTCCTTTTCCGGATGGGGAGGGCCCTTTAAATTCTGTATGGCACAAGGTTCCAACGCCATTTCTTCCCAGTCAAGTGTGGTGATGGGGGGGGGGGGGCGCGTCGTTCCCAGAATAAAGCCTGTTCCGGTTCTGTTTTATTTCCATCTGGTCGTTTGGCTTTACAGCCTAGCTTATGGTGAGCCATGAATTCAATTCCATGGCACTGCAAAAAATAATATATAAATAAATGGATAGCTTTATTCGTAAGTATTTTATGCTTTTGCATGCTATCATAGTGAATTGTTTTCTTAACTTTATTTTTACCCGTTCATTGCTAATATATAGAAAGACTATTGATTGCTACATATTTATCTTGCATCTTGTTGAACTTATTATTTCTAATTATTTGTGTCTCAATGGAGCAATTGGTACTCCTCATGTAACTATGGAAATTACATTTTCTTTTGAACCTAAAATGCATGATTATTTCAATTTTTATGAAATTGAAACAGCATATGTTTGAATGTAAAAATCTGCATTCAAATATTTCAAAACCTGCTGATGAACTGAGCTGCATGATGGATACCAACTTTTTACTTAATGTGTACTTTGTTCAGTTTTAAAATGCAAACTTACTTCCTTACATAATAAAACAACTTTCATGTAACGGATTACATTAATCCCCAACTCATCTTTTATTAAAAGAACTTAATCAAAATATAGTACATAAAGGATAAAGGTCCCTGGCACATAGTAAATACTCAATCTTAAAATATTAATTCAATCTTAACTAAAAACTATTATTCTTTTCACAACAGTTTTATTCAAGGAGGTTTTGTTGTTGTTGTTGTTTTTAAGCTCACCTTTATGATCTGTTTCTATCGATGCTCCAAGTTAGATCTTTTCCCCAAAAACTGGGGGGATAAATTCTTAAAAATGATTAATGGGCAGTTTCATTAGCAAGGAAGATCCCACAGTATAGTGTCTGCTTGTACCTGCAAACCTCAAGATATAGCTAATAAGTTTCTAACAAGCATAAATAATTACAAATGTTTGCTATTTAATATCTCTTAACACTTTTAAATACTGTACAGAATATCTAAGAATAATATCTCAGCACAATTTCCTAGACATTTGAACCAGCAATTTGGTGAACAAAATCCACAAATAAGAAAAAATTTAAGAATTTATAGAACAACTATATAGCTTTGGAATTTTAATATCATGGACATTCTCTAAAATTTTTTAAACGAAAGAAACAGAAATAACAAGAGGATCATTCCACAGGGCATCTAATACTGGAAATGGACTGTGAAGAAGGCAGATCTAATCCCATCTATAGTTTAGCACAACCCAGAGAGTAAGACTAAAAGGTCATTTTGAGATTTCCTAAACTTTTGTTTTTCCTCAACATATTATTTTTGTTTATTTTCCTATAGGGGATAGTAATAAAACCTGTAGGTGGAAACAATCACCGAGGAAGAGGAGTGCTTTGGCGTGGCTGACTCAAGGGCAGTGGTACTCTGGACTGAGTTGAGGGGAGGGAGCCAGAGAAAATGCTCTGTAGTTTGCCAGAGAAAAGAATGGCAAGGAGTGCATTTAAAGTGGCCTCTAAAACTGTACTCCACTTCCTGAGCTCCTGCCTATTTCCTTTGCATATGTTTCTATCTTCCAGGGGAAAATATTTTGACTTTTCAAGTATGTATTTCCATTACACCCTTCCCATATATTCTGATAAATTTATGAAAAGCAAACAAACAAGCTCATGCTTTCCTTACAGAATAGATAACATTGGATTACATACCAAAGGTTAACTCTAAGAGAGTGCATATCCTGTGCCAGACACTCTGTATGCACTATCTCATTTAATCTCAGAGGAACTCTATAATGCACACTTTGCAATTAACGTCAAGTTGCAGAAGACTGAAGTGAGCAGGAATGAGTGTCCTGCAGCCACTCAGTGCTGTGGCCAGGAGTCACAGGCCCCAAAGTCTTAAATTCTGTAACTGCTTCTTTCAGCCCTTTCCTAATCCTGTTTTACTAATGGCTGTGTTGTTTACTGAATGCGTCAGTACTGTACTTTGTTTTCCTGGCTAATATGATTTGCACCACAAGTGTTCGCAGCCCGTAAACCTCCTGGTTTCTGGTAAAGCAGTCATGCCAGGGGACCCATTTGACCCATCGCATCACCAGGCAGCTGTTATCTGCCCAAGTTGTTATCTGCTCGAGTCACGAAACCCCTCTAGGCCTCTGGGAAACTCAGGAGATAGATTTGATTATCTTTGAGCTCCAGGACTCTGTTGTTGATTTTCCATTCTGGTATAAATTATAGACATCCCAGATGCTTCCAGGGTATAATTGATTAAATCTTACTAGATCATTTTGTTTATGAGGAAGGTCCAGAAAGATGCTAATGAATGTAAAATAAAGAAAGGGAAATATTTCTTCTCATCAAATTTACTTTTAGGCAGCTAAGGAAATAAAGACATGAGGCTGAAGAGCAAACATCAATTTTTGTGGTATAATATGTAAGACATAGAATGTACATTTTGACCATGGAAGGATACAGATCTATGATATCAAACACATACAGACTGTGGTGCAGCTGCCAACACCATCCATCTTCTTCCTTTATCTTCCCCACTGAGTTAAATAGCCATTCCCCAGTCCTCCCTCCTCTAGCTCCTGGCAACCACATTCTACTTTCTGTCTCCATAAATTTGACTAATTTAGGCATCTCATGAGAATCATACAATATTTGTCTTTTTGTGACTGGTGTATTTCATTTAGAATAAGATCTTCAAGTTTCACTTATGTTGTAGTATGTATCAAAAATCTTCTTCCAGGCTGAAGTTATGGTGCAGTGGTAGCGTGCCCACCTAGCACGCATGAGGCACTGGGTTCGATCCTCAGTACCACATAAAAATAAAATAAAGATATTCTGTCCACCTACAACTAAAAAATAAATATTAAAAAAATCTCCTTCCTTTTTTAGACCAAATAATATTGTGTGTCTCTACATATGTTGTGTGTCTCTACAGTCTCTATGTATGTTGTGTGTATGTATATTTGTGCCATATTTTGTTTGTTCATTTTTCTATTGATAGAAACTTGCATCTTTCTATATTTTGGCTATTGTAAATAATGCTGCTATGAACATGGGTTAGAAACATCTGTTCATGTTCTTGCTTTTGATTCTTTTTAACTTTTTTGGTACTTAGGATTGAATCCCTCTGAGCTGCATCCCAAGTCCTCTTTTTTTATTTTGAGACAGGCTTTCACTAAGTGGCTAAAGTTCTTGCTAATTTGCTGAGGCTGGCCTCAAACTTGTGATCCTCTTGTCACAGCCTCCCAAATTGCTGGGATTACTAGTGTGTGCTACTGTGTCCAAGTGATTCTCTCTCTGCTTTTCACTTTTTTGAGGAATATACTAAGTGCAACTGATGTGTCATGTGATAATTCTATGTTTAACTTGTTGAGGAACTGCCATAATATTTTCCACAATGTTGGCCATTTTACGTTCATACTAACAACACCCAAGGGTCTTAATGGGGTTTATCATGATTGGACACTCAAAAGTAGGGAAAGCTTTTTTTTTTCTGTTTCTGATGTCATATCCAAAACATCATTGCCAAATTTAATGTCAGTAAGATTTTTCTGTCTTTTTCTAAGAGTTTTGTCATTTATAGCTGTGAAATTTAAGTCTTTGGTCCATTTTGTGTTAATTTTTATGTATGATAGAAGGATACAGATTATTCTTTTTTATTATTTGTTCATTTATTCTTTGCATACAGATATCTAGTTTTTCTAACATTCTCTGTTGAAAAGATTCTCCTTTTTCCATTGAATGATCTTGGCATGCTTTTCAAAAATCTTTGACCATATATTCAAGGATTTATTTCCAGACTCTCTGCTCTATTCCATGCCAATACACACCTACTGATTAGTGTAGCTTTGTAGCAAATCTTAAAATCAAGAAATAAGAGATATTTATCTTTGTTCTTATTTTCAAGATTGTTCTGACTATTCAGGAGAAATTAATTTTTAGTGAGGAAGTAAACAAACTTAAAAGTGTTCCTAAGATAAACATTTTATCATATGTATGTAAAATATTTTATCACTAAATGAATGGGAACTCATCATCAAAGAGCTATTTCTCTGGTAGGGCAATGGTTTCTTTTTTCTTTTTTCTTTTTTGGTATCAGAGATTGAACTCAGGGTTACTCAACCACTGAGCCACATCTTCAGCCCTATTTTGTGTTTTATTCAGAGAAAGGGTCTCACTGAGTTGCTTAGTGCCTCGCCATTGCTGAGGCTGGCTTTGAACTCGTGATTCCTTTGTCTCAGCCTCCCAAAGTGCTGGAATGACAGGTGTGAGCCACCGTACCTGGCTTGCAATGTATTCTTAATGATACACAAAGTGAAATAATCGTAAAAGAAACTAATTAATAAGCAAGTTTCAGGGAATGAGAAATTATATCTGGTGAAATTAAATAAGTTAATGGAGGAGGTACAATTTGAAATGAATCTAAAAAAGAAAAAAAAAGGCCAGGATGGGATGATTATATTTGTCATCAATTGTCTCTTCTGCCTTATATTTCTACCTTGATTCAATAGGCAGTGTTGGATGTTTTCAATCTGCTTTTACATATTTTTAAAGCTATAGTTAAAAATGAAAAGTCAAGCTGGGCAGGTGGTACAAGATGGTAATCCTAGCAACTCAGGAGGCTGAGGCAGAAGAATTGCAAGTCCAAGGCAGCCAGCCTGGGAAATTTAGCAAGATCCTGTCTCAAAATTTTAAAAAACACAAAGGCCAGGGATGTAGCTCAGTGGTAGAGCTATTCTGAGTGCAATCCCAATATTTCAATTTTTTTTTAAATTTTTTTTAGTTTTTGATGGATCTTTTATTTATTTATATGTGGTGCTGAGAATTGAACCCAGTGCCTCACGCATGCTAGGCAAATGCTCCACCACTGAGCCACACCCCAGCCCATATTTCAATATTTTTAAAAACTCAAATAACTGCTTAAGCAATATACTATCATTAGTCTTCTTATGTACTTTCCCAACTTCAAGAAAGAACTGCACAGATCTTTCAACATGCTTTTAGAACTAATGATTTTAAAAGTCCTATTTAAAAAGGCCTAATCTGAATTTCTGTTTGGAATTATGGAAAAATTCTAGAAATATATAGCAATAATGGTTACATACCTTGCAGTTGTATTTAATGTGACTGAATTGTACACATAAAAATGGTTAAAATGGTATTATACCATTTTTTAAAAAAGAGAACTTTTTAATATCTCAGATATAATAAAAGAAAACTCCTACAGATGTTCTCCAGAATAATACATATATTATTATATGCATACACATTATTATATATACACACATATGCCTACATCCACACATATATACATCAACTACATGCATGGATGTGTGGGAATGTGAAACCTATGATAGATGGCATAGAAATGTTGGCTAGTATGGTATCAAACTAAAAAGCTTCTTCAAAGCAAAGAAAACAATATAAAACATGAAGAGGGAGCCTACAAAATGGGAGAAAAATTTTGCCACCTGCAGCTCAGATAGAGCATTCATCTCCAGGGTATACAAAGAACTCAAAAAACTTAACATCAATAAAACAAATAACCCATTCAATAAATGGGCAAAAGAACTGAACAGGCACTTTACAGAAGAAATACGATTGGTCAACAAATATAAGAAAAAAATGTTCAACATCTCTAATAATTATAGAAATGTAAATTAAAACTACACTGATATCTATCTCACTCCAGTGAGAATGACAATTATCAGGAATACATCTAACAATAAATGCTGGTGAGGATGTTGGGAAAAAGTTTCACTCATAGATTGCAAATTGGTGCAACCACTCTGGAAAGCAGTAGGGAGATGCCTCAGAAAACGTGAAATGGAACCACCATTTGATCCAGTTACCCCACTCCTCAGCATATACCCAAAGATCTTAAAATCAGCGTACTACAGTGTCACAGCCACATCAATGTTTATAGCACCTCAATTCAAAATAGCTAAACTGTGGAACCAACCTAGATGCCCTTCAACTGATGAATGTATAAAGAAACTATGGTATATATACACAATGGAATATTACTCAGATATAAAGAAGAATAAAATTATAGCATTTATAGGTAAATGGATGGAACTAGAGACTATCATGCTAAGTAAAATAAGCCAGTTCCCAAAAAACAAAGGACAAATGTTCTCTCTGATATGTGGATCTAACTCACAATAAAGGGGGTAGGAAAATACAAGTTCATTGGATTAGATAAGAGGAATGAAAGTAAGGGAAGGAGGATGGGAATAGGAAAGACAGTAGAATGAATCAGACGTTAACTTTCCTATGTTCATATGTGAATACACAACCAGTGAAACTCCATGTGCAACCACAAAAATAGGATCCTAATTAAAATAAGTTATACTCTATGTATGTACAATAAGTCAAAATACACTCTACCGTCATGTATATCTAAAAAGAACAAATTTTTAAAAAAGAAATGTTGGCCATTGCATCTTGTATGAACAGATTTATGCTCCATGGTAGGTTAATTGATTATGTGGCCCTACAAAAAAACAAGAGGGCTTCCAGGAATTTCTGCAAGTAAAGGGGATGACTTTTTAATTTTAACACTACATTTAAACAAGACATGCTTATCAAATTTCTCAGGACAAATTCCAAGTGATATACATGCAGGTTGGAAAGTTAAATAGTCGGTACATTTTTAAAGTAAAAATAAAGACAGAACATCTAGTGGCCTTCCAAATGTTTTTGCCCTAGAAATCCAGATGATTAGATAGGAAAGCTCAATTCAGGCCTGGGAGTCCAACCAGAAAGCACCACAGAAGCCTGCAGCTTCTCACTTGTCAATGTGTCCTCTTTCCCTCATGGTTTCTCTCAAAGAACAGTAATGAGCCTGTGTAACAGATCCTCCCTCGTTGGTGGTCACCAAACAAGCATTCTAGATGAAACATGTCACAAGAAATGAAGAAGGATCATTGGGTACTTTAAAACAATGCCAGGCTGTTGGAGATGTTGGAAGCTGTGGGTCTCTCATTCCACTCCATGATGAGCCTTCAAAGAATTTGCTCCTTCATACTCCTTACTGCTGAGGTCCTGATGTACTCTGGGCTTAACAACATTAAGAGTATGCTTATAGGGCTGGGGTTGTGGCACAGTGGTAGCGTGCTCGCCTAGCACACGTGAGGCACTGGGTTCGATCCTCAGCACCACATAAAAATAAAATAAAGATATTCTGTCCACCTACAACTAAAAAATAAATATTAAAAAAAAGAGTATGCTTATATTTACCAAATATTGGTTAAGCCCTATTTTTATGTGATGAAGGGAAGAAAATGCATGAGACAAAAGGCCACTATCTTCAAAACTCTTTCAGCATAAAAGGGGAAAGTGGCATAATCAATCTCCGCAAAGCAGTTCAATATTAGACTTGTGGTATGCCCATTCACTCAGTGATTGCTAACTAAGCACTACCCAAGAGCCCTGACAGTTGTAAGGTACAGGATGATGTAGATAATAATGGGCACTTGAGCAATGGAGGAACCCTGGAAGATGGTTTTGACCATAGAACAGAACAGGAGCAAGGGCTCTGGATAACATTTAGCATTTGTTGGACTTTTCCCATATTCTTGTCACTCTACTAAACATTTTCCTTTTAACTCACCTAACCCTAATCAAACTTATTTGAACAGAATGAATATCCTCATTTTACAATTGTGGATACTAAAGTGTAAAGAGGTTAAGTAATTCACCTTATAAGTACCTAATTTTCAGTCACAGTATTTCTGTCAAATAAATGCAACCCTTTTAGTTAAAAAAAATCATCCACATGACAAAAAAATAATATGTATGAAAAAGTCACGGTAGGCATACTATAAATTTGGTTTCCTCTGGGCCATAAGACTAAAAGAATTTTTACTCTTTATTTCTTATATGTGATTTTAATATTTTTATTACAACTATGGGGCATTATTTTATAATAGATATGTTTTGTTTGAAGGCAGTTCAAACCCTGAGTTATCTTACTGCAAATGTTATATTCAGACAGCATATTGTTGTGCATTCCATGTTCAATATAAGAGAAGTCTTTCCCCTCACACCCAACCATGCGGGACTGGTCTGCCTTCTTTCCCATGTGTACTTGTTTGTTTGTGGTGCTTGGGATCCAACCCAGAGCCTCATACATGCTAGGCAAGTGCTCTACCTCTGTGCTACATCCTCAGCCCTTTTTCATTTTTTTTTTTTTTAATAGTTGTCAGTGTATATTGATTGATTGATTGATATGTGGTGCTGAGATGCGAACCCAGTGCCTCTCACAAGCTAGGCAAGTGTGCTACCACTGAGCCACAATCCCGGCCCCTTTCATTTTATTTTGAAACAGGGTCTCATTAAGTTTTCTCAGGCTGGCTTCCAGTTTGCTATGCTCCTGCCTCAGCATCCCAAATAGCTGGGATTATGGGTATGCCCCACTGAGCCTGGTTCTCACTTGTAGTTCTTAAGAAATGTAGTCAAACATGCTGAGAGAACAACATCCTGAAATGCAGGAGAGCTGCTGGAACACCAGGCCTCTTATCCAGCCTGTAGAATGGGATGTCCAGGCAGCTTTCCTCACAATGAATCCTGCCCTTGTGTAGTTCCTTCTTGCCCCTCTGTGAGCAACAAACCAGATCCATGTAACTTGTGTGTGTGGGTGCCCTGTTTCATCAAACTCAAGACACGTTATATAGGCTTAGTGAATCTGCTTTATACCCCTTTTGGAATAATTCATCAGAGAAACGTGTCAGCCCCCTATTTGACCACACACAAAAAAAACCCTGTTTGTTGAAAACAAAAGGAGAAGTTCTTAGCCACATTAAACCATGTTCAAATGCTCCCACTGAGCCTTCAAGATCTCTGGTTGTGGAGAAGATTCTACCTTGTAGACAGTGTAGACATTATGCTCTGAGTGACATCATGCATTGTGTCTCTTTTGTTGATTTTGATTTGATTTTGTTTTCGTGACAATAAGAAACAATCTACATAATTCTCCAGGAATTATTTACAATCACTTCAGAAATAAGAGAGACCCTGAAAAGAAGAGAGTAAACATAGCAAGAGACTACATTTGCAGAATTATGCTCTCTGTACAAAAACAGATGGCTGTTTCTTTTGTCTCCTCCATCTAAACTAGTTTAGAATTATCTTCTCTTAGAAATTAAAATAATGGGGAAAATAAAACAGTATACAATTGCAGAGAAAAATAACTATGTTATAAATCCGAGAAATCCTTTCATTGGTGCTAACCATAAAGTCACTCCTTTTCTCGATCAGTTGCAGAAGGATTTTCACTGGACACAAACAGAGAAAAAGGCTTATTAATAGTAAAAGCCAAACTAGAAAATTCAGAGTTTAGGATGTGACTCAAAAATAGTCATAATATCGTTCTTTCATGGTACAATTTTTAATGCATTAATAAGCTTAGAATTATAATATCGTAGCCTAACTTCTGTTCAGTGTCCTTTCTCTGCTTAAGTAAAAGCGATCACTATATCCATTTTCTCTTTCCCTTGAGCTTGCCTTCCCTAATTAAAGGAGATAGTAATGGCACTTAGATTTCATCTCATCTGGCTTTAGGTAATTATGGTTCATTGTGGCAATTACAGGTTACATTTATAATGAACAGTAAAGGGAAAAAACCTTTTAAGTGCTGTTTATCAGGCTTTGAAAACCTGCAATAGAATGGACGGTCAAAATATATTTACTAGGCAATCAAATTCTTTAGTGAGAATGTGGAATCATGTCTAAGAATTCACATCCGTAGCTCTCTTTACACTGTAACTCTAAACCCATTTCCTCCACAATCCTCCCCTAATTAACCCTAGAATAGCACAGCCATTCTAATGCTTCCCCAGCATTCCACATGGAACCTCCACAATATTAATTTGTATAATGCATAAAATATGGTCCTTCTAAATATTTCATGTTTTTTTGAATAGTCTTTCCATTTATATGTAAGTTCTGTGAGGACAGAAATCACCATCTCTATTTGTTTCTTTCTGCAGATCTGTACAGTCTTCCTTGTCCTCTCCCTTCTCCTCTACTGTGCCCCTTGGTCATCTCAGAATCCAACAAGGACCCTATTCCTTTAAGTTCTTCTTGACCATTCTAAGACCAGCACCTTTCTTCTGCTAGTTATCCACATGCCTGACATCTACCACTTATTTTCTCTTGTAATACATTGTCTAGTATTATTAAATGTTGTAGTTACTTAAAAAGAAATTTTTTTTCTTTGGCTCATCTGCCCTGTCATGAGTTATCCAACCTTGCCCATCCATTCAAAGAGCATTAAATTTTTATGTCAATCCTGGGCCCCAATCTTTTCATTCCAGACTTTCTATCTAGCATAGTTTTAAATAATTCATCTTTATCTATCTATAGGCCATCACCTTCTAATAACCTCCATTCAGATCTTTCTTAAAAATATATATATAGTTTACTTTCAGTATTTTCAGTTGAAGGTCACCTCTCCCTGCTGTATACATCCATCTAATTTTTCAAGTTAGAAACTCAAGATTCAACTATCACCTTGCCTGTCCTATTTTTGACAAGCCACATCCAAATCCAATTGACCTGACCCAGAAATTCCTTTTTTATTTTGCATCTGCTACTGTTTTAGCCCAGGGAATCAACATCTCAAACTACTATCATAGGTCCCTAACTCTTCTACCATGGAAATCTATAAATAAGGACAAGCATCCTTAAAATACAACCTCAGATGTTCACAGTCTTCCCTACTTTTATAACCCAGCTTTTGCCACTTTCTCCTTTGATAACTGTGGTATAGCCACTTTGGACTCTTCATTTCTTCTAATACGTTTGGTCTTTCCCAATTCAGAGTTTTCCCACATGCTATTTACATACCTAGAAAGCTCTTTTTCCCCTCTACTCACTAAGCTGGCTCTGTAAATGTATTCAGCTTAACATTCTCACACACTAGGTTATTCCCTCATTGGACACTTACCAAGACTTCATGGTACCTATCACGTTTGATATTATATTTGTCTATTTCCCTCTTCTCCACTGGGGACAAAAAGCATGATTACATAGCTTACCACCACATCCCCCAAGGCCTCAAAATGTGTCCAGCAAGTAAGAAGTGTTCAATAAACATTTTCTGAGTGATTAGTTAATAATCTAACCAACTATTTGATAATTTCAAACTATGTCTGCTATTGGCTGTGTTCCCCAAATTTATGTGTGGGACTTAGTCACTAGTGTTATAGTAGTAAGAGGCAATATCAGTATAAGGCAATCAAGTAGCAGTGGTAGAGCCTTGTGAATTTTGGATAAGCGACCTTAAAAAAGAAATGTGAGGGAGCTCTACACCCTTCTTCCCTTTGCCCAGCCATCCTTTCCACCCTACATGATGCCATGTATAAGGAGTGGACCTTCACTAGACATCAGATGTACTGGTGCCTTGTGAACTTCTCAGCTTCCAGAACTGTGAGGAATACTTTTCTATTGTTTATAAATCATTCACATCTCCCAGACTTGGTTAAAGTAGTGTAAATGAATAAAGATAATGCCTTTTAATTCTTTTTATCAATCTCATCAACAAAATGCAGCCCATAGCAGTCACGGATGAGGGGGATTATAGTGAGAGTTAAATGAGTTAATTTATGTACAGGGCTCAAACAATGCCTGCCCTATAGTAAGCACTGTGTGTCAGTTCATATATACTATTAATGTTTATTTTTATTAGAAAAAAAATCCCACCACATACAACAAGAGTTGTTTTGAGTATTTTAGTCTAAACTTGGTCACTTTTTAGACAGTTAACTTAGGCAGATCTTCAAATTTGCTGTTCATAGGTAGAAGATTGATTGATTGCACATGGTAACTCTTTACAAAAGAATGTCCGAATCCTGATATTTTAAATATACTTGTGGTAAGAACTCTTAGCATGAGTTCTACTCTTTTTACAACTTTTAAGGATATAATACAGTACAGCTAGCCACAGACACAGTGTTACACAGAATTCCAAAATTAACCATCTTGCATAACTAAATTTTATATTCTTTGTTGAAAGATAAGATTTGGCATTTTAAATTTTAAAATGTTTACTTGAGCAGACAGAATTCATGAATTGGAAAGCTTCAAAGTGAAAGAGGTTCAGGGGGTCTGCCAGTGGGGCAGAAGGAAAGGTCTTTTATATGGTGAACGCGGCAGCAAGACAAAGAAAGTATTTGATTGGTAAAAGTGGAGCAGTATCTTTGGCTCATTCCAGTGGAAAGTCACTAGTTAGAGGGGAGTTGGCACTTGTGGATTAGTTAATCCACTTACGCTGAGTTGGGTTTCTACGGTAGGAACCCAGGGCATTGGAATTGCCTAATTCCCTCTCAGGTATTCTAACACCATTTAACAGCAATTCCTCATTTTCCAGTGCTCCCATCCCTGGTAAGTACCACTCTACACTGTTTCTCTGAGCTTTACCATTTTAGAGAACTCATGAGAATGGAGTCATGCAACATTTGCTCTCCTATGTCTACATTGTTCCATTTATCGTAATGTCCTACAGATACATTTTATGTCACTGCACGTGGCACCATTTCTTTTTTTTTTTCTTTTTAAGTTTGAACTGTATTCCATGGTTTGTACATGTCACATTTCTTTTATCCAAACTTTCACATAAATTCTTGAGTCATAAATTTAAGCTCTGAGTGAGAGAAGTATTAATACTAGGAATCTTAAGCACTTATGTTGCAAATACCTCAAAATTGATAAGGTTAAACTTCTAAAATTGTTCTACTAAATTTATTCTTCAGTTTATATCATTGTTGTGTTATCACAAGAAAGTATACTTTAGTATTTTCTGCCTCTATTATATGTTCTCTTGAAAAATATTGTTTTTCATTTTTTATGTTATACATACTTTAAAAAAACAATGTGTTATGTTCCATCTGTTTGCGGGAAAATCTGGCTATGATGTTGAAATTTGCAACTAAGATACTTACTTATCTTTTCTTACCCTTACTTGCCAAGAACTCACCAAAATCATCTCTTGGTACAAAAGCTCTCCCTATTTTTCAAAGATGTTAAATTAAGAGATATAGCTTTATTATGACAGCTGGTTATTAAATGAATGAGATGAAAATATGCCACCCCATAATATGCCACTTTGGCAAAGGATTACATTAAGCTGGAGGCAACTGGAAATCAATAAATGCAGAAAAGAAGCCTTCTGCTTCCCTTAGCTGACCCAAAGGAGCAAGCGCTAGAAAATAAATACCCATAGATTCCCTCTTCAAGGTGGATCTAATCACAGAAGGAATAAAGTAAATAAAGTCTACTCCAAACCTCATCTTTGAAGGAGGTTTATATCTCTGGAGAGGGAAAGACTACTCATATCTGTATAGACAAATGTTATTGCAAACTTTATTATTTCCCATTTGTTCCCCTAAAAATCCACTTGTCTTTTCAAAAAACAAAAACAAACAAACAAAAAAAAACCCTGTTGTGTTCTCCTGGGTATATTTTCTTCCCCCAACCCCACCTTTCACCTACTACGCTAGGTATGCAAGTCTCTAACCTTAATCATTTTGTAAGCTAACTTCTTTTGGTGGCTCCTTTCTGCCTACTAATAAGCCTCACCTTCTTGTTAACCTGTCTTTTGTCAGTTTGATTCATGGGTTCCAGGAAACAAGTATAATAGGGTAGAAGAAAAATTCTTTTTCTTTTCCTATAAGAGCTACATTGTTACATTATCAAATAATAAAGCCAGAGACTTGTAGTCATGCTGGCCTTTAAATCCTTACCATGTGACCTCTTTTTAGGATAAATCGCTTAAAACCCAAATCCATCTGTCTGATACATCAACAGATATATTAACAAAGTAATTTTGGATAAGGCCTGACATTAATCAGTGAGATCAAAGTCTGTTCTGGGCAGGAAGTGTTAACATGCAGTCCTGATATCTTTTAGAAATGTGGTACTGAGGTAGGTCAGTCTGTATGATGGCCTTGCTCATGGCCGTGTCTGGGAAATGTGCCTGGCAAGTGCTCCCTCTTCTTAAAGCAGACCATACCCTGCCCTCACAAGCATGTTTTTGCTATGTTTGTTTGACCACCATCCTCACCCACCTTCAAATGTCGTATGTTCACTCAATCTTGTTAACCTATTTCCTTTTATATAGTTAGTATCCCAGAGACCTAATAAATGTAAATGACAGGTATCTTTGGGGAGGTACACACACACACACACACACACATATGTGTATATATATGTACACACAAATATACACACACACACACACACAAATATATATATATATTTATTTTTTGTTACTGGGGATTGAACTCAGGTGTACTCAACCACTGAGCCACATTCCCAGCCCTATTTTGTGTTTTATGTAGAGACAGGGTCTCACTGAATTGCTTAGCACCTCGTGGTTGCTGAGGCTGGCTTTGAACTCGCAATTCTCCTGTCTCAGCCTCCAGGATTACAGGCATGTGCCACCATGCCCAGCTTCCTTTGTATGTATTTGACTTTTGTTTGGCCTCTCAAATGAGTTAATAGCATGACAGATTTTGCAGATCGATCAGGGAGAGCATTTTTCCTTCCAGTTCTAGGTAGAATTTTCCTCTTTCTGTCTGTCTGAGAGGGAATTTTTTTAAATAATAAACAGTGTTAACTTGCTACTGTCAGTTAGGCCTTTTTGTACTCTATGAAATTCGTACTTCAAGCACTAAGTATTTTGGCTTGAATATGTCTTGTTTTGTAATATTAAAGGGTCAGAAACAAAATTAAATGTAAAAAAAGAACTCTAGAAAAGCAACATGAAGATGTCTTATTCCATTATTTTTTGGGAGGAGTGGGCACTGGAGATTAAACCCAAGATTTTCCTATCACTGAGCTGCATCCTCAGACTTTTTTATTTTTAAAATTTGAGACAGGGCCTCTCCAAATTGATTAGGTTCTTTTTAAGTTTCTGAGGCTGGTCTTGAATTTATAATCCTCCTGCTTCCGTCTCCCAAGTTGCTGGGATTATAGACTTGGGCCACCATGCCTGGCTCCTGTTAAATTCCAACAGTGCAATCATTTTGGCAATGGTTTGGAACTGCTTATGTGATATGACTTCAGTAGGATTTACCTAGTATGCAAATTTTCAAATGACACAAATAAATGACTTTAATAAATAAAGCATCCTAAAACTTTAAAATGTTTTTGAAATTTTAGTCTTGCAAATGTAAAATTATTTTAAAAAATACATTGCAAAGCCAAGCGTGGTGGCACAAGCCTGTTAGGGAGGCTGAGAGAGGAGAATCGCAAGTTCAAAGCCAGCCTCAGCAATGGCGAGGCGCTAAGCAACTCAGTGAGACCCTGTCTCTACATACAACACAAAATAGGGCTGGGGATGTGGCTCAGTGGTTGAGTGCCCCTCAGTTCAATCTCCAGTACCCCCCCAAAAATTGCGATTTTGCTGTTAGGGTAGCTGGTATAAATAGCCACGAGAGACACAGCTCTGAGTTCAAGCAAAGGTTTATTGACAGAGAATATCTGCCAGGCTGCCCCTCTGCAAGGCAACCAGTGTCTGCAGCAATCAGTGTCGCTTGAATGGAAGTTTATATATCTTTTGGACAAGGAACAAGAGCAAGCTAGAATTGACCTTGGGTACAAGTGGTTGGGTGACAACAGTTTTTTGGATTTCAGGACCTTGGGGTGGGTATTAGAACAGGGTATCTTAAGTTTTTTTTCTTGGCGGTATATAAGTTTGGGTTTGGAGTCAAGATGGAGTCCCAGAACCAAAATGGAGTTACAATGTCTAGGGACCTAACACTCACCCTTCTACTTTCAAAGAAATAAAAATACCTGTATCAAGCTATGTCATACAACAAAACTATTTGTCACTTTTCCATCAGGAATCCTTTGATTTTCAGTTAATAAGAAGATATTTTGTCAATCACTAATTATATTACTCACAATATAGCTAGTAATGCAGAGAATCATTCCTTAGGGCCCCATATTTCAGTCGTCCTGATAGGGCACTATGATTTGAAAGTTTGTGTCCCCTTCAAAATTCATATTGAAACTTAATCCCTAATGCAACAGTATTAAAAGGTGTGAGGTTTAGCAGTTCATTAGTCCATGAGGGCTTTGCTCTCATAGATGGGATTAGTCCTTATGAAAAGACTGGAGGGAACTAGTTGGGCCTTTTTGCCCTAGGCTGTATAAGAATATAGCAGGAAGGTCCTGATCAGACACTGAATGCTGATGCCTTGATCTTGGACTCCCCAGCATTCAGAACTATAAGAAAGAAATTTCTATTCTTTGTAGGCTAGCATCAGGTATTTTGTTATAGTAATACCAACAAAATAAGAGAAAGGGTCTGTCTGACTCAATCTTGACCTTTCAATCCTTTTCTCATTTTTTTTTTATTCCTCATGAATTAAGATTCCTAGAAGTAATCACTGGTCATCCTATGAGTTTACATGCACCTTGCTGGACATCAGTATGAATGTCATTCAGGAAGATATTCCAGTTTCTATAAAATCTCATATCTTAACCTAGGACACATCTGTATAATACACTGACATTTATGTTTATATCCATTGGCTTTATAATTTCATTTAAAAACAACAGAGTTGAGAGCTTTTGAATAAAGTGTGCCTGCAGTAAATGCTGTAGAAGTAAAACAAATGGTTCCCACACTGTGTCCTGCAGTGTAGAACAGTGAAGGAGAGTGTGCCTGGCGGTGCTGAAGTACTTCAAAGCTCACGACAGGGTTTTTTTTGAAATGTGTGGGCTGCGTCTTGCTCTGCACTCTTAAATACTCTGTAGAAGCTCAGGCTCTCATTTGCCAGCCTTCCATACCAGGGTAATTTGAAGCATGCCTCTCATAGTCCTCCCTTCCCCCGATGCAATGACTTTAGCCCACAGAGCAGATTTCCCTGAGAAAGAGACGTCTGTAGCTCTGCCATTACCCAGGCGTCACCTCAGCATTCCTTTCTACCTACCAAAAACTTTTTGAAAAAGGAATTCATTTAATCCCTTCTTAATGTGACCCAATATGTTTTCACAAATGGGAGATTTTCTCAAACGTGGCTTTCATAACCGCCTGTGTGGGTTTATGTGGCATGAGTAAATCAAACAGAGGACCTCACCATTTTGACGGTCTGACTTAACTGGACCATTTTAATGTACCATGAGTGGCAAGAGCAAACAGACAAGACGACCAAGGAATTTTTAAACCAGCCCAATTGAATCACATATTTATTCACACAGACAACCTCGATCACTTGAAAGACTCTGAATTTAATTATATTCCATTCTTTTAGGGATTTCACTAGAGATTTTAAAGACAAGATGACTCTGTGCCCTACCAAAGGAAATATTTGTGGTTTGCATGTGCCTGCATGGTCTAGATCCATAACTCCACTTCATCTATTATTCCAAAAGCTCCAGAGAGCATGTTTGGGCCAATACTACTCATAATTGTTTGGTTAATTCCATACAAAGCTTGATTCGCTGAACTTAATTTGAGCCAGTCAACACTATTGATTTTCTTTTGTTTTAATTGATTCTTTTTAGTTATACTTGAGAGTAAAGTCTATTTTGACATGTTTATACAAGCATGGAATATATCTTATTCTAATTACAATACCAGTCTGATAGATAGATGTGCATGGTGTGGAGATCCACTGTGGTGTATTCATATATGTACATAGGAAAGTTATGTCAGATTCATTTCACTGTCTTTCCTATTCCTATCCCCCCTCTCTTCCCTTCACTCTTCTTTGTCTAATCCACTGAACTTCTATTCTTCCCCTCCCCACTCTTATTGTGGGTTAATGTCTGCACATCAGAGAAAACATTCACCTTTTGTTTTTTTTGGATTGTCTTATTTCACTTAGCATGATAGTCTCTAGTTCCATCCATTTACCAGAGAATGTCATAAAATCATTCTTCTTTTTGGCTAAGTAATACTACAATGTGTGTGTCTGTGTAGTACAATTTGTTTATATATTCATCTGTTGAAGGGCAATTAGGTTGGTTCCATAACTTAGCTATTATGACTTGTGCTGCAATAAACATTGAGATGGCCATGTCACTATAGTATGGTGATTTTAACTCCTTTGGATATAGACCAAGGACTGGGATAACTAGGTTAAATGGCGGTTCCGTTTCCAGTTTTTTGAGGAATCTCCATATTGCTTTCCAGAGTGATTGCACTAATTTGCAGTCCCACCAATAGTATATGAGTGTACCCTTTTCCCCACATCTTTGCCAAGGTTTATTGTTACTTGTATTCTTGCCACTTGTGCCTCAGATGTGGCATTAATTTCCAGGACATACAGTATTGATTTTCTATGTAAGCACCAAGAGGCGAATAAATCAGTTGTGTTTTACGTAAAAAAGCTAGTTCAAAATTTGCTTATTTAAACAGAAGACTAATTTAGAGAGACCAGCTTTACCAGGCTGATTTAACCCAAGTGTGTTCAACCTCCATGCCAGTCCTACAGTTTGATGACTTTGTATTTGAGGCTACAGTTTATATTGCCAGAACCTAATTCTGTGAAGATGTACTTAAGTCTATTTGAGGATCCCTAAGTGATAATCAAGAAGATGTGTTCACTCCAGAAGCCAGTTAGCAATCTCCGGGCTATTTAAGAGGTAGAAGAAATTCTCTAGACCTCCCAGTCAGCTCTTAAACTTTGTGGTTTACGAAAAGGGAAGAATTAGTTGCTGAAAAATCAGAGTTTCTTTACTGTTGCTACAAATGTGTACAAAAGGGAATCTATAAGATGAGTTATGATGAGAAAATATGGACCTTTCAACTGCATAAAAATACTGAACAAAGGGAGGAAACTTGGGTTTTTGGGGGGTGCAGTTTACTGGGAATTGAACTTAGGGGCACTCAACCACTGAGCCACATCCCTGGCCCTTTTTTGTATTTTATTTAGAGACAAGGTCTCACTGAGTTGCTTAGCACTTCACTTTTGCTGAGGCTGGCTTTGAATTCACAATCCTGCAGCCTCAGTCTCCCGAGCTACTGGGATTACAGGTGTGTGCCACCACACCCGGCAAAGGAAGGAAACTTTGGATAGAAAAATTTAAAACTACATTTTAGCTAAAAGAAGGATGAATGTATTTGACCAAAGGGAAGAAAAGAAAAATCTTCTCCAGAAATATTTAATGTAAAAGATAATTCATTTCTTTTGCATATTAGAAATAAGCCTAAAGGGAGCAGGAAGCCAAGGTGGGAAGAGTTTTTAAACATTGTCTCCTTTTAAGAATTCAGGCCTTTATATTTCAGCATGATATGATTGACTTGATAATAGTTTGAACAATTTTTGCACCAATTAAGCATATATTTTGAAAGGGATTACTATGTGTTCAGTTCCGCATATCTTTGACAATATATTACATTTTTCATTTGTTCTTTTTAATTATACATGACAGTAGAGTGCATTTTGACATATTATACATACATGAAATATAACTCATTCCATTTAGGATCCCATTCTTGCAGTTGTACATCATGTGGAGTTTCACTTGTCATGTATTCATATATGAACATAGGAAAGTTATGTCCAATTCATTCTATTGTCTATTTCTATCTTCCCTTCTTTCCCTTCATTTCCCTATGTCCAACACAATGAACTTTTATTTTTGAATGCTCTGTGAAAGTTCTTGTGAGTCCTATTCCCTGAGACTTATGATATTTTCTATGAGTAGTTATGTCACTTGAACTGCCTTGAAATTCCATTTCTTTTACATTGTTTTGGGCTCAAGACCTAAAGCCAAAAATGTCCAAGTTTGAATCCTGTTATAGATATTCAAAGCCTGTGTAACTTAAAGCATACTTTTTAATGTTGATAAGTTTCAGTTTCCCTACCAGCGTATGATGGTAATAGTATTTTTTTCTTATAAGGTTATTATGAAGATTAAGTGAAATGATGCTCAAAAGCCGTTAAATGTGTAATAAATGCAGTAAAGGCAGAAGAAATATTTTGATTTTTATATAACTAAAAGTATATATGTTTTCATGAAGCTTAAGTTCTGTCCTCAGAGAGGTTACATTCTCATGGGACAATCAATGTCAATGGATAACATAATTCATGGAAGGGAAATAAAACAGTGTAAAGACATCAGAGTGACAGAGAGGGTATGGGAGTGTGGTGTAAATAGGAGACCACCCTACAGGGCAACAACTCAGAGACCTGAGTAGGGTGCCATGCTTATATCTGGGAGGAGCAATGGAATGGCAAAAAGGGCAGGATGTGGACTCCAAGGAGGAAATGATCTTGGGGGAAAAGTCCCAGAGTTCATGGTGGAGGAGGAGAGGACTTTGTAGAGGGGTCAGGTTACCTCACAGCCATGGAGGACATTTTGTTTTACTCGACCTTACAAAGCCATTGAACAGCTCTGAGAAAGAGCAGGACCTGATCTAAGATTGCTTTGATGACTTCCTTCCTTCCTTAGATTACAAAAGATGACTATACGTTCTAGGGTGTTATTTCTTTCATTCCTGTACCTTTATGTGCCTTTTCCCAAGCTCCTATTTTCTTTCCTAAAAGACCCCTGATTCTGTCCCAAAACACCTTCAAAAGAAAATAAACCCAGCCCAGTGCAGTGGCACAAACCTCTAATCCCAACACTTTGGGAAGCTGAGACAGGAGAATTGCGAGTTCAAAGCCAGCCTCAGCAACTACGAGGCGCTAAGCAACTCAGTGAGACCCTGTCTCTACATAAAACACAAAATAGGGCTGGGGATGTGGCTCAGTGGTTGAGTACCCCTGAGTTCAATCCCTTGTACAAAAAAGAAAGGAAGGAAAAAGGAAAAAGAAAACCTCATATTTCTGATTGGGCTATCATAACCCAGTATATCTTTAGATGAAATGGGACCTTCTTGGAATGAAATAGGCAAAACAGGTGTTTCAAAATGAAAACTATCATTTTAGTTATGCTAATAAAAACTTTTTCTAAGTTTTCCCCATGTTATCATCAGTATTTACAATCTTTATCAAACTCACAGGAATGTATTGATTAGGGTGTTACTGAGAGTTAATTACTGTAACTGTGCATGTAAAGATTGTTTTCAAATTAAAATGCTGCAAATTTATAACTTTTTAACATTAATGTTTAAAGAATTTATTTTTAATGTACACTTTTATACTGTTCAGTTTACTTAGCATTAGATCTAGAGCCAAGAAGTCACTTCAACCATGCCAGCTATGTGACAGAAAGCAAATAATGTCTTACCCAATTATGACCTTGATTTCCTCATCTACAAAATGAGGACACTAGAGAGATAATGGTAGCATTTTTACCCCACTGATATTTTTCCTAGTAAGTTGTAAACATTTGACTTAGCAATTATTCAGCATTTTTTTAAACCCATTTACTTGCTGTCTTAGTTCATTTTGTGCTGTAGTAACAGAATACCTGAAGGTGAGCAATTTACTCTAACCTTTTCAAAATCTCACCTTAAGTTTGTAACACATGAACTTTGAGGGACACATTCAAAGCATTGCACTCATTTAGTCTTTTCATTTAGTCTGACTTTCCAATGTGTCACTTAAATTATTCATTATTGAATTTTTATATAGGGTCTTATTTCTTAAGTAATATCTAATTCTATGTGGAGTAAAAATAATTTTAAAAATTAGTATTATTCATTTATGGGTTTTTCTTATATTTCCCCAAAATTAGCTTTCTTGATTTTTCTGTATGACAATATATTGCTTATAAATTCTCAATGGAAACTTGGATGTTGAGCAAGTTCTTGGGAAATGATATAATGATATTCTATCCTCATTAAACTTTATTTATTTTTTGCCTGAACTTAAAAATTTCTTTATATGCTATGTTATAAACCCTAAGCAAAGTGGTCCATATTTCAAAGTGCAAAACAACTTGTATTTTAAAAGTTAAAACTATTTTAATGACTTATATTACAATCACATATTGAACATCTTAATAGGTATGTCTTCAAATCTTGTGCTTGGAAGATTTTTACTGCTGAATTTCATCTCCTGGAAAGCTGGTCTTAATTTGCATTGCATTTCAATGACTTCCTTAAGCAAACAACTAGAGGTCCTCCAGTCTAATGGAAATGCATGTCCACACAGACAATTCTGCAAACACAGTTAGCTCTTTGACAGTTTTAGAAAGGTTGAAGGTTGGCCATCATCCAGACCTCAAGGTGTTCACACTGTTATTTCCAGACAGAAAGTGCTAGCAAGGTACACTATGCTCCTGCTTGAGCAAAAGGACTACAGCCCAGATACTGCTAAAAACTGATATTTGTACAGCAGAGTAGTTCCATTGTCATGATGGGTTGTGTTCACGTCTTGGAAGGCTCTTAAGCACTAAGCACTGTGCCTCTGGACCTCTGTTAAGTCTCCCAGCCCTGAAATGGCATGCCCTCCAGGGCTATTCCAATACTCTGATTTGTGGACTGTCCAAAAAATGGAAGAACAGATCACACCCCAAATGCTCTGTTTCTCTGCTCCTATTTCAAGAGCCTAGGTCTAAAGCTATCTTAATTTCCTTTCTTTTTCTATAACAGACCAATTCCAAAAGTTAGAGTAAGCCCAGAGAAAAAAAATCATTGTAGTGGATTTAGAAAAAGGAGAATTAATAAGGTTAGCTGCTCAATAGCAACCAAATGGAGATGTTCATTACATGCCTGGAAAATATTAAATGATGCATAACAATGGGAAGTTTATATAAGAAAAAAAAGCATAAATCTGGAGAAAAGAAATCGACATAATCAAACTAGGTTTTATTTTTTTTTATTTTTTTGTAAAATCTGTATTTCTTTTTTTTATTTTTAAAATTTATTTATTTAAATGCATTTCAAGTCATAGTACATATACAGATCTCAATGTTTCCCTTTCTCTGGTTGCAAACCAGATGGAGTCACACCATTTGTGTCTTCATACATGCACCTAGGGTAGTGATGACCATCTCAATCAACCATCTTTACTAGGTTTTAGATGAACATTTCTCAGTTATGACATGCTGTGTCCCGTCAAGTTGCTGAGAATATTCTGGGAATTTCAAAGTGTTTTGTGGAGTTCTGTCAAACTTTATAGTGTGCAAAATCTTTTCTCTTACAAACACACCTATATGATATTACAATGTGAACACAAGTGAGTAACTTGACAAAACAGGCTAAAGCTGGCTCTAAGGAACATATAAATATATTGTCATGTACAAGCGATGTTAAAGAAAAATGTGTTTATAGGGATAGGCAATTAATTTTCTTTGTAAGCATAAAATAGAGATTAGAGCAGTAAAGATTTTTTTTCTCAAAGGCAAGTTCAGCAAAGCAATCAAATTAATAATGTAGTGGCTATTGATGTCTCTAAATTCTGTATTGTTACAAGCATGAATGTTTTTATTGTACATTTTTCCTTATTTATTTTGAGGCTTTCAGTTGTTCAAAAATTCCAACAATATTTTTGTTGCAAAAGGGTGTCCCAAGTACAAAATGGTTGTGAACTAAAGAACTCGATTTTTAATTTTGAATGGAGGAAATAAGCATCATTCTAGCCCATTTCTGACACAGCCTCCAAGGGACCAGGCTTCCAAGACCTTTTGCAAAATTGCTTTACAGTGCTGGAGAAAAAAAAGTTTTTAATCGAAAAGTTTTCTCTGAAAATTATTTCTAATTTGTGACCAATCCAATTGTGATTACCTGGCCAATCTTTTAACATATCAAGGAATTATTTCAAATGAAATTTAAGGGATCTCAATACTTACTATATGTTATGGGAATCAAGCTATTAATAATAAATATTAGCCAATTGTGGTGATGCATGCCTGTAATCCCAGCAACTTAGGAGGTTGAGGCAGGAGGACCACAAGTTCAAGGCTAGCCTAAGCAACTTAGTGAGGTCCTAAGCAATATAGTGAAACCCTGTCTTAAAATAAAAATTAAAAAGTTATAAGGATGTGGAATGTGGTTCAGTGGTAAAGCACCCCTGGATTCAATCCCAAGTACCAAAAAGAAAAAGAAATAGGAGTATATAAACTATATTTTTTCTATAATATTGAAAGATAATTTATTTTTGGACTTCATTTTGTTATTTTAGGGGTTAACAAAGTTATTGAAATGTAGCTCATAGCATTATTTGAAGATTTGTACTATAATTAATAGACAAGCTTTGTAGAATAAAGTGAATTTCTTTAGGAAGCAAACAAATTATATGGAATCAGGTGATGAAGGAAGTTTTATTTCAACCAAGTTATACAAGATCTTCTATTTTTAAAAAATTAATTCTGAAGGAGAATTTTTCATGAAGAAAAAGAGAAATGTATTAAAATTGCAAATTTGAACCATCCCATGTATCCGTAGAGATTTATCATCTTTAATTGCTTAATTTGATCATATTCTAGAATACTTTTAAATTATTAATATTGTGAAGCTCTCATATTATGAATGATGCAATGGTGTTTTAAAATATTGCTACTCTGAATAAATCTTTTATAAATGTTCAATGCTTAATAAGTTTCAAGTAAAGAAAAAACTATATGAGGGGAATGATAATAAGAATGACTACTCTGTTGAGAATTATACATAATCTAATTTAGATAATACAGTGACTTAGTCTTAATTTTTTCCAACATTCACTTGTATATTAGAATGAACAGCTGGTTAATTTAATAATTTCTACTATAATTATTTTCTTCTTGGTTATGATTTTCATCTTCCTGTTGTTTGTCATTTAGTACTATGGAAATGTTTAATTCAAAAAAGATTGCCCAAAAATCCCCTTTTTTGACAAAAGAAAAATAATGGTTCCTAGAATATGGATTCTTCTCATGTGATTACAACTCTAAATAAATTAGATTATCATTTTAGATTTCTCTAAGACTTCTGTTAAAGAATACAAAATTGGGGAAAGTCCATTCAATTTGTTTCTACAATTTGAGTTCTAAAACTATACACTCATTTTATTTTGTCATTTTGGTAGACATAATGTCAAGACAACCCTTCTATGAAAGTCCCTTCTACTTCTCTGCTTAAGCAAGCTCTCATTGGTAATAACAGTCTTTCTCTTTCTTTTACTCTTTTCAGGTACCTGTTGAAATTCCGAGTCTTTCAACACTGAATTCTTGAAGGATAAAGTCCTGTATGCTGGAAAGTATACACAAAGTATAACACATCAAACATGATTGTTTGGAAAAGAACCACGAGGAATTTAGATGTAGAGGCCAGCTTCACTGGACACACAGAGGAAACACTGCTATAATCTAGGTGGTCCATGTTAATAATGGGAAACTTTGAAAGTCAGAGCTTGTTGGAAAATGCATCTGAGTCTGTTAGAGATATTTCCTGTGGCTACCACTCTATAGGCTTGCATCTAACTTGTTGAGCCAGTAAAATCATTGGTGCCTATGAGGAAAATTGTTAAGAAAAAATGATTGGCTAACATGAGCTTGCTTATCTACAGTGCAAATTAATATATCTATAACAGACAACCCATGAATATTTTTCATAAAAATAAACCAATAATTAGGAAAATGGCCAAAGATTATCATCAGACAATTTAAATGAGAGTTAAAACTAGTGAATAAAGCTGGGCGCAGTGGCTCACACTTGTAATCCCAGCACTTTGGGAGGCCAAGACAGGAGAATCGCGAGTTCAAAGCCAGCCTCAGCATCGACAAGGTGCTAAGCAACTCAGTGAGACCCTGTCTCTACATAAAACACAAAATAGGGCTAGGGAATGTGGCTCAGTGGTTGAGTACCTCTGAGTTCAATCCCTGGTACAAAAAAAAATTTTTTTTTAAAGTGAATAAGCATGCTAAAATATTCGATGCCACTAGTAATTGAAGAATTGTTAAGCCACTTGGAAAATAGAGAAACAAGTTAGTAAATTAAAAGGGCAGGGCATTCTCTCTTGATTTTGTGTGCCTAAATAAGAAAACTGTGTTTTTTCTCCTATCATTGTAGGAATTAAAATCATTGCTTCAACTCTCTCTTTTGACTGTTACGTTTTGGTCTTTAACAATAAATATAACAAGAATAAAATGAATTGGGAAATTTTTATTTGGGATTTATTTTCTACTCCAGTTTTTGAAGATTCCACTAAATGTGTTGTGTGTTTTACTTATTTGGCAGTAAAAGGAAAAATTATAACATTTTCATTTCCAGTGAAAATGATTAAAGGATCTGGCACAGTGGAATGTTTTTAAAAGAAAGATTGTTCAGTGGACTATATATCTTAACAGGAAAGTTAATGTATTGCTTATATGTTTACATTCAGACTTTCTTCTCCAAGAAATCACAGAATGTTAGCTCTCAGTGAGATCTTAGAGGTCACTTAGGTCTACTTTTATTTTTGGTACCAGGGATTGAACTCAGGGGCACTTAACCACTGAGCCACATCCCCAGCCATATTTTGTGTTTTATTTAGAGACAGGGTCTCACTGAGTTGCTTAGCACTTCACAGCTGCTGAGACTGGCTTTGAACTCACGATTCTCCTGTCTCAGCCTCCCAAAGTGCTAGGATGACAGACATGCGCCACTGCACCCAGCTCTAGGTCTACTCTTCATCACTTAAACATAAAAACTGAAATCATGAAGGCTAAGTAATTTGTGCAAATTTTACAACAATGCACAGCCAATTTTGTACTAAAATATCATGTTCTTTCCACCAAACCCAAACTTGATTGGATTGATTAATTGCTTTAAAAAATGTAAGTCTGTTTTTTCATACTTGTTCCCACGTTCTAATATTCTAGGAAACCTTACTTTTCTCCCAGTAAGTCACCCAGGATACCTAGAGTGGGTTTCAGGAAACAATGCCCTTCTTCCTGCTTAAGATGGGATGGAAATTGTCATCTGCTCTGTCTCGGCTCCTTACTTTCAAGCATGACATCCTTTCTCTGAGATCTGTTCAGAATCTCCTAATGAAATACTGCACAACATTCTGGAGTGGTGCAGAGCAGGGACTCTATGAAAAGGCAAGATAGTGAAAAGTATAAAGTTATCAAGAAAGAAAATGAATGAAGTACAGATAAATGGAGAATGTCCAGACGCAATTACACTTGAGACCAGTAAATATAAGGCAACAGAAATATATTTGCGTGGATGTTCCTTCTGGAAAATCAGGTCAGACAACTTAGTCCATTAAATCACAGTAATTTATTCAACATTTGGCTTGCTAAGGAAGTAATAGGAATTTTTAATACCAAACACTCAAGTTCTTCCAGAATACTTCATAATCATGGTTTCAGTGAACCTGTTTCTTCTATTCAAATCCTCTTCTCTTACCTTCTTAAAATTCTACTTTCCTTTTTATCCTACATCACCACTCCCATACCAGGTCAGCACTCTCCTGCTTCCCGTCACAATTCCTTTCCAGAATTCTCCACTCTTTTCCTCCGTAGTCAATGTCAAGGGGTTTGCACTATAACTTCATCCCCGTGTTAACAAATGTCCAAGCATCCTGTTCCTTACAGCAGAATAATTCCACAATTCCATATGCATAGTGGGCCTCTCCTTACATAAATCACCATTAAACAAACAAAATGGTGCTGGGGATGATGAAGAATAAGAGAAGAGCTCTAAGCTCAAAGTACTTAAAATGAGCTGGAGAGCATAACGGATGGACTGGCCAAGGATGAGAAAAATATAGAAGGCATAGTGGATGATAAATTTATTTTAATTTTTTTTAAATTAGAGCCTTTTAGTTTTACACAATAGTTGGGTTCATTTTGACAAAATCATACAAGCTGGAGTGTATACAATCCCTGTTCCCCACCCATTTCCTTCCCCTCTTCCCTCCCCTTATTTGCCTTCCTCTATTCTACTAATCTTCCTCTCATTGATTTATTTTTGATTAGTACTTTTTATATATACATAAGGGTGAAATTTCCTGTGGCACATTTGTATATAATGTGATTTTGTTAAATTCATTCCACATTTCCCCCCATTTACCATCCCTTCTCCTTCCCTCTCCATCTCCTTCTTCTAGTCCACTGATCTATCTTATATCCTTGTGATATCCAATCCCCTCAACACTGCCTTCTTTCCCTTATTTTGCTCTAGCTTCCACATATGAGAGAAAACATTCGACCCTTGATTTTCGGAATCTGGCTTATTTCACTTAGCATGATGCTATCTATTTCCATCTATTTACCAGAAAATGCCATAATTTCATTCTTCTTTATAGCTGAGTAAAACTCCATTGTGTATATATATATACACCACATTTGCTTGACCCATTAATTTATTGGTGGGCATCTGAGATGATTCCATAATTTGGCTATTATGAATTGTGCTGTTATAAATATCAATATGCCCATATTGCTGATTTTGGTTCTTTTGGATAAACATCAAGGAGTGGGATAGCTGAGTCCTATGATGGATTCCTAGATTTTTAAGGAATCTCTGTACTGCTTTCCAGAGTGGTTGTACTAATTTGCCATTCTACCAACTATAAATCAGAGTGTCTTTTCCCCACATCCTTGCCAGTATTTATTATTATTTGTTTTTGGATGATAAAATTTGAAAGGTGAGATCATAAGGCTGAAAATATTCCCAGGACTCTAAATATCAGTTTGGTAAGTATGAAGAGGTGATGGGAAGAGAATACTGCCTTCTGTCCTTAGTCATTAATTAAATATTTTTGAGGCCTAGTATATGTGAGACATCTTTGAAGCACCAAGGCTGGATTTATACCAGTAAAGAAAATATAAGAAGTGAAGCTTGCATTAGAATGGAAAAGTCAACAAATAATCTTAAGTATGATTAAAAAACAGAGAGACAGAGAGAGAGAAACCATCATCTGCCAGTAAGAACTAGGAACAAAATAACTCTGGCTGACATAACAGAGAGTGACAGAGGAGGTCATATTTGGACTGAGACCTGAATGTGGAGTAGGAAACAGCCATTCATAGATGGGGAGAGGACAGTGCATTCTAGGAGGAATCAGCAAGTTCAAAGGCCCCAAGGTAGGCATAACCTTGGCATACTAGAGGAAGAAAAGGCCCCTAGATATGGAACACAGTGTAGAAGAGAAATTTATGAAGTTGAAAGAGTAAACAAGATCCAGATCTTTTGGGTCTTTGTCCAAATAAGAAAATTGGATATTGATTTGGTGATGACAGTAACTCGATAACACTTTATTTTATAACATAGTTACTAAATACGTCAGAAATGAGATAATCAGATAATCAGAGAGGGGATAATAGAAAGAGGAGGGGGAGAGAGAGAAAGAAAGAAAGAGAAATTCAGAGAAGCACAATACCTTTAATGTTTAACCAGTATTGTTTAAGGTTCAGAAACATGAAGAAGTCACTAGAGAAATGTGTTCTTTGCACACGAGGGGCACTTCAGTAGAGGTTAGGTAAATAAAACCCAAAGCATCTTTTGATTGAAACTTCAGTTTTCCAGGTATCTTGATACCAGAAAGGGAGTTTTCTTTGAAACAGACTATAGCAATTTGGGGCCTTAGACAGGATCTCCTGGAATTGTGTCTTTGTATCAAATTAAAATTAATAATTTGATAATTGACTTTTTCTTTTTTGCTACCCTGAATTTTCTTATCTACATTTCATCATGTAGTAGGCTAGTTAAATCATATTGAGTTAACAAAGTTTATTCATTTATTCTACAAACATTTATGGCATTCTTTCTATGTGACTGTTGCTATGCTACAGACTTGGATTACAAAACGTAAGTGATGACTCTCCTTCAAAGAGATTATGGTCCAGTGGGGAAGTAAGATGAGCAAATAGTGTTAGAGGTAAGCAGTGAGCACTGTGTGTGTGAATAATAGTACAGCCCAAGCATAACTTCAGATCAAGCCAGAAAGGGCAGGGAATATGAGGGAATATTGCTTAAAGAAACAAACATTTCAACTCCTTAAAGAACATAATTTATTTTCCTAAAACTAAGAACATGGTGCTATTGATAAGCAAAAATAAACTGTATTAGTCATCTTTGTCACTATGGCAAAAATACCTGACTAGAATGACTTAGGAGAGGAAAAGTTTATTTTGAATCATGATTTCAGAGGTCTCCATCAATGGTCAGCTGACTCCATTGAAGAAACATCATGGCAGAAAGGCATGGCAGAAGAAAGCTGCTTAGCTCATGGCTGCTGGTAATCAGAGAGAAAGAGGACCGGGGAAAAGATAGACTCTTCCAGGTTCTGCCCCTGGTGACCTACTTCCTAGTCCATGCAGCTATCACTGGATTAATTCATCAAAGGGTTAATCCACTGATGAGATCATAGCCTTATTCATTGCCCAAAAGGCCCACCTCTGAACCTTGCTGCATAGGGGATCAGCCTTTCAGCAAATGCACTTTTGGGAGAACATTCCTGATCCAAAACAAAACATAAACGATGTAGTGTAATTAAAATTTGTATTAGCAAATATACTTTTGGAGAAGAAAAGATCCTAAAATTAGTGGCTTCATAGTGAATGTTAGAGTTCCTAACTAAAAATACTCCATGAGAAAGGCTCTACATGCTATTTGCTGACATGTACAATGTCATAGGCCTGTGCCATCTGTTTAGAAGATTATTTATTGTACCCTGGATCAAGGCTAATTGTAAGATGGTTTAGTTATACCTGGAAAATTCCCTTTCAAAATCGTCATCAAGAGTTGCAAAGGTGTAACAATTTACAAGATTTATATATTTAAAGACAGAGCATGTCCCATGCTTTCATGTCTACATTTTTATAGAGAGCCAGACAGAGCAGGGAGACATATGTTTCTGGACGATGCCTTTGAGGGGTTCCAAAGTTCTTCATATGAGAATCTGTTTGTCTACATTTCTCCTAGACCCATCTTCTCAAGTTTTGACATTGCATTAAGTCTGAACTTTTATAGGTATAAAAAATTAGATCTAGTTTGTACTTTCCTCATCCTCTTTCCATAAAGAAATTTTTATCTGTAAGTTAAGGGGTTTGTTGATAATTTTGCAATGTTGTTAGAATTAGCTTCAAGATTCCATCAACTAATATGAAATTGAATTTCCCCCCAAGCTAACGTAGTTGCACAGAGTATAAAGAGGCTTTCTAAAATATCTTTAAGTAAAATCAACAAAAATTAAAAATTTGATGTACTTTTAGTTGTGTCCATAACATAATTCCTAGTTTTGATTTCCCCTCCATATTTTATTATAAAAATTTCAGAGAAAATTTTTAAAAAATAATAAACACCCATGTACCCACACCTAGATTCTACCATTAACATTTTACTGTCTGTGACTTACCTATTCATTTATCTGTCTTTCCATCCAGTAACCCATTTTATGCTTTTGATACAATTCAAAGTAAATTGCAAGTACTTCAGTAAGTACATTTAGGGCTCATTTTTGTTTGTTTCTGAGCTTTGACAAATGTACATTTTAGTATAACCTAACCTGCACAAAGACATTATCATCTCCTCAAAATTCTTTGGGCTTTTTCTCAAGGAATCCCTCCACTCACCTGCAAAAGCAAGTATTGTTTCTGCTATCTATGTCAATGTGTATATCAGTATTTTTCACTCCTGGGTACTATTCCATTGCACAAATATGCCAGGAGTTTTAAAATATACTCCCTTATATCTTCTGTTTGAGGCTAATATGAATCACATTCTCCTGACCATCCTTATACCAGTACTTTTGTAGACATATTTTTGTTTCACTTGGATAAGTACTTGGAATTGGAATTCATGGGTCCTATGATATGACCGTGAATTCTACATGTTTACTTTTTAGTCACTTGTCATATGATTTTACATTACCACGTATGTTTGAGAATTTCATTTGTTTCATTTGTCAACATTTATTGTTATTATTTGTCTGTGATAGCTCCTGAGGTTTAGTCACATTTCCCTAATGACTAATGATGTTTGTACTTTTTGTGTGTATGCACTGATTATTAGAAGATCCTTTTTTGTATAAGGTTTTTTCTTCACATCATTTATTCATTTTTATTTCATTTTTTTGATTTTTTATTATTGAGCCATAGGAATTATTCATATGGACCGAATACCAGTCTTTTATTATTAGATGTGTTTTTAAAATATTTCTCCTATACCTCAACTTTATGGTTCAGGTGTAATCTTTGATGAGTAGGTTTTAAATTTGATGAATTGATTTTATTCTATCATTTGCCTTCCATAATGTAAAGTATCTTTTCTATGCCCAAGTTACATTAAAATCCCAATGAATTAGGCTATTGCATTTAGGCCTATAATATTTCAAATTAATTATTATATTGTATAAGATGTATCAAGATTTTTTTTAAATATTTATTTTTTAGTTGTAGGTGGACAGAATATCTTTATTTTATTTTTTTATGTGGTGCTGAGGATCGAACCCAGTGCCTCCCGCGTGCTAGGCGAGCACGCTAACCACTGCGCCATATCCCCAGCCCTGTATCAAGATTTTTTAAAACACATATACAGCTATTCCAACATCATTTACTAAAAGTACCTTATTTTGATTGTATTACTGAGGATTTTTGTCAAAAATAAATTACAGTGTAAGACATGTATTTATTTGGGGGCATTTACCTTCTCCGTTGCCCTCTTAGTGGACCCTATGAAAATACCATATTGTCTTAATTAATGTAAATTTGTAGTGAGACATAAAGTCAGGTAATACATGTCATCCATCTTTCTTTGTTTTCAAGATTGCTTTGGATATTCAGATCCTTAACATGTCAATACAAATTTTTCAACCTGCTTATCAATTCTTAAGAAAAATTTTAAAAAGTCTATGAGGTAGTGATCAGTACTGTGTTGAATTTAAAGATCTATCAGAGAAAACTGACATCAACAATGAGTTGAGTCTTCTAACCCATGAACTTGATGTCTCTCTTTATTTATTTATCTCTTCTAAGATTTTCTTCAAAAATATTCTGTAATTTTTGATGTAGTACTCTTTGACATCTTTTGTTAAATGTACTGCTATTTATTTTATGTTTCTGGGACTATTAAATGATAATTTCATTTTCTAATTGTTGCTAATATATAGAAATACAAAGGATTTTTCGTTTTAACTGGTATCTCATGAGATTGCTGAATATATTCATTACTTCTAAAAGTTTTTAATAGATTTTGTAGGATTTATAGGATTTTATTTGTAAATAATGACATCATCTGTTAAAAGAAAATGTAAGACATCTTCTTCCTTTCTTGTCATCACCTTCTTTTCCTATTATACTGGAAAGGACTTCCAATGTAATGTTGAATAGAGACAAGAAAGTGGACCCTTGACTTCTAAGATAGGACACTTTAAAACCGAAAAAAGAAAGAGGTGGGAGGGGCCAAGAGCAGAAGAAGGGTGGATGAACCTGGTCAATGTGCAATAGAAACATGAGGGAAATATCACAGTGAATAACACTAATTAGTACAGTTATTATGTGTTAATAATTATTATAATAACAAAAAGAAAATGGAATAACTCAGACTGAAATATATTTCCCAGAAAACAATATCACAATTTTTGCACTCATATGCAGCTTAAAGAATTTAAAAAAATATTTTAGACTTAAAGTACATAATACCTGACATTTCAGATCTTGTCATTTTCTTCATTATGATAAGGATTTTTTCTGATATCGTTTCTCTTCAGCACAAAGACCTTCCTTTAGCACTGTTTATAGTACAGGTAAGTTTGTTGGTGATAATTTCTGTTTCTTTTCTTCTACCTGAAAAAACTTTCTTTTTTCCCTCCCTCCCTCCCTCCCTTCCTTTTCTTTTTTTTCCTTCTCTCTTTCTTATTGTTTGCAATACTGGAACTTGAACCCTATGGCACTTCACCACTGAACTACACTCCCAGACCTTTATATATTTTATTTTTAAGACAGGGTTTCTCTAAGTTGCTGGGGCTAGTCTTGAACTTGTACTCTTCCTACCTCAGCCTCCAGAGTTGCTGAGGTGTCAGGCATGTGACAGGGTGCCAGGACTCACCTTTAATTTTTATTTATTTTTAAAATGTTTTTAGTTGTAGATGGACACAATACCTTTATTTTTATTTATTTATTTTTATGTGGTGCTGAGGATTAAATCCAGTGCCTCACACATGAGAGGCAAACACTCTACCACTGAGCCACAACCCCAGCCCTTGTTTTTATTTTTAAAGAATATTATTTTTCATTAGTTATATAATTCTGTGTTGACACTTTTTAAATTGTTTTAAACTGTTATTTCAAGATGTTCTTCCAGTGTCTTTCAGCCCTCATGGTTTCAGATGTCAACAGTCCTTTGAAGCAGTGTTAACCTGTATGTAATGTGTCCTTTTACTTTTTCTTTAAAAATATTACCTTATATTTGGTCTTCAGCAACTTAACTATGAGGAGAAGAGGTTAATTTTTCTATACATTCATCCTAAGGTTTTTTGGAATCTTTTGATTATAAAATTAGAAAAAATTTTGAATATTATCTCCTTAAATATTTTTCACCCCATAATTTCTCACCTCTCCTGCAACTCTAGATACTTGCATATCAGATATTTTTCTATTGTCTCATAGTTGCCATTTAAAAATGTTTTACTCTTTTATCAGATTAAATAATTTTTATTTATCTATCTTCAAGTTTTACTGACTCTATTTTTTTGTTTTGCTTATATGGTGAATTTTTAAATTTCAAGTTTTGTGTCTTTCTACTAGGTTCTGTTTTGTAATTGTTAGGTTAGAGGCAGACGCGGAAACAACCGCTGGCCATGTCCCCCGACTGCCACAGCTCGAGCCCCGCTGCGCCGCCGGAGCCCGGAGGAGCGCCCAGCCCCCCACCACGCCGTCAGCCCGAGATGCCGCCTCCCCTTGTGTGCCGCCACCTCGAGCAGCTCATGTGCACAGAGCACACCAACATGGCCACCGGTGGTCCCGCGCACCACAGTACGCATGCACCGAACATGCCAACATGGCTACCCCCAGTAGCCGATACAGAGAAACACTGAACCTCCGACATAAAAATCGCCGTGTCTTCCGGCTCATCCTGGAAGGACTCTGACCTCACCAGCCTCCTCTAACCAATCTCAGAGGACACTGGACTCTAGACAAACACCTCTTCCTGCCCCAGGCCCTTCCCTTCCTGCCTTCAGCCTTCCTTTTCCGGATGGAGGGATGCTTTAAATTCTGTATGCCACGAGGCCTCAGCGCCATTTCTGCCTGCTGAAGGCTGGTGAACGGGTGTGTGGCCCGGGAGCATTCTTCCCAAAATAAAGCCTGTTCCGGTCCTGTTTTACTTCCTTCTGGTTGTTTGGCTTTACAAATTGGTGCCAAAACCCAAGAGAGTTCTTGAACCTCCCCCTATACTGGGGTAGAGGCATACTCTCCGAACCAGACCGGGAGCCGCTCTCTGTCTCTGCTCTCCGGATCGACAAAAGTGAGGTACGCTTCCCTCAACTCGCCTCCCCTGACTCCTCAGCTTCATTCCCGTCTGCATCAGGGGCATACCCATAAGTCGCATGTGTGCATAGGCCCCTGCCCGAGGCCACTTGAATTGGAGAGACGTCTCCAGTCCTTATGAGCCACCCGATTCTGTTTGGGCCCCCGAGGAGTTTACAAGGATACGTGAACCCCTCGCTTGGCCCCCTGTTTTCCAGTGGACTTGAACGGATTTAGGGATGTCTTTTTCTGTTCCCACCCACTTCCGTGAACGCTGAGAAGTCATGGGAAACGCCATCTCTTCTCCAGACCCCAAAATTCATTTAGGCTGTCTATATTGCAATTTTGAGGAGCTAGGATTTGCTGAGGACCTATGCCGTGAGTATCTGATCTTCCTTTCCACTGTAGTCTGGCCTCAGTATGGCTTAGACAACAGGTCAAAATGGCCTCCAGAGGCAACTTTTGATTTTAAAATCCTCACTGATTTGGCTAATTTTTGTCACCGGATAAGGAGATGGACAGAGGCTCCTTATGTTCAGGCTTTTTGGGAGGTGTGCTCTCACCCCAACCTTTATTCCACCTGTTCTGTCCTTCAAGTTATCCTTGCTAGAGAAAATCCCACACCCCCTTCCCAATGTTTTTACCTATCTTCTTCCTCTTCCACTAATCCACCTGAGCTGCTCTCAGCCCCACCTGTCTGCCATGCCTGCCCAGACCTTTCCTCCCTCTCCCCCCTTCCTCCTGTAGCCACAGCTCCTGCCCCTCCTCCTGGGAACCCGCCCCCTCCAATGGATCCCTTCACTCACCCACTGCTCTCTTCCCCTATTAGCGCCACACCTGTTCCCACTAGGCTCCCTTGCCAGCTGACCTTAAGCTTCTCTGTCCCCTCAGAGAAGTGGAAGGCACTGAGGGAATTATTCAAGTTCATGCTCCATTCTCACTTCAGGACCTCTCCCAGATTCAAGAGTGCCTTGGGTCCTTCTCTGCTGAGTGTTCTACTTACATTAAGGGATTCTGCTTTCTCTCTCAGACATACAATCTTACCTGGCATGATGTCTATTTTATTCTCTCTGCCACTCTTATCCCTGATCCAACAGGCTGCGCGGGACCATGCTGATCAAGTTCGTTTAACAGACATAACTCTTCCTACAGGTGAAGCTGCTGTTCCGCCTAACTGAACCCAACTGGAACTACCAAGATGGCCAGCAGGGGCGTCGTCACTGTGCCCACATAATTCAATATCTAATAGCAGGCATGCAGGCAGTGTCTAATAAAGTAGTTAATTTTGATAAGCTCAGAGAAGTCACCCAGAATCCTGATGAGAATCCAGCTCTATTTCTCAACCACCTTACAGAGGCTCTTACCAAATATACTAAGCTGGATCCTGAGTCTCCCTCTGGGGCTACAGTGCTAGCGACCCATTTCATCACCCAATTGGCCCACGACATTAGAAAAAAGTTCAAATGAGCTGAAGAGGGCCCACAAACCCCTATCAAAACCTAGTAAAAATGGCCTTTAAAGTCTATAATGACTGAGAGGAGTCAGCTGAATTAGCCAGGCAGGCCCAATTACAGAAAAAGGTAACACTCCAAACCCAAATCTTGGCAGCAGCCCTGAGGCCTATAGCTCCAACAAGAGCTTTAAGGGGGAACCCACGATCCCCTCCACCAGGGCCTTGCTTCAAATGCAGACACGAGGGTCACTGGGCCCGCCAGTGCCCAAACCCACAGCCCCCTCCTGGGCCGTGCCCTACCTGTGAGCAGACAGGACATTGGAAATGTGACTGCCCCATGGCTGACCCTTCCTCGGCGCCTCTATGTGGGGGTATGAACAACCAAGCAGTGCTCTCTCCTGAACTCTTGGGGTTCACAGAGAACTGAAGCAGCCCAGACTCAGGGATCCCCATCACCCTCGCCGAGCCCAGGGTAATGCTCCAGGTAGCGGGTAAGTCCATAACTTTTCTTGTGGACACGGGGGCTACCTATTCTGTTTTGTCTGCTCACTCTGGGCCTTTGTTTCCTTCCCAGGTCTCAGTTATGGGGATTGATGGCCAACCCTCCTCCCCAAACCAAACTGCTAGGCTGGCCTGTGCCCTGGAGGGACACCCTTTTACACACTCCTTTCTGGTTATTCCATCTTGTTTAATTCCTCTCCTAGGCAGAGACATTCTTCAATTATTAGGGGCCACTCTACAATTGAATCCCAAAAATGCCACCGCCCAGTTTCTCTTACCTCTAATCTGTACGCTTTCTAATGACCTGATAGCATCCACTACACCATTACCCCCAGACCTAGTGGATCCCCAAGTCTGGGACACCTCCAAGCCAGTCATAGCCTCCCACCATAAGCCAGCCCATATTCAGTTAAAGCCACACACTAAATATCCCTTGTGTTCCTAATTTCACATCTCCAAAACCCATAGGGAGGGACTTAAACCCATCATAAACAGACTACTTGCTCAGGGATTCCTCATCCCTACTGACTCTCCATGCAACACTCCCATATTGCCAGTACATAAGTCCTCAGGAGCCTATCACTTGGTTCAAGTGATTAATTAATCGCTCCACCTAATTAATGACACAGTTATTCCCATCCACCCAGTGGTTCCCAACCCTTACACTCTCCTCTCTCATATCCCCCCTTCAACCACCCACTTTACTGTCCTAGATCTTAAAGATGCTTTCTTTATAGTGCCCCTGCACCCTGACTCTTATTATCTCTTCGCCTTCACATGGGAGGACCTTACCTCTTTAAGGTCCCAACAGCTGACATGGACAGTTCTACCTTATGGCTTCAGAGACACCTCTTTGGGCAAGCTTTGGCACAAGATTTAACTGCTTGTAACTTGGGGGATAGCACCCTTCTTCAGTATGTGGATGACCTTCTCCTATGCAGCCCATCCCCTGAAACTTCCCAGGCACACACTACTCAGCTTCTCAATTTCCTGGGGTCACGGAGCTATCGAGTCTCTCCAACTAAAGCCCAACTCACTGCTACCTCAGTCACCTACTTAGGTATACTCCTTACTCCAACCTCTAAAGGTCTGATGACTGACAGAATTCAAGCTCTCCAGGACCTACAGCCGCCTGAAACAGCGGATTACATCTATTCGTTCCTGGGTCTGGCTGGCTTTTTCAGGCATTGGGTCCCCAACTTTGCACTTTTGGCTAAGCCCTTCTACCAGGCAGCTAAGGAGACCCCTCATGGGCCTCTCACTTCTCCTACCTCAGTAGCCAATGCCTTTTATAAGCTCAGGGATGCCCTCATATCCTCTCCCACTCTCTCTCTCTCCCTAACCCTAATCATCCTTTCTACCTTTTTATGGATGAAAGGCAAGGTATTGCCACTGGCCTCCTCACCCAATGGATTGGACCTTCCTACAAGCCAGTGGCATACCTCTCTAAGCAGCTGGATGCTACAGCTCGTGGATGGCTGCCATGCCTCCGGGCACTGGCCGCAACAGCAGAGCTTACTAAAGAAGCCCTCAAGCTTACCTTGCTCCAACCAGTAATTGTATTTTCTACCCATAGGCTACAGGACCTCTTAAGTCACAAAGCTCTCTCACTTCTAAGTCCTTTGAGAATTCAAGAATTTCACCTTCTTTTTATAGAGAACCCCAACATTACCCTCTGTTCTTCCTCCCTCAATCCTGCCACACTCCTCCCACTATCCTCTCCCCCTTCGGATGCTAATCATTCCTGTCCACAGATGTTGGAGGCCCTGTGATTGCCTCACGAGGACCTCTTTGACTATCCACTCTCCACACCTGACTTAACCCTTTTTGTGGATGGCAGCTCCACAATGGGTCATGATGAACGCCGCAGAGCTGCATATGCTGTAGTCACCACTGCCTCAGTCTTAGAAGCCAGGTGCCTTCCTGAAGGAACCACCTCGCAAAAGGCTGAAATTTTTGCACTCATCAGAGCTCTCACCCTATCCAAAGATAAGCAAGTTAACATTTTCAGAGATTGCAAATATGCTTTCCTAATTGTTTATTCTCATGCAGCTATCTGGAAGGAGCATGGATTCTTGACCACAAAAGGGTCACCAGTGGTCAATGCCTCTCTAATTTCCAAATTCTTAGAGGCGCTACAACTGCCCTCATGTGTGGCTATCATACACTGCAGAGGACATCAGAATTCCTCTGACCCCATAGCTATGGGCAATAACAAGGCAGACTCTATAGCACGAGGATTAACAGCCAAATCCTCGACAGCACTTATCCTATTTCTGTCCACCACTACTAAACCCAATTATACCCCACAGGAACAACAGGACTTGATAACCCAAGGTGGTCATCTCAGGGGAGATGGCTGGATCTTCCTGGGGGATTGGATTGCCCTCTCCAAACAGCAAGCTTATTGTTTATTGACGGACATTCATAACTCTCTTCATATTGGCCCCAAACCCCTTTTTCAGTTTTTACAGCCACTCTTCTACTTCCCAGGAATGAGAACTACTCTCCAACAGGTCCACTCTGCTTGTTCCATCTGCTTTACTGTGTCCGCACAAGGAGGCATCAAACCCAAACTCCCCATGCACCAGATGAGAGGTCACCAACTGGGTGAAGACTGGCAGATTGACCTCACTTATATGCCTAGGCACAAAAAGCTTAGCTACCTACTCACTATGGTTGATACTTTTTCAGGTTGGATAGAAACCTTCCCTACCTCCAGGGAAACTGCTGACACTGTCACTTCCATCCTTGTTGAGCAGATTATTCCCAGATTTGGACTTCCCGTCTCCATCCAGTCAGACAACGGTCCAGCCTTCACTTCTCAGGTTGTTCAACTAGTCTCCAGAGACCTCAACATCACTTGGAAACTCCATATCCCCTACCGACCCCAATCCTTGGGTAAGGTTGAAAGGGCCCATGGCATCCTCAAAGATCACCTCACTAAACTTGGTATTGAACTCAGGCTTTCCTGGCCCAATCTCCTGCCATTGGCCCTCACTCAAATTAGGGCAGCCCCCAGAGCCCCCTCTGGCCTTAACCCTTTTGAGTTGCTCTATGGACGCCCTTTTCTAATCAACCAAAATTTCCCAACCAACCTCCCTCCCCTGTGTCCTACCTGCCATATCTCACCCTCTCACACAAGCTTTTAAGGGAACACATAGACCGCTGCCTTCCTGCGCCATCTATAGCCTCAAACCCAGCACATCTGCAGACCAACTCAGATCCTCTTCAACCAGGTGACACAGTCTTACTTCGAGAGCTGTATCCTCAATCGTTGGAGCCCCGCTGGATGGGACCCCATACAGTCATACTTACCACACCAACAGCAGCCAAGCTTCTAGGCCACACCCCATGGTACCATGTCTCCCGCCTCAAAAAGGCACCTACCCTCAATGCCCAGCCTTGGACTTCCACCATGCTGGGGCCCACCAAACTTAAAGTTTCTTGACAACCTCCTCAGCTAATCAGTAATCTCTCCCAAGCTTCTGTTCCTACCCCCAGGTGGCGCCTCTGCATTCAAGTGGCATGACTGACAACCAGATGCTTCCACCCCTGCGTCTGCCTCCCTGCCTGACCAACACCTGAGCCATCACCCCCTCTCGACGCCCATAATCCCGCACGAAGCAGCCAGACCGAATCTACTGTCCTATATCATCAAAAAGGCCAGGATGTTAGGTTAGAGGCAGACGCGGAAACAACCGCCGGCCATGTCCCCCGACTGCCACCGCTCGAGCCGCGCTGTGCCGGAGCCGGAGGAGCGCCCAGCCGCCCGCCGTGCCCATCAGCCGCCTCGCTCCCACCTGCCCTAGAGGCCGGCCCCCCCCTTGTTTGTCGCCACCCCCGCCGCAAGCAGCATGCGTGCGCAGAGCACACCAACATGGCCACTGGTGGTCACGCGCGCCGAACGCAGTACGCATGCGCCCCACGCCAACATGGCTACCCCCAGTAGCTGATACAGAGAAACACTGAACCTCCGACATGAAAATCGCCCGTGTCTGCCGGCTCATCCGGAAGGACTCTGACCTCACCAGCCTCCCCTAACCAATCTCAGAGGACACTGGACTCTAGACAAACACCTCTTCCTGCCCCAGGCCCTTCCCTTCCTGCCTTCAGCCTTCCTTTTCCGGATGGAGGGATGCTTTAAATTCTGTATGCCACGAGGCCTCAGCGCCATTTCTGCCTGCTGAAGGCTGGTGACCGGGTGTGTGGCCCGGGAGCGTTCTTCCCAAAATAAAGCCTGTTCTGGTCCTGTTTTACTTCCTTCTGGTTGTTTGGCTTTACAGTAATATCTGTACTTATGCTGAAATTTAAAAAATTCATTAAGAGGAGAAACCTCACTGATCATGAGTATAATGTCTGCTAATTACAACTCCTGGGTTGTTTTATGGATACTATCTGTTGCTTTGTCTTCTAAAAATAGATCACATTTTCCTTGTTGTTTACACCAAGCAATTTTTTATTAAACCCTTAGTATTGGAAATCATATGTTGTAGAAACTCTCAATTCTTCACATTTTTTCCAAATTATTAATTTTTTCTTAACAAGTGATTAACTTGACTGGGCTCAATCTATGAATGTTGTATTTCTGTAACTATTTTATCAGGTGCTTGCAATCTGCCCCATGCATATATGTTTTAAGGTCAGCCAGAGACTTTTGAAGAATCAATACATAGAATTTGTGGTTTACCCTTCTAGCTCTCTTTTCATAGTATTTCCTTCTTCACTTTCTGAGAGTAGTCCTCACCCTAAACTATCCTCCGGTCATTCAAATTTCTGTGTTTTCCATTGCAACATAGACCATGCCCTGCCCTCAGGTTATGTCAATAAAAATAGGAGGAAAATTAAGAGCCAGTTATTTCTTCCAGTGTCAATGCTCTCCTCTCCAGAATTGGATCTGTCTGCTTTTTTCACTGTCTAGAGCTTTCAGATAGTTGCTGGTGGTGGTGGTGGTGGTGGTGTGTGTGTGTATTGTTTTTTGTTTTTGTTTTTTGTTTTTTTTTTTTGGTACCCAGGATTGAGCTCAGGGGCACTCGACCACTGAGCCACATCCTCAGCCCTATTTTGTGTTTTTTGTAGAGACAGGGTCTCACTGAGTTGCTTAGCGTCTCGCCATTGCTGAGGCTGGCTTTGAACTCGCGATTCTCCTATCACAGCCTTCCTAAGTGCTGGGATTACAGGCTTGCGCCACCGTGCCTGGCTTGTTTTTGGTTTTGAATCAGAGTTTATAGCTGTTATATAAAAGAGCTTACATGACCATAGAAGTAGAAAAAAATCAATGTAATGCCTTAAATGTCAAGAAAAGTAAACAGGTATTTAGAAAAGTTGTATTTTCTATTGAATTAGACCCACATTTATTTTAGTAAGTTTGGAAAGAGTCATACTATTCCCTTGCAAAAATTTATTGTGACAGAATTTTTAGACCCAAAGGTTGTAATTATCTGCAGTTCGGCTATTGTTGGCATTTAAAAACATACAGCCTAATAAATCAGGATAGATTCAAGTGATCAAGGTAAACTCTCCAATTTTACATACAAGAAATTGAAGACCAAATGATTATGTGGCTTAAACATTAACATACATTAGAATTAGCCCAAGTTTCTTGATGGTGCATATCCAATATAAAGTATTTGGAACATATCCTTGAGATTTTACTCTGTAATATATCACTGCATATAACTACTACTTTCTTTCTATTGGGTGTAGTTAGGACATATAATTTCATGAGCTATGAAGAATCACAGGGGATTCTTTAGTAATACGCATAGGTTCATATAATAGGCAATATAGATTTATATTGAGAATCACAAAATTCTTAATATCTATATACAAAAGTACATCTGAGAACACTTGGTACAAGGAAATATCTAATAAGTACTTGTTCTTCATTTTCTTTTTACTTCTCATTCTTACTATTCATTATTCATGCTCTCAGAAAAGAAACTAATACTCTTACTCTTTTTTTTGAATCTTTTATGTAGTCTTGTTTTTATTAAGAAGACTTAAAGTGAAAGGGTTTTAGCTCTTCATCTTTAGGTATCTTTGCCTTGTTTGTTCATCTTGTAATAAAGATTATAATTGTAGGAGCACTCTCCATACCTTCCAACCCCTCCCTTCCATCCTTCCCCATTCTATGCTAATAGACTGTGCTCTTGCCAAAGAGTACCCCTTTGTGACCTTGGATCACAAAATACACTCTTGGATCTGATTGGTCCAAGAGTGTATTTAAGCTTTTATAGTTTCTGGAATAAACAGTGTTTTCTGCTCCTCGCCCCAGTGTCCCTGCTTCTTGTCCTGGGTGTCTCTGCGTCTCGCTGGGGCAGAGCAGATTTTTACCTACAGACCAGGGCCTGGGGATTTTGGCTCCGTGAATCATCACCACCGTCCAGAGAGACCCCATATCGTCTTCCCCAGGGACCCCTTCTTTTTCCTCATCTCTCTGGACCCCAACTCGTGGGGAAGGCCCACGTGGCACTCACCCCTCCCCTTTTAAAGTAATATGTAATACTAGCCCAAGGTGGGAAACTTTATCTGTAAAGTGTCAGGTAATAGATATTTTAGACTTTGTGGACAAGACTTTGTGTCTATTCTTGTTTTTGTTGTTCTTGTTTTTTAACAGGTCCTTTAAAATATACCAACCTTAGCTTGAGGGGTTGTACAAAAACAGGCAATGGGCTATAAATTGCCGATACTATACATTAGATATTCCTATTGTGTAATGTTGTTGAAAATGCAGATGGGAAAATACAAGTGAAAACATATTGGAAGTCACGCTACAGATATGCAAGATATTATTATTAATGGAAATAATTAGTCATTGTTATTTGGAGAACAATACAAAAGACTGAGGGAATTGAACAAAGTTAATGTGTAAGTTTAGATGGGGAAAGATGTAGGAAACTTCTGGAACTTGCCAGACTAATACAGTGAGAGAATTTTTCATATAGAAATGTATGATCCTAGCATTTATACCATAAGCAAAGTAAAGTAGAGAAAACACTAACACACACATTATTTCACAATATTTCTCTAAAGCCAACCTTCAGCCAAAAAAATCCGGTTGCTTTGGGATTACAGGAAAAAATGAAAATAAAAAGCCAAAATCAACCATCTTTACAATCTCTAGCTGGTTATACACCATAATTTGGCTTTCTCACAATTGGATCTTAATGTATAATTTTTCAGTGATTGAAATTCTCCCTCACTTCCTGTTTTTAATTTTTATTTCATAGTCTTTCAAATGAGTAAATTTAAAAGCAAAGACTCATAATTGGAAACTTTCACTGCTGACTTTTTTTGCAGGGGGATATCAGTGATTGAACTCAGGGTAGTCGACCACTGAGCCATATCCCCAGCCCTATTTTGTGTTTTATTTAGAGACAGGGTCTCACTGAGTTGCTTAGTGCCTCACTGTTGCCAAGGCTGGCTTTGAACTCGCAATTCTCCTTTCTCAGCCTCCCAAAGTGCTGGGATTACAGGTGCACACCACTGAGCCCAGCTTACTACTAACTTTTAATAGACATAAAAAATATTCTTATTTTTATGTCTAAATTTTAAAATATTTATTATTGATGATATTCTCTAGGAGGAATACAGGAGCCAGTTTTCTCAAGAATCAAGTCTTGGGGCTGGGGCTGTAGCTCAGTGGCAAAGTGCTTGCCTAGTACATGTGAGCCACTGGGTTCTATCCTTAGCATCACATAAAGAAAATAAAATAAAGCCATGATGTCCATCTACAACTACAAAAAAAATTTTTTTAAAAAGAATCAAGTATTATTTAACTCAATTTCACTGACACTAGCTTATCAGTGATAACTTTCAAAATTACTCTTATTTATTCTTCCTATGAACTTAAAATGATTCTTAAAATTATAATGTAGTATATTCTCTAGGGCAAGTGATTGAGAGGACTTGCGTATTCGTGACTCACTGTGACAATCAGAGATCAGCAGATCCTATCTCCAATGTGTGGTGGAAGGTCCTACAGATGCCATCTTGAGGAATGCAGGCACCATGCTGGCCAGAGTTTAAATATGGGAAAGCCTATGTTGGTGCAGCTGTAATTTCACAATATCTCTTAGTCATTCCTAAAGTTGGAAGCAAATAATTAAATAACAAAACCATGCATCATAGAACAAGCTGGATAATCATGTTAAACACATTGAGTAATTTTCTAACTTAACTATTTGATGAAAAGATGGGAAAATTAAGTCAACTGATAGGCATAATAGGTACATGAAATTAAGAGAAAGAGGGAAATGCCCTAGAACTCCTAGCCATGACCTACAGTCAAAAGAGTATCAATAGAATGTGTCAGTAGAATCATGACATACAAATCAGAAGCACAATTTAAAAAATGTGTTTTATGAGTCACACAACCTACTAACATTTCTCATAGTAACTGCTAATTTTTATGACAAATATTAGGATAACATATCAATTCTCTGGTTGTAAGTGATGTAGAATCACAATATACATGCAGTCATACATAAAGTTAGGGCTATGATAACTATCATATTCCACCACCTTTACTGTCCCCATACCCTCTCCCCCCTTACACCCATGTGAACAGAGTTCCACCATTGTTCCCATGTCCTTCCCCACATTATGGATCAGCATCCATTTATCAATGAGTACATTCGGCATTTGGTTTTCTGAGATTGGCTGACTTCACTTAGCATGATATTCTCCAACTCCATCCATTTACCTGAAAATGCCATAATTTTATTCTCTCTTATTGCTGAGTAATATTCCATTGTGTATATATACCACAGTTTCTTTATCCAGTCATCTATTGAAGGGCATCTAGGTTGGTTGCACAGTTTAGCTATTGTGAATTGAGCTGCTATAAACTTTGAAGTGGCTGCAGCACTGAAGTATGCTGTTTTTAAGTCTTCTGGGTATAGACCGAGGAGAGGAATAGCAGGCTCAAATGGTGGTTCCATTCCAAGTTTTCTAAGGAATCTCCATACTGCTTTCCAGATTGGTTGTACCAATTTGCAGTTCCACCAGCAATGTATGAGCATGCCTTTTCCCCCACAACCTCGCCAACACTTATTATTGTTTGTATTCTTGATAACTGCCATTCTGATTGGCATGAGATAAAATCTTAAGGTAGTTTTGATTTGCATTTCTCTGATTGCTAGAGATGTCAAACATTTTTTCCTATGTCTGTTGATGGATTGTATATCTTCTTCTGTGAAGTTTGTGTTTAGCTCTTTGGCCCATTTATTGATTGGGTTGTTAGTTTTTTTGGTGATAAGTTTTTTGAGTTCTTTATATATCCTGGAGATGAGTGCTCTATCAGATGTGTGTGTGGCAAAGATTTGTTCCCAGAATGTCAGCTCTCTGTTCACTTCATGGATTATTTCTTTTGCTGAGAAGAAGCTTTTTAGTTTGAATCCATCCCATTTGTTGATTCTTGATTTTACTTCTTGTGCTATAGGAGTCTTGTTAAAGAAGTATGGACCTAATCTGACATGATGAAGATTTGGGCCTATTTTTTCTTCTTAGGCGTTGAGTCTGGTCTGATTCCCAGGTCCTTGATCCACTTTGGGTTGAATTTTGGGCACAGTGAGAGATAGGGCTTTAGTTTCATTTTCATTTTTCTGCATATGGATTTCCAATTTTCCCAGCACCATTTGTTGAACAGGCTATCTTTTCTCCAGTGTATGTGTTTGGCTCCTTTGTCTAGTATAAGGTAACTGTATGTCAGTGGGTTCGTCTCTGTGTCTTATATTCTATACCATTGGTCTACAAGTCTATTTTGGTGCCAGTACCATGCTTTTTTTGTTACTATAGTTTTGTATAATCTGAGATCTGGTATTGTGATGCCTCCTGCTTCACTCTTCTTGCTAAGGATTGCTTTGGCTATTCTGGGTCCCTTATTCTTCCAAATGAATTTCATGATTGCATTTTCTATTTCTATAAGGAATGATGTTGGGATTTTAATTGGGATTGCATTGAATCTATATAGCGCTTTGGGAAGTATGGTCACTTTGACAATATTGGTTCTGCCTATCCAGGAGCATGGGAGATTGCTCCATCTTCTAAGGTCTTCTTCAATTTCTTTCTTCAGTGTCTTGTAGTTTGCATTGTAGAGGTCTTTCACCTCTTTTGTTAAATTGATTCCCAAGTATTTTATTTTTGTTGAGGCTATTGTGAATGGGATAGTTTTCCTAATTTCTCTTTCAGAGGGTTTATCACTGATGTATAGAAATGCAATTGATTTGTGGGTGTTGATTTTATATCCTGCTACTTTGCTGAATTCATTTGTTAGTTCTAAAAGTTTTCTAGTAGAATTTTTTGGATCCTTTATGTATAGAATCATGTCATCCACAAATAATGATAGTTTGAGTTCTTCTTTTCCAATTCGTATCCCTTTAATTTCTTTTGTCTGTCTAATTGCTCTGGCTAGTGTTTCAAAGACTATGTTGAATAGCAGTGGTGAGAGAGGGCACTCCTGTCTAATTCCCATTTTCAGAGGGAATGATTCCAATATTTCTCCATTTAGGATGATGTTGGCCTTGGGATTAGCATAGATAGCTTTTACAAAGTTGAGATATGTTCCTACTATCCCAAGTTTTTCTAGTGTTTTGAGCATAAAAGGATGTTGTGTTTTGTCAAATGCCTTCTCTGTACCGATTGATAAGATCATATGATTCTTATCTTTAAGTCTATTGACGTGATGTATTATGTTGATTTCCGTATGTTGAACCAATCTTGCATCCCTGGAATGAACCCCACTTGATCATGGTGCACTATTTTTTTGATATGTTTTTATATGTGAATTGCCAGAATTTTATTGAGAATTTTTTCATCTATGTTCATCAGGAATATTGGTCTTAAGTTTTCTTTCTTTGATGTGTCTCTGTCTGGTTTTGGAATCAGGGTGATACTTGACTCATAGAATGAGTTTGGAAGGGTTCCTTCCTTTTCTATTTCATGAAATAGTTTGAGGAGAATTGGTATTAATTCTTTTTTGAAGGTCTTGTAGAACTCAGCTGAGAATCCGTCTGGACCTGGGCTTTTCTTGGTTGGCAGGCTCTTGATGGCATCTTCTATTTTCTTGCTTGAAATTGATCTGTTTAAGTTGTGTATAACATTAGGATTTTTAGAATGACTTTGGAAATGAAAGAAACTACTTTTCAAGTTATAAATCTCAAAAATAACTAAACTGGTTTAGCAAATCTTGCTTTGCAAAACAGGCATTAAAAATTACTTGTGTGACATCAGGATTACTTAAGAAGGAGAGGAAATAACTTTGGAATCAGACTTAATTTCTTCCCTGTCACTCATGACTATATCTATCATCATACCTTATAGATTCTATATCTAATGGTGACTCCCATTGAATAAATGTTTATTGAGCACCTACTGTATGTTCAGGCACATTTATAGCACCAGAACACAGAATAGCAAATAAAGAGAAAGAGCCCTTGTTTTCATGGAGTTTAAAATCTAAAAACAGATTGACAACTAACAAATATAGAAATACAAACTTATTAAATGTCAGTTGGGTTGGTACTCTAAGGAATAAAACAGGAAAATGAGAGAGGTGACTGGGGATAAGGTGTTGGGGGGGCAGTGATGGCGTTTTATCAGGCTGGTTATGGAAGGTCTCTCTGACAAAGGGAGTAGGGGGACGGATTTGGTCTGCATGTAGGACAAGGAGCAAGGGCACACCAGACAGAGGGAACACAGATCAAGGGCCTGAGGAGAGAGACAGATTGGGGCATTTAAAGAAGAGCAGAGGAGGAGTCTGTGGAATGACAGGGGAGGAGGCAGGTAAAGTGGTGTGGGAGAGAGCTTGTACCAGGTGAGAGGCCTGAGGAAGACTTGATTTGAGTATGGGCCCCTGGCAACCACTGGCGCCACTAGTGCCCGTTCCCAATTCCCACTCCCATCATGTCTCAACATAAAAATGTGACATATTAATGGGTTGTCATCTCATATTTTTTCTCCTGGGGCCCCTTTCTCTAGTGCCTATTTTTACTTTGTCATAATACCTAGTTTTCTTAAACCCAGAATGGATCGTGATTTTCCTATTAAAATTATCCCACTATCCAAAACAAAACCTGGCCATATACTTTTAAAGGCAATCAAATCTATACTGTTATAATCTCTGAAGAAAACAAACTATTTAGGAGAGTTTATTAGTGGGACCAATTACAAAGTCTGAATAGGGCTTCGGTCTTGAATATGTGATAGTGCAATATCCCAGGATTAGAAAACATGGGCAACAGTTATGTCCTGACAGGATGAATTGTTTGTGGATGACACCCCAAAAGATATGTTAACCTCAAGGACTTTAGAATGTGGTTTCATTTGGAATTAGGATTGTTGCAGATGTAATTAGTTCAGATAAGGTCTTATTGGAGTAAGGTGGGTGCTTAGTCCGATATGACTGGAATCCTTACAAGAATAGGAGAAGAGCCAGGCTTGGTGGTACACATCTGTAATCCCAGCGGCTCAAGAGGCTGAGGCAGTAGGATCGCAAGTTCAAAGTCAGCCTTAGCAATAATGAGGCCTTAAGCAACTTGGTGAGACCTTGTCTCAAAATAAGAAATAAAAAAGGGCTGGGGATATTTCTCAGTGGTAAAGAGACTCTGGGTTCAATCCCTGGTACTTATAAAACAAAAAAACAAAACAAAACAAAAACAGAAGAAACACAGGGATAGATACTCAGGGAGAAGATACCATGTGACGGTACAGGCAGAGATTCAAGTGCTCCATTGACAAGGCAAGGAATGCCTTAGGAAACACCGAAGGCTAGAAGAGACAAGGAAATATTTTTTCCTATAGGTTTCAGAGGGACACAGCCAGTCAACATCTTGATTTCAGACGTGGAGCCCCCAGAACTACAAGGCAACAAATTCCTATTGTTTTAAGGCACCTAATTTATTTTAACGCTTACAGGCTGTTACTCTTTACAATAACCCTAGAAAACTAATACATTTCCCTTTTGCCCAAAGAAAGAAGCTCTCAGAACACAGAGATGGTCATACCCATGGCCTTCAATAGAGGACAGAGACACCCCACAGGGGCCTGGAAGATTAAAAGCTGGAAATATAAACACCCCAGTCTCGGATCACCCACCAGGGATGTTCCCTGACTGGAGTGACTTGGAAGAAAGCAGGGCATTGGAGCTCTTGATGTATGTCTCTGGGTCAGCTTCCAGGAACATAGAGGGTAGATCAGTGGAGAGATAGGATCTAGAAGGGCAAATGGAACTATTCTGCACAAAGTCCCTGAATGATTCTGTGTCTGCTTCTCTTTCCTGCCTCACCTCTTGTCCTGTCTTCACAAGGGACTAGGAGCTGCCACTCCAGGCAGCTGTCACCATGTGTTCCGTCCCCACGTGTTTACTTATATATTCGCTTTTAAATACCATCTTTAACACCTTCTCCAACTATAAAAATTGAACTCCCCTGCTATCCCCTCCATGAAACTTAATATGACTAACCTAAGCAGACATCACACCTGTGCTGACACTCTCATAGTGCTAAGTTTATAATTCTAGATTACATCCACAAAATCTGTCTGGTTAGAAAAAAATTATGGTTAGGGATCTGTCATCTTGACTTGACTGCAGGATTATTCAAAGCTTGCAATGAGTTACAGTCACTATCCCATGTGTTTCAAAACAATGTGCACAAAGTAGGGATTGATGTGTATTCATTAAATTGAAAATGATCATTTTAGTGAAACCTAAAGTCATCCACTTTGAGTTGTCCATTTTACAGAAATAAAAGCCGAGGCCCAGAAAAGTGCAGGTGAATGGAAACTCAATGGCAAGATAGGACTAGAATATAAATATCTATTTGCTCAACCTGGCACTTTTCCCATACAATCATGGAACAAATATAATTCTCATGATGCTAATAGTCATGCAAGTCCAAAGTTATATAAATATAAGAAAAATACAATGTAAATGAGTTAGATATATATGCAAAACTTTTTAAAATACTTGCATGTTGAGAAAAAATTTTAAAATATTTGAGAAAATATTTTGAGCTTTATTGATTCCACTGTGTTTGAGAAACAGATTGTGGTATTTATTATCCCCCGAAGGCAGCTGGGATCTCCCATTCCAACTTGGTAGTAGTATGTTAAAAGATAAATAGATAAAATTATTTGCCATAATTTTAAAATAAATATTACTGAATGGCTTAAGCTGGTGGCTTAAAAACTTGCAGATCATTTAGTCCTCTTCCTTGATTTTGGCAAGCAAAATGTCATAACTAAGTTCAAGTAGCCCTCAAATCAAAATGGTCAGTTTCTTATCTATGTTATCTGAGAAAATCAACTTTATGTTGCTACAAGAACAAGGTAATACATTTTCTCTTTCCATACTGAATTGTTTTACTCTTGAATTACTGGAAGCCAAACCTTCTCAGGGACATCTTATCACTTGGGATAACCAGACAAATGAGAAACTATGAAGGTAATGGATTTGGCTCTTGCAGTTCTATAATTTGGGAAATTCCCAAGACCGCCCTCAATTTCAATTGTTCTCTAGAAGAACTCACAGAACTCAGCAAAATGGCTTACTTACAGTTATGGTGTATTACAGTGAAAGGACACGGATTAAAATCGACAACAGGAAAAGGCACATAGAGCAGGCTGAGTCCAGGCAAGGCCAGGCAAAGAGTCACCGGTTGTCTGCCAGTGAATCTGAGCAGACCATGCTTATTTCTCTGCAATGGTGTGTGACAGTATGCATGGAGTATTGGCAACAAAGAAACTTACCCAAACCTTGGTGTCCAGGGTTTTTATTGGGAGTCAGTAATGCAGACATAGATGACCACCCACATAGTTGACCTCAGTTTCTGACCCTTCCTGAAGTCAAGCTGATACCACATGACTCAAAGCCCCAACCATAAATCACATTGTTAGCACAGAGTATGTGGCATGGCTTAAGGACCCCAGGTAACACTCACCCAACAGGCTATTCCAAGGACTTAGAAGTTACCTCCCAGGAACTTGGGGCAATGGCCAAACCCTTGTTTGGTCAAGGTTAATGCTTTATTATATGTGTATCTCCTAAATTTAAATTTTAAATTTCTAGAGATCAGAATCTCTATCTCATAGTTTCTACCCTATGCTTGAGATTTCCAACCAGAAACTAACCAAACTCTCTTGGTTTATGATGCCTTTGTGCCTCAAGTTATTTTTCACAGAACTCTTTAAGCCAAAATAATTTTCTAATAGTAATCAAGTCCAAAGAGCTTAGCAGTAGTTTGTTTAGTGTTTGACTCGATGCTGTGAATTCCCTCAAGAATTTTAAATATCCCATGGTGACCCTATGAGTTTACTACATTTCAGGGTCCTTTGTTATACAACTTGTTAACTACAGTTCTATATAATGTTTATTACTATAGAAAAAAATTTATTTTGTTTTCTTTAAAAATATTTTCTTGGCATATAAGTATATGCAGAATGCTAGTGCTGGGCTTCCATAGATCACATCTGCTCTGGATAGTCTGAAGTGTTTTATAGATGTTACATAGTTAATAATAAGGAAAAAATTGGGAAAAGAATTATTTTCTCCTTTGAAAAAAATTAGGAGACTCAATTTTCCAGAGCTTGACATAGAATCTAATAGATACTAGAGAAATATTTAAATGGAATTATAACAAGGAAAGGAGGACTTACATACCTTAATTTGTCATAAACATGTATGTAAATAACAACATTTAATAGCTAATCTATTTCTCTGTTCATTGAGATAAAATTGTTTTACTCTTTTTACAAAAAATATTCTTTTTTGTTCATGTCCACTATAAGAGCAGAAGTAGATAACTTGCATTGTGTATTTAAAAGTATTAGCTATGATTAAGCTTAACTGATCACAACATTATTGTCACTAGAAGAAATAAAACTGAAATTCAAAAGAGATGAGAAAGGGATACTACCAGAATCCTAAACTCAGGAACAGAGAATAGTAGCATACATGTTAAATTGTAAATAGACAGAGAAAGATTGAGAGTTAGTATTAGATTTTTCCCTTTTATTTTAAAAAATGTATCCACCAATTAAAATTTGATGTTATGCATAAAAAATCTTAGAGTGATTCAAGTGCTCTCTTATACCCACACTATTGATGGGATTATGAACTGATGCTAAATTTCTGGGATGGTATGTATCAAAAAGACTTCAAAGTAGTCCACCTTTTTTTTTTAATTGTTAGGACTTTTTCCTATTGTATATTAAGAATGTACACAAAGGTTATGTTATATGTTAATATAAAACATTTTAATGATATAAGTATTAAACATTTTATTAAAATTATAATTGATCTATTTTCAATACAATAGAATGGTTAAATAAGTTTCCACAATAGTGTATATATAATAAATGTTATGTGGTCACAATTCAGGATCATGTACAGGGACATTTGTAGTATGAAAGTGTTCAGGATACAGTACTAAGTAAGAAAAGGCAGAAAAACAGAAGAAACCGTATTAAAATTTCATATACATCTTATACACATAGATGCAAACACAAGAATAAACAACCCAATGTATTAAGTGGTTTATACTGTTATTTAGAGTAGTGGATAGTAGGTGAAGTCCTTCCCCCCTCCATCCCTCTCCTCCTCCCTCCCTTCTCTTCACCTCTTCCTTCTCCTCTTCCTCCCTCTTAGTTTCTTCTGTTTCCTAAGAATTTGTACAACTGTTTGTTACTTTTAGATTCTGAACAAATTACACTATTTTGTCATAGCAACTTTTTAATAATTTTTGCTGTTTGAATTTTTCTTAATGATTTGTGTGGAAAAGAAAGTGAAATGGTATGTTCTTTTTTCCGCTTCTTTCAGGAGTCCAGGTTCTCTTCTTCCACAGAAGAGGGGAGAAGATAGGAGAGGAGGACCAGCATCCTGCTCAACCTTTCAGAAGCAGGCCTGGACAGCCATTCTGCTCCTTCATTCCTCTTCAACACATGGGTTTTTAATTAAAGCAAACAATTCTTTTTGCATGTTTTGATAACTGAAGGACTGTTTGTGCACAAACAAGTCAGATATTTTCCACACAATGTTTCATGGTCTTAAAGGATTGTGTATTCCTTTTTCTCAACAGTTAAGAAAAAATCAGTTTTAGCTTTAATACATAAAAGTAAAATGATTCATAGCTTCTCATATGTCATATCATTTTTCTAAAAGTTAATAAATCTAGGCTTTTTAATTGTCTAGTTAATTTTTGGATAAAAAATATAAGAGGCCCAAACAAGCCATGTTTAAAGGCCAGGACAAGAAAGATGGCAGCAGAAAAAGCAGCATTCAATAATGACCAAAAGCAATTGCCTGTCACTTCTAAAACCGTCAATTCTAGATCTGACATAGTCTTCTGATATTGAAGTCTGAATTTTTGAGAAGCTGCATAGCTCATTGCAGATTAGGACATGCTGAGAAACTAGGAGGGGCAGGATGTTAGTGAGAGTTGCGGTACTAACAACTTGTAGAGCCTGCCATCAAACAAATTGTCCCAGTTTTGAGAATATTAAGTTTATGGGAAGTAAGTGGAATTTTGACTACAGTAACTATATTTTCAGTCAATCCTGTTTGTTTGTTTGGTACCAGGGATTGAACCCAGGGGTGCTTGACCACTGAGCAATATCTCCAGCCCTTTTTTATTTTTATTTTGAGACAGGGCCTTGCTAAGTTGCTGAGGCTAGCTACCAACTTGAGATCCTCCTGCATTAGCCTACTGAGTTTCTGGGATTACAGGTGTGCACCACAAATCCCATCAGCGTAATCATCACTGGTGCTTTGTACATTCAGAGGAAATTGATATTATAACCATCATTTTGACCTTATGTCTTTGAACTAATTTCTATACTGTTGGGTTTCTGCATGATTCAAACTGGATGTTGGAGGTGCTGGGTCCTAAATTCAGTGCTGAGTCTATTTGGAGGGTGAAGATAGGGAACAGCATGGTTTTATTTTCACAAAGACCAGACAAATCCTGTAGGGAAGAAGTCATGGCAAGGAAAAGAGGAGTCTGTTGAAGCCAAAGTTATGGGCAACGTTCAGGAGTCCTAACAGTGAATTACGGTTGGTTAAGTGTCAAGGGAAGCCACTGCCAGTCTGCTGAAACTGAAAAGATGAAGAACAAAGTGGTGGATACTGGAAGATCAAATTCTCAGAACACAAGTGACAAGTGTGTGTGGAGAGGGAGACACAAAATTACAGGACTTTGAGCAGTTTGATTTTTACAGATGTTGTGAAACACATTTTTATATCTATTATTGTTACTCTGGTCTTATTCTCAGCCTGTTGTCACCTGGAAAACAGATTTTTTTTAAAAAAATGTCCATTTGAAAAGAGTAAGGGAAGAAGTCATCACATGGCACACACAAAAGTCACACCTGAGTGGGCTTCTTATCCTTGTGTTATGGTTTAAATGTGAGGTATCCCCCCAAAGTTCATGTGTGAAATAATGCAAGAAAGCTTAGCTATGAAAGGATTGTGTTATGAGAACCTAAACCTAATCAGTGCATTAAACTTCTCATAGGGATTAACTGGGTGGTAACTGCAGGCAGGTAGGGTGTGGCTGCAAAAGGTGGGTCACTGGGGGTGTACCTTTGAGGTATACATTTTGTGGTAATGAGGGGAGTCTCTCTGCTTCCTGGTGCCATGTCCTGAACTGCTTTCCTTTGCTATACCATTCTGCCATAATATTCTGCCTCATCTCAGGCCTAACGCATCTATGTACTGAGACCACTAAAACAGTGAGCTCCCAAATAACCTTTTTCTTCTCTAAAATTGTTCTTGTCAGGTCTTTTGGTCACAGAAATGAAAAAGTTGACTAAAATACCATGTTTTTGAAACAATAAGCACTGGGGACAGGGGTATGGTTCAGAGAAGCACAGTAGTTATCAGGAAATCATCGAGCAACGATGGAAAAAAATTTAATGTTCAAAATAAGAATTCATCATTCTTGTGTCAGACCAATAAATGACATGGCACTTGGAGTGATCGAATTTATCCTTTCCAGGTGCACCTGAGCATTAGATACATATGACCGAAATGTTCTTTGGTGTTACATTGCTTTCTCAGTACTGTATAACTAGTTACCTTGACAGCATTTGCATCTAATTTGGAAAATGTTTTAAAACAACCCAATGACAACTTAAAGATAGAAGAAAAAATTCTGTGCACTTTACAGCTTCTTCCTATCACATGAATGTGTAAATTGAATTCCCTCTCAAAATAAAGTTTAAAACAAAACAAAAAAACAAACAAACAAAAAAACCTCCAAAAAACCAAAGGTTGGTTTCCCAAAAATGTTTTCATTGGCTTTAGGGAACTAAAATACACTAGTGTCTGGGTGACTAATACTTCCTGTAAAATAAAGATAGATCAACACATAATTAAGTTCTGGCTCAAACATAATTGTTGTCCTGGAAACAGTTTTGGGGATGAATATGGTTATGTTAATGAAACTCCCCATGATTTCCACCAATGATCCAATTTATTAATTAGGCTAGATCATCTAGCTACCTGTGCTATCCATTTAAACGGTTTAGGGGGGAAAAAATCAAAGAAACACAAAAAATTTCCTGAGAGAACACTGGGGAGAAAAAAAGGAATAAATAACTGATCAGTTATTAGCCCTTGTCCTTACTTCCAGTCGAAGTAGACTGAAAGTGCTTCTTGGATTTCTTGGGAGTTTCAAAGATCCTTCTTGCCTCACTGGGCAGAAAACAGTGGTATATAACAGCATTTTGAATAATCCTTAGCATTATGTCTTCCAACTCAACATCCTAGGCAGCCAGCGTTTTCTAGCTCCAGCTCACAGTATTCAGTAGTTTTGGAGGAAGTTCTACTTAATGTGTAGCCCAAAGAGGAGCCTGCCTGCCCTGAAGGGTTTTGTTGAGGCCGAGTGTGAACTCTGGGCGCCAGAGCGCATCTTAGCTTTTAGATCACACCCACTCGGGTGTGTGAGTGTGTGCGCGGGTGCCTACGCGTGTGTGTACGTGTGGGGAGGTGTGCGCCAGAGGGGTGGAGTGAGGGGTGGCGGGGAGGGCTCTAGGTGAAGCACGAGGAGAGGGAGGTCGTCCGCTCCGGCCTCTCCCCCAGGGGCCCAGCCGGCTGGCTCACGCTCCGGCACCTCCTGGTGCGCGCCGCCGCGGCGCCACAGGCCCCTGGACTCTCCGACCACCGCCCCCCGGGCCGCGCGTCCAGCAGTCGGGTCTGGCTATGGCGCGGGACTGACGGCCGCCTCCCCGGGGACTCCTCTGCCCCGCCCGGGGCTCTTGGGGACCGCGGCACCGCCCCAACCTGCATGTGGGGCGAGCGCCCCCGAGCCCCGAGCGAGCGGCCCTCCGCGCCCCCGAGGCGGTGCCTGGCCGCGCCAGAGGACGAGGAGGAGGAGCGGCGGGCCGGGCCGGGCTCCCCACGCACCGCGGCCCGGGAGCACGGGCTCCCCGGAGGGAGCTTGGGGCGTCCCAGCCCCAGAGGAGGGACCCGGAAGCAGAAGCGGAGCCGCGAGTCGAGCCGAGCCGCTGCCCCCGCTGCCCGCCGGCGCCGGGTGGGGGTCCCGGCGGCTGGATGGGCAGCGGCGGCGCGGGCCGCGGGCGGCGATGGGCGAGGAGCAGAGCACGGTGAGCGGCGGCGGCGGGCCCCAGGAGGCGCGGGACCCGGACGGGGGCGCCGCGGGCCACCCTGAGCCCCCGAGGCCGCTGGGGGACAGCGCTGGGGCTCCCGGGCCGCGCGACTCCTCGTCTGAGTCGAGCTGCGGCGGCTGCGGAAGCGACTCAGGCTGTGCGGCCACGAGCGCGCCGGAGCCCACGAGGAGCCAGCGAGCGCCCGAGTGCAGGAAGAGCCAAGCACTGGGGCAGCCCGAGGGACTGGCACTCACGGGGCCCCTCAATCCCCAGACTTTGCAACTGCAGCTGGAGCAGGAGGAGGAGGAGGAGGAAGCTGGGGACAGAAAAGAGGGAGGGGATGAACAGCAGGAGGCGCCCCCCGGGGAGGAGACGGAGCCCAGGACCCACGCCGTGGCTCCCGACGGAATGGTCCTGGACGTGCTGGGTCAGCGGCGCCTGCCCCCAGCCAAGAGACAAGTCTTTTGCTCCGTGTACTGCGTGGAGAGCGACCTGCCCGAGGCCCCCACCACCGAGCAGCTCTCGCCACCGGCGTCGCCACTTCGAGCTCCGCAGGTGCCCAACCCCTCCAATCCCCCATCCTCCTACCCCAGTCCCAGGCTGGCCCTCCCAACTGACCCCCTTTCTCCCGACGGCGGCAGCATCGAGCTGGAGTTCTACCTGGCGCCGGAGCCATTCTCTGTGCCGGGCCTGTTAGGAGCTCCACCCTACTCTGGCCTGGGCGGGGTAGGGGATCCCTATGCGCCCCTCATGGTGCTGATGTGCCGGGTGTGCCTGGAAGACAAGCCCATCAAGCCCCTGCCCTGCTGCAAGAAGGCCGTGTGCGAGGAGTGCCTCAAAGTCTACCTGAGCTCCCAGGTAACTTCACCCTTTTCGTACTCCCTCTGCTTCCCGTTCATCATTCCAAATCTCTGGCAAGGAGGTCGGTCCCCTTTCAAACTACCTATTAAGGGAAAAGGTGACAGGTCACAGTTGATGAAGACCTCTCTCAAATTTTTATTTCTTAGATTTTGTTTAAGTGTGTTTTGTTCTCACTGCTTTACTTGACTGGAATTTAACTCTGCTCTGAGCTTCAGGATTTGGTTGGCATCTGTAGAAAGCGCAAGATATACAATGAGTTGCCTTCTACTTCTTTCTTTTACTAGATTGCAAGCAAGAGCTTGCTCAGAGGAGGGCATTGAGACTGCCTCATTGCCCTGGTATCCCAGAAACTAACAGACAGTGGGCACAAGATAAACATTTATGGACCTGGTGAAGAAAAGGGTTGGAATTAGTATTTCAGGGCCATGATACCTGATTTCCAAAATTTGCTCCCTTTATATTTTCCAGAAAAGTGTAAGTAAAGAAGAAAAAAAAAGAAAAGAAAAGAAAATATTTCTTGGCTCTTGTCCATTTTCAGTTTTCTTTTTCCACAGTAAAGTTGAAGTACTTTTCTTCACTTGAGTTTTAAGCCAGCACAGTATTTTATTTCTTTAAGAGAGAAACAAAACAGAAATAGCAAAACAAAGTAAAGGGAGGCTAAGAGGTTTAACCAAACAAGTACTGGTGAAACTTTCCTCCTGGTCTCCTCTTTGAGAGCATGTTTCTTTTCTTGGAAAGCTTGAGAAACAGGGCAGTTTTCCTTTACTGACAGTGAATGTGTTCTTCCAGCCATTTTCAATCTGTGATGTTGCAGCCAGTGTTTTGCACAATCCGTAATGCCCTTTGATCCCGTGTCTGATTGTCCCAGGCCTATTCATCTTTCAAAACCCTGTCTGTTCAGGTGCCAGCTCTTCTGTAAAAGCCTTACCTCATCCTCTAGGCCACTGCTTATAGACTTTTCAAAATACTTCTTCCTATCTTACATGCACTGAAGTTGTTTTTCAGGTGTCTGTCTGTCTTGCTAGACTGTCTGGACAATGTCTTGTAGTTTGAAACGAATAGTCTCACGTGGAGTCCCTTTCACATAGCAATGTTTAATACTGGCTGAAGTGAACTGAACAGGGCTTCACACAGTACAGTTTCTCTATGTTTTGTGGTTAATCCATGCCTGGATTTAGACTGAAAGTGTGTATTGTGCCCAGCTGCAAATGCAAAGGGAAACTTAGACGAAATGGAATGTTACACAAACAGTAACTTGGCCAAATTGCTGAGATTATCCAAAGGCCTATGAGAGACGATGATGTCTCTTTCAGGCTTTATCCACAAACGGATACTTCAAACAGGAGGAATGTCTGCTGCTTGTTGTGGCTGTTTCTATGACATCACCATCAGACAGATATTGCTGCCATCCACGTGCAAAGCCCTGTGGTGGATTTCAGACATTCCCCAAATATGGGCCTTACTCCAAAGAAGTCACTGTGAGAGCAGATGTGTACACAAGAATAATACAAAGTAGCATAGAATGAGATGTCAACAAAATAACAATGCCAGGTAGCACTTGAATGTTAAATGCAGGATACAAATATCAGTGGGTTTAGAAGTTCAAAGGAGGTAGGCTTTGTGGGTTGGGTATTCTGCCTGCCAGTTTGATTTTCTTGAGGTGGACTTTTCCTCAAAAAAATTGTCTGTCTTTCCTTTTCTTCTTTTTAATCACCCTAAGTTAGCTTTTGGAAGTTAGTGTTTTGATTTGTGATGAAGACAGAATGGGCAGGTGAGGGGGGATATAGCAAGGTGAATCAAGTGGTCACTGCAGCATATACCCACAAAAACTCCTTTGAAGTGGCATAGTATCTGAAACTTGTCTACAGTGTTTATTACATACATATTCCTGACATCCTCCCAATACACTTGACAGAAATTTCAATAAAGAAAAATATACGTTATCTAAAATAATAAGCAATAAGAAAATGAGTCCTGAATGCCAGGCATGCCTCCACCTCAGGGCTTTTGTACTTCCTGCTTCCTGTGCCTAATGTGTCCCTCTCTCTGTTCTCTTTGCTTGCCCTCTCCACTGCTCCCTCCTTTATCTCTATTCAAACATCACTCCCTGTGGTCTTCACTGACCCAGGACTCACTCCTTGTCTCTCTTCCTGGTTCTTATTTTCTCCATAGCAGGACTTATATATACCCTGTCTTGTAGTCAAGTTCCTTGAGGGCAGGCGTTTTCATATGCTTTTTTCACTTCTTTATCTTTAGTATACACAGGATTGTCTGGCATATAATAGATGTGCAACTAATTGTTGCTGATTTTATGGAGAACTAAGATTGCCCCAGAAACCAAGGGTGGGAAGTGGTATTCTACTCGAGCACTGAATTCTACTCTGCACTTCTTGATATTTAAGATAAAAGACAAAAACTTAAAGGAGACAAAAATCAATAGGTTTACTAAATTTGTTTTTAAAATTAGGATTAAAAGAGCTTAGATGAATTTTTGACTTATAAAATTAGCCTTTTTTTTAGTTGGATAAAAACAGGCTTGTGATTATAATATTTCTGATTTGACTTAGTGCTAAGGCCTTTTCAACTCAAAGGATCTCTATTTCCCTGCCACTTAAACCCTCTATACCTTAATTTCTTCATCAATGAACTATAATGGCAGGCAGTGATCTATAGTAACCTACCAGTACCAGAGCAAAACAACCTCCAACTGCATGGTTGTTTTGCTGCCCTGTTGAACTGAATCAAAAAGGCATGGTGAGCTCTTTCTTTCTCATTATTTTTTTTAAGTTTAACAGAAGCAAATGTATCAATTCTTAACTTTCAAAGTTTTTATGACCTTGAGGGGGTTGGGGGATGATAAACTTACATACCTATTAGGGACTTCTTTTACATTCTTTTGAGTTTGTGTCATGTACTTAGTACATTATTTAACATCATTTAAGAAAATAAAGCAGAGTCTCTATTAAGCATTTTATGCAAACATTAAAAATGCATATTAAATGTGAGTTGGAATATTGCCTGGTTAAATGAACTTTCTTCTAAACAGAGATGCTGAGTTCTTTGAAAGAAGATATGAACTTGAAAAATAGGAATGCAAAATTTTCAATGATAAAGTCTATTTCCAGTAATTCCTGGAACTGAATATATTGTAAGGATTGATGGGTAGGTGTCATCAGTATTTCAGTACAGAGCTAATAGATGAAGTGTTGACTTAAATACCTCTGTGCTCTTTTATTTTTCCAAAGAGCAGTTATTCTCCAGTTATCACTGTGAGTGGAGCTAGGGGAACCTTCTTAGTTGAATGACTATACTGCAGCAAGTACCATCCAGTTTCTAATTGCCCTAGTGAAGGGTTGAACTGGTGAATTGGAACTCTGCTGCCACATTAGGTGTTGATTTAGAGGCTATAGTACATCAAGACAGAGATCACAGAAGTTACCTTGGTGTATACTGCCTTGGAAACATAACATCCTTTATACTAGTTTAGAAGTGCAGTTCCACAAATATGGCTGATGCACACAGCCCCAGGAATGTCTGCATTCTGCTGCAGGTTCCCAGGCTCTCCTAAGTGCTGACCTTCTCAGCTGGTGTGGCCTTCCCCACCTTCTCCTAGGAAGAATGCTCCCTTCTTTGTTCCATGGAACACTATGCTCATTTTAGAAATCCTTTGCAAATGTATTTCCTTTATGAATTTGATTTAGATGAAAATGTGTTTTCAATATAAAAATTTAATATTTCATACTTTAGATAAAGGAAAGAACTGAGCATGCTAAAGGGCATGGTAAAGGTAGCAGCTGTTGTGGTTTCACCACTCTGCTTAAAAGTGCTGGGGAATTGGCAGATGCGTGTAACTTGGAATGTATACACCTGTCCAATGAGTATTAATAGAGACGAGCAACACATTTCTTCTGCAGATTGGGAGCTAAACAGCTGCTAGATGGTAATGTCCTAAAATGACTGCTACTATAGTCACTTCAGAATCAGTGACCTGGGACGAAATCTAATATATTCTGTTATTAAACTCTAAGTCATCCAGATCTTCATGAGTAACATATTTTTTTTTTTGTTTTTTTTCTTTAAACCCTAAAGCAACCTGAATATTTTTAGAAATCATTGTGTTCAGTATGGAGTTTGGATGCAGGTGAGTTTACAGATACTATCATGTCAGGTGTGATTTTGGTAGTCCTGAAAGTGTGAAGAATAAGACTGAAATCTATTTTGAAGTCACTCTACAAATTTTAGAAGTGAGAATCAAGGTGTACATAAGCATATACTTTTGTGTATAAAATTGATATGTACATGCCTCTGTGTGTGTTTGTGTGTGTGTGTGTTGTGTGTATGTATCCATAGCGGGTGCAGTAACATTTGCTTTCACAACTTCTTACTCAAGCCCTTTTTTTCCCTCTCCTCTCTGTGCTTCATTTCTCATTAATAATTTCTTTTACTTTTTAAAATCTGGTTTTAACTGGCATTTAATTTCTGCAGAGAAATCCTCTGTGGGCCCACAGAACTTGATCTTCCTGCTACATGGGCATTCTCTTCCCTTCCAGTTGTCTCTTCATGGTATAGAGAAACCTTGTGTTGTGCTCTGCTCCCTAAAAGATTGCAAATTACATCACAAGTACTACTGACCTAAGTTATCAAACCAATACCTTTAGAGTGTGATTTTTTTTTTTTCTCCCAGAGTAGAGCTGCTTTTATACTTGAAAGCTCTTCTTATATTTCTGGTATGAGAAACATAAAAAGGAGATCATTTGGACTTGAATTCTCAGCTTTGTATAAAGAGTTTGTGATGGGCAGTGTAGACAGGTAGCTGAGGCTCATTATTTATAATTAACTTATTCACTTATTAGTGTACCACTTATGCATTTAACAGATATTTACCGGTTACAAGTATGTGAAACACCATGAGATACTTTATAAATATATTAAATGCCCTCAAGGAACCATCTTAGAGCCTTGTTGTCAGTATTTTTTCCAGTTTTATCTAAAAAAGCTTTCCTTAAAGTGAATAGACACCTATTGGATCTCTCTCTCTTGTGCTTCCTCTTTGGAAATTTTTATTAGACCAGTCCTGGGACACCAGCTAACCTTTTATTAAGTACATTGTTTTCCCTCCTAATATATTTTATCCAGAATAATTAATCTGTTTATTCCTTATGTTTTAATATAAATATGGAATGAAGGGAAGCAAGTTAAGGATAACTTGGGTTTTGAGCCCAAGCAATTAGTAAAATGGGGTCACCATTTCATAGAGCAATATTGTAAGAGGACTAGGATGAGAAGGAGTGCAGAGTTTGAAATGCCATTTTAGACATTCACAGATGTATGTTGTATCTTGTTAGTGTCTGGCATTCAGAAGACAGATCTGAGCAGAATATATAAATTTGAACATTGATTGCATGTAGATGGAACTTTAAAAAGTCACGAGACTGGATGAGATCGCCTTGGGAGTGATAGTAGATAGGTAAGGAGAACTGAGGATCAAATCTGAACATATCAGTGTGCACAAATGTGAAGTCTAGAATGTATGAACGAATCAACAAGGAATCTGAAAGTGAGAGGGACAGTTAGGCAAGAAGAGAATGAGATACTGTACTTACCCAGAAGTCAAACGAAGGTGGTGTTTCAAAAGGGGAGGAGGAATCTTCTGTGTCCAGTGCTTCTGAGTTCCAACAGGGTGAGGCCTGACACTGACCAACAGATTCCCCAACAAGGAGATCACTGGTAACCGTGAGCAAGGCCCTTGCATCAGCAGTGATGGGGTTGCCCTTCCGATTAGAGTGGGTTCAAGAGAACAGGAACAACTTCATTCTGTACTGTAGGCAGTACAAAGCTATCTGAAGAAACTGCTCAAAGTCACAAAGCTGGGCAGTGTCAAAAGTGGAATTTAAATTCAAATCCGTTTGGCTCCTTTTTATATTCTTGAAATTATTAGTATCTTATAAATTTCCTTTTCTTTCAAGTTATTGTCTATACTGTACAAAATCACAAGTCTTCTAATCAAAGAGAATAAATTTAATTGTGATAGAATAAATTTAATTAGCCTCATCTCATGTAAGAAAATCAACGGGAGTCCAGTTTGGAAAAGCATTATTTGGCTTACTGCTGAGGTTTAATGGTAGCATATGCTCTTGTTTTCTTCTTTACTTTTTTGTTATTATTTCTGCTTCCATTTGAGCTTTCTCTTATTTTACTATATCTTAAAGTTTGTGTCCACATGGCCTCATCTCCTTTCTTACCTTACACACTATTAGTGGGGCCATCTCATGTTCTCCCATGGTTTCAGATAACACCTGTGAGCTATTGACTCCCAAATCTTCATTTCTAGCCCCATCACACTCTTTACCTTTAGTACCCTACAGCCATCTCCAGTTATGGTTGGATGTCCTACCAATAGCCACCTTAAACTTACTTAACTTCTCAAATCTAGTTTCCTTTTCTTCCCACATTCCCAAAACCACCTTCCTGTTTCCTCCTTTGGGATTCCCTGTTTCCACCAGTTGTACTCAGATCAGAAACATGGGGTCATCGTTGAGTTTTCCCTCTTTCTCACCACCTACCTTTCTATTCTGTATCCTAAAAATATTTCTCTATTCTTCTCTACCTTGCTGTCTTTCTGCTGCCGTTTTCCTTGCTCGGGCCACCACCACTTCCTCCATTCTAACAACAGCTTCCTCCGTGGTCCAGGTGCTCCAGTCTTGACCATCTCCATTCTGTTCCCCACACTAAAGCCAGAGGTTTCTTTATATAATGTGAGACCATTGTTGGCACTCTTCTCCTAGCCTTTCAACGCAGGCCTCTGGCTTTGAGAGTACAATGTAAACCAAAGAACAGTGTTTACATGTCCCTGAGGGATCTGACTCCTTGCACCTCTCCATGCTTTGTTTCTCATCAAGTACCCCTCCAGCCTGTAGCCATATTAAACTTCTTTTTGTTCTTTGAGCACTTCATGACATTCTGAATTATGAGTCTTTGCCTATGGTAGTGTGAACTTCCATCTTAGGGGAATCTTTCATTCCTTGCAGTTTCCAGCTCTCTTGGCCTCTCCATACCTCTTTGTTCTTCTAGTCTTAGCATAGACAATTTCCTGAGAATTCTCCTTGACCCCTTATATCTGGATTATACATGTTCTTTTTTTTTTTTTTTTTTTGGTACCGAGGATTGAACTCAGGGGTACTTGACCACTGAGCCACATCCCCAGTCCTGTTTTGTGTTTTATTTGGAGACAGGTCTCACTGAGCTGCTTAGCACTTCGCCATTGCTGAGGCTGTCTTTGAACTCGCAATCCTCCTGTCTCAGCCTCCCAAAGTGCTGGGATTACAGGTGTGTGCCACCATGCTTGGCTTCCTCTGTTCTTTGATAGTCCTCTTGAGGTTACCAAACAACACAGGAACTTTGCTGTGAGATGGTATTTATTTCCCTGTATGTGAGTGGCCCCTTTTCTCTTCTGTGCTCCCATTGTACTAAAAAGCTTGTACATGTTAAGAACTTAGTGATTTTTTGTTGTTGTTGATTAATTTCCTAGCTTTGTGTATGTTATAGGTATGAAATGTATATCATGGAATGGACTTATGTTTTCCATATATAATTGATACACAGAGACTGGTGGTGTCAATATATAAACTATTGGACTAGATAGTGCTGTGGTTTGGATCCTGAATGTCCTCCAAAGGCCCATGTGTTAAAGGCTTGGACACCAGCCTGTGGCACTATTGGGAGGTGATGGAACCTTTGGAGGTGGGACTTAGTGTAAGGAAACTAGGTCATTGGGGGCATGTCCTTCAACGAGGTATTGCGAACCTGTCCTTTCTTTCTCTGACTTTTGCTTCCTCCTCTGCTATGAGCTCCCATCATGATGTATTATGCTGCTAGAGGCCCAAAGCAACAGGGCTAAGTGACCATGGAGTGACACCTCTGAAACTGTGAACCCAAATAAACCTTTCCTCCTTTTAAGTTTATTATCTCAGGTAGTTTGTAATAGAAAGCCAACACAGATGGACAAAATGATCTTTTAAAATAAAAAATTCAGTACTTCACTATCTTGATTAAAAACCTGTAAGACTTTTCCACTGCCTTATCCACACACGGATTCTACTTCCTAGCACGGCAGAAAAGATTTGACCTCTGATCCTCTCACTCCCTTCTGGCACGTCAGCTCTCTTTTCTCCAACCACAGTGTGGTAATTGCTCCTTAGCCTTCAGATGTCAGTCTTAGATTTAGGTCTCAGACTGAACCAGTCCTGCTCTTAATGCTTTTAGAGTCCTTCTTACTCTGTCAGCATTGTATTTTCTGCTTCGTATAATTATGTTTGTGTGATGATAGATGTTTGATTAATTTTCTGTGACACACCCCCCCATCCCATATTTTCTGAGCTGCTTTCATAGCTAGCATGGAGCACTTAGCCCAGAGCAGAGTTGGTGTTCAATAAATATTTGTTGAAGACTGAGGGAATGATTAAAAATAAATTACAATAGGTTTAGGTTGGTAGAAAAAGAAAGGTGAATTGTGGAGTATGAACTTGTGACGTCTTGTTGCACAATATATTTAAATTTTGAATGCAATGAAATATCACACTGGAGTCTTTATCCTATAGCATCCCGTCTATCTCTGAGGAGTTGTCTTAATTATAATCCATGTTCTGGTGACTATGCCTTCTGTTTAACAAATTCCCTAGGACATAGGGGCTTAAGGCTACTATTTTATTTTGACTATGACATTGTGGGTAAGGAATTTGGGAAGGGCTCAGCTGGTCAGTTCACACTTGGGGTTTCTCATGGGGTTGCAGTCAGATGTCAGCTCACTCGCTTGGCTGGCAGCTGATGCTGGCCATTGTCAGGGAGCTCAGCTGTGGCTCCAGAATGCTACTTGTACTCTTGCTAGCATGGCAGTCTCTGGCTTCTTCCTTGGACACTGGCTTCCCCCAGAGCCAGTGGGGGAAGACCAAGGGGAGCCAGGTGGAAGCATGATCTTTTCTACCCTAACTTGGAAGTCCCTCAGCATTATTTGAGCAGAACAGTCATAAGTCTTCCCAGCTTCAAGAGGAAAGGCTCTTAACCCCAACTTCTTATGGGCCTATATCAAAGGTTTTGGAGCTCTATTTTATAATTACCATACAAAAAAATAAGGAATGTTGTGAACTTATGTAGTAAAGCTTTGAAGCTTGAATTTTGGTCTGATTAAAAGAAGATTTTGTCAATCATTTAATGTATTTCCAACTCATATCATTATATTGCTTCATATACTTTAGTGTTACATACTTTTTTGTGCTTTAACTCTGAATTATTGTAAGGATTCACTTAGTTTTAAGCAAAGTTTTTTTTAATATCTTTATTTTATTTATTTATTTTTATATGGTGCTGAGGATCAAACCCAGTGACTCACGCATGCGAGGCAAGCGCTCTACACTGAGCCATAGCTCCAGCCCCAGTTTTAAGCAAAGTTTATGTAAAAGCTATTATCTTTCAGAATTAAATGTCTTAGATTATATCATTGTAAATGAAATATATCAGGGTAAGGGTCAGCTTCTAATTATTCTGATTAGCTCCATTTAAAATTATTCTGAACAGTATAACTTCCTTACCATCATATCAAAATTTTAGCTTCAATGGTGGTTAAAATATTATTTGTAAAATTTAAGAATATTTTCTGCATAAAAAGACTTGATGTAACATATGTTTTTTAGCACAGGCACATCCTGTAGAGAAATGGTATTCTGTTTAATGACATCTTAGACTTATCCCTCCTTGTTAATCTATGTTAAATTGGACCACTGTTGAATTTTTATTGTTCATGATATTTTAGTTTATGTGGATGATTTTACTGTGTGATTCATGTCTTCTTGAGTAGGTAACTGTTTAAATTTCCACAAGTGTATAGTTTGTACTCAAAAGTTTGTTCCTTGTTAAGGATCTACGAACCCTGAAATAGAGAGGATGTATTGCTTTTATGATGTGGCCTTATTCCCCCTGGCTCAGGTAACTGAATTCTGTTTTAATTCATTCACACGAATGACTAATCCCTTTTAAAATCTTCCTAAGCTATTTGCCTCCATATTATTCCCTACTATAAGATTCAGAAGCTAATTATAGGCTCCCTAGCAAATTACTTCCCTTTTAGTAGTGCTCCTTCTTGGCATATTTCCTCAGAGGATCGGCAGCCATGCTTATTGTTGGTGAGGCTCATCAGCCCCGAGTTTTGTGTGGCAAGTTCAGTTACCACATCTTTTCCCCTGGGTTGCCTAACAATTTAAAACAGCAGGGAAAATGAAACAATTGCTTATAGCTATTTTTCCTAATATTTAGAGTTGAGTTAATTATTAGTGTATATCTAAGTAAAACTGTTGGAGAAAATCAGACTTTGATGTGCCCAGATTGCCATCCGCCTTTTCTGTATGAATGTGTGACCTTCGTGGGAAATGCAAATTTCCGCCTCCTGCCAGAGATGCCCTTATGTTAGGCACAGTCCCAAGAGTTCTCCTTTAATCCTACTTTTAACTAGCTTTACCCGAAGTGTTGATTTTTTCCCCTGTGCTATCATTTTTCCTAAGGTTTTTCTGAAAGAAACACTGAAAATAACAGGCTCCTAAAATTAAAGAAAGAAATATTCTGTGTATGTGTTGGTGATCTATGTTAAAATTGTATGTGTGTGTGTATGTTTGTGCTTATGCACATACACACACCCTTATATATATGCATACTGTCTGCCTATATCCAGTTTTCAAAGTTAGTTGTGTCACAAGAGGAATAATTACTGATGTTGATTTTTAAAAATCTAATTATATTATTCCAATTGAGTTTATGTGTTTCAGGTATAGTTTGAATCAACCAAAATCGATAGCCCTTGGGTTTACCATATCCGTGGTTGTTGTTATTGTTCCGAGTTTTAATAATGTCACTTTGTGAATCGTTGAGACTTCACCCTGAAGATGAAGGAAGAGTTCAGAGGAATGCCTGGGAGGAAAATACTGAAAGGATAGCATTTTCCCCTTAAGGTTTGCTTATATTTGTTTTCAAGACTTTTGAACAAAAGTGTTCAGTCAAGCTTTTCTCTTTAAAAATCACTAGCATATCTCAGACTTCAAAAGCTTGGAAACAGTCTCTTCCTGTTAAAAATCATCCAAATGAAGAACTTCAGAGAGATTTTAAATCACGTGTATGTAATTTCAAAAGTTGAAAACTACTTTTATTTGTAAGAGCAGTTGATAATCATCAGGGAAGCTGTAGATCTAGCTGAATGTCAGCAACAGTCTTTGCATAACTAATAGGTGAGACACAAAAGTCAGTAGAAGGATTGTGTAAGCATAGGCAACACGTGCTGTTTTGCTGTGTCTATGTGAGGGGTCTTTTCAGTTGCAACACTTGTTAAAACCAAGTGTCAAAATAAATGTAGAAGCCCAGGATCACATAAAGCTGAACACAAAATTTCAAAAATAAAAAGCCAGTTCTATGATGTTACTTTTACAATGACCAGTGATAGCAAAATGTTCTTATATGACAGTTAACAAGATGGAATTAAAATTAAGATGAAAAAAAAAATCACTGTAACTTTTGGATTGTTCTTGTATCCTTTTGGCTTGTTATGATCTAAATGGATTGGACAGAATCCTCTTGGTTTATTCAGGGTGCTAATGAGGCCAAGGTCAAGTAGGCAGTTTGTGCACAAGCTGAGAAACAAATAGCATGCTGATCTATAGCTGTAGACTATCCCCAACCCTTGTGGTCGTGTCTGCTTTTGATCATAGGACTGTAGGTGAGTTATTATGGAGCAGTTGTTATTAATCTTCTCACCTCTTCTAGAAAAACAAATTGAAGCACATATTGAATAGGTGATGTGTGAATTACAAACTTGTTACATAAAGAAACTTTCTTCCACTGACCAAGATTTACTTTCTTTCACCATAGGCAAAGTTTAGAGAATTGGTTCTTTAATATGCAATATGCAATTATTTTTAGAGATTTAGAGGGAGGAAGAACTAAAGTATTGTTTTTCTATTAAAAATATTTACTGAGCACAAAATATTTGCTTAGCACTGCGCTAGTCACCATGAGAAGAGACAGTATATCTTTACAGAGCAGTCCATGATCCATCTTCTTAGAATGTTTAGAATTTCAATAGGTGAAAAGCAAACTTTCCAGGTAAAGATTAGGGAATATTGTACGTGACTAAATTGGATGGTACTGACTATTTAAGTGGTTCTAGGAAGAGAAAGCTGTTTTTGTAGGAGTAGAAAAAGTTGGAACTTGGCTCCCTCTGAAAAGTGCTGGTTGCTACACAGGAGAGGGTAGGAGAAGGGAGTTAGGAGATGGGCAGCTGTCTAGATAAGTGAGCTGGAGTGAGCAAGCACACATACACACTCAAAACACACATGTGGACGTAGGGTGTGTAGGTGACTGGAGAGCAGTGCGGATGGTCAGTGTGACATATACAAGGGAAAAGGTGAGTGCTGCATGGCAAACTCAGTAGTCAGCAGAACAATACTCAGTACAAAACTGAGCTTCCCAGGCAGGTGGCTGAGTGTGCAAAGCCCAGCCAGAGTGGGCACAGCCATGGTTAGGTTTCAAGAACTAAAGGACAGTACAGCTGCAGCAGCACAGGGAGTGGAGAGGAAGGAGCAGGGGATGGCTCGTGGAGGTGGGTGTGGGTCAGATTGCATAGCTCGTTTGTGGAATCGATAGTTCATTCCAGCTGTGAGGGAAGTCATTGCACATTTTCAGTGTGGTAAAGCTGTAAAATGAACATTAATGCTTTAAAAAGTTTCTGGCTTCCTTGTGGAGAACTAAGTGTGTATAGGGGTGGGAAGGTGCGATGGGAGGCCATTGGAGTAGACGGGAGCAGAGGCTGTGGTGACTTGCACCAGAGTTCAAACAGTGGAGATGGTTCTTTCTCGCGTCCTGTTGTTTACTGGATATTTTGCCTTTAAAAGGTGTTGGCAGGGCCTTGCCTTTGCTGCAGCAGCATGTCACGCCAGTCCCCGCAGCCCTTTTCTATTGGAAGGCCCCAAGGCGGACAGCCCCATGCACTGGCTGCAGCCTGTCTTTCAAGCAGCATAGGCTTAGCCTCTTTTCACTTGATTTCTTCTCGCATTTCACTTGTTCTTGGAATGGATTTTTGTTTGTTTTTTAACTGTTTGGTTTCAGAGACACCCATGTAAAAAGTCACTTCTTAAAAAATATAGAAACATCTAATGAAAAGATGTCCGTAGGGATTCTTTTACTGATTCTATCACAAGTAATTTGTCAAAAAAGTTGGCCTTTTTCTGCGTCACTTGTTTGAAATTTGCTTTTTTTTTTTTTTTTTTTTTTTACTGTTTCCTCCATTGGATACTCAACACTTGCCTTCATCATCATGTAGAACAAATAGGAACTCCCACCTCCCCTTCCCTCAGATAACAAAGGTCTTACTGGCCAGCAACCTTTAGTTCTGAGAGGATGTTATTAGAATTTTTTGGTAATTCTGTTGAGTGCTTCTCCTGACTTTGTTGGATTGTTTTAGTAACTGTCATTTGCTTCCTGGGTTAATTTTTATTTGATTACGCATATTCCTCTTTTCCTTCTCAATCTTGTTTTTGTAACAGTGTTCCCTTCTGGTCGGAGTTCCACTTCCTCTGCCTTTAGTCACAAAGGCCCTGGGGTCATGGCTTAACTATACAATGGCTGTTTTATTTTGGTTGTGGCTGTCTTTTTCTTTGTTTTTAGTAAGAGTATAACGATAAAGTAACTACTTAAACAAAGATTTGCTTTGTTGATTTTATGCTGAGCAGCTAAGTTGCCCCTCCTTCCACACTGATTTAGTTCATTGACTCCTGAAGTTGTTTCCTCTAATTACATCCTATAGTGATCATAAAATCAGTAATATTTCAGATAGAGGTAGTGTCAATGTGATTTTTTTTTTAACTTATGAAGAAACCTCATGTGTTTATCTTTAACAAATTTGTCCCATGGTATGTGTTGCCTAGATTTTGGGAGAATATAAATATGTACGTTTGTTTTATGTTTCAGTTTCTTCCTTCTTGTAATCCCATTGGAAAATAAGTTAGGAGCAGTAATGTTTCATAAATTAAAAATGTTTTTAAATTAGATGGTGACATCAGTCACAGATTCTAGGTAGTGTCTAGAAGTACTTTGGTGCCTTAAGTGTGTATAACACAATTTGAGAAAAAGTAATTTAAAATTTGACTTTAAATTATTGTTCCAAACATTTATTAAATTTGTAATACCTCATTTCAGTGCTTTGTAAGGAATTTACTTTTTCCCTTATATTAATCTTCATGTCAAGAATCTACTCATTTCAAAGGGAAGTAAATGTTTGCAAAAATTTTCTTCATAAGTGTGAATAGATTTAATTTTTGATCCCGACAGCTTAACATTTTACCATAAAAGAAACATTTTTCCTAAATACATAAATATTTCAAAAGGTTGTACAAAATCCTTTTTTAATGTTTATTTTAACATTTTTTAGATAAAGCACCTTGGTATTTTCTATAACAAAAATGTGGTCATTGGTACCTCATATTATGGGAAGATTCAGTAGTTTAAACACCATACTAGGCACCAAAAAATAAAAATAAAAAAGTATTTCTGCATTTGGTGTTTAAATAACATTTTACATAGCAATTTATTATTTATCATTAGTAGGATATTAACATATGATGCTATGTGCAATCCAACATGGAAACAAATTAAACAAATATTTTACCTTCATACCTACCTTCAAAAGGCTTTTTTTATTTCTAGATGATATGCAGACACTTGTTTTCCCAATCACCTTTGTATATCACTGATATATTTATATTAAGAAAGCCAAATGTTGATGGCTTTCTGGGATGTGAAAGAAAATTTCTCAGATAGAAATGTATTTGCATTAGTCACATACTGCTTTTGAGCAAGACTGAAGAATTGTGCCAAGAAGTCATCCGTCTTTCCTTGGCTGTCAGGTTTGCTGTTGGTTCATGGGAAGGCAAGAGAAAGAAAGAAGCAGATGTAACCATTATAGTAAAAGGACCACTTTAAAGATATTTCATTTTAAAAGAAAAGCATATCATATATAGTAGCCTCTTTATCTGTGGGAGATACTTCCAATGAATGCCTGAAACTAGATAGTACTGAACTCTATGCTATGTTTTTTCCTGTACGTATGTACTTGTGATGAAGTTTAATTTATAAATTAGGCACAGTAAGGGTAATAGTAATAACTCTTAATAAGATCAAAAAATTGTAACCACATAGTGTTTAGAATCGTGATGTAGTGTCTCTTAGTATACTATTGTACTATGCTCTCTCTTATTGTGATGATTCAAGATGATACTCTCTGAGTGATAAAATAACTGCAAGAAATTAAAAAAACTACAAGAAAAAGGATATTATAGTCCTGTTTCCCTTCTTAATACTAATTTTTAAAATCCTAAATACAATACTAGCAAATAAAACCCAGCAAATGCATTAAAAAAAATGAGTCCCTTCACATTACAATCAAGGAGAATTTTAAAGTATGCCTTATTTAACATCAACAAATGATTTCATATTATTTATCACGTCAGTAGATTGAGGGAGAAAATTTATATCACTTCAGTAGATGAAGAAAGGCATTCATTAATAGTAAAAATAAGAAAGTCCTTTGGCTTTTAGGCATATACTGAAAGATGATACTAAATATTAAACTTGGTAGTAATAAGGAGCATTTCCACTAAACTTAGAAAAAAATTGATTTTTGCTGTCATGTTTCTGTTTAGCTTTATTATGGCAGTTCTTTCAGGTGCACTGACTAGAACTGCCATAATAAAGCTACAGTGCAGTACAAGAAAGAAAGACAGATTTGCAGTTTGGAAGGGAATAAAGGGTCATTATTTCCAGAGGAAAATACCAGAACTGATTAGAAAAAGAAATTGTGTTCAGACATGTTCTTAGAAGTGAATCTAAAGACATGCAAGATGTTTACAAAGAAAATCATGATAAAAGGAAATGAAAGAAGACCTGAAATAGTGGAGAGATAGGTTCCATTGAATGGAAAGATGCAATATCATAAAGAGGTCAGTTTTTCTGAATAAATTATAAATATAATGCACAGATACAGATTTATTTTGTGAGCACTGAAGAATAAAAGTCCAAGATTAACAAAGAAAATTCTGTATAAGCAAGTAGGGAAATTCTTTACAAATATTAAGACATGCTTTAAAGTTAAGTGTCTCAGTCCATTTTGGGCTGCTGTAACAAGAAGTCCTTGGACTGGGTAACCTATAAACAGGCGAAATTTACTACTCACAATTCTGGAGATGGGGATGTCCAAGATTAAGATGCCAAGAGATTCCAAGTCTGGTGCAGGCCCATTCTTCACGGATGGCATCTTCTGTGTCTCCATGGGGCAGAAGGGACAAATAGTCTCCCTCAAGCCCCTTTTATAAGGGTACTAATTCCATTCATAATGGCTCTTTCCTAATCACCTACCAAAGGTCCCACCTTTTAATACCATCATGTTTAGGATGAAATAAATATTCAGACCATAGCAATGTTAATTAAAATAGTGTAGTATATTTTCATAGGTATAGTATTTTTATAGGTATAGGTTGATTGATTACCCTTTATCAAAAGTGCTTGGAAGAAGGTTTCAGATTTCAGAGTTTTCAACATGTGTAGCCTTTAGGAGGTGATCAGGATGTAAGGATTGTATCCTCATGGAAGAGATTAGTGCCCTTATAAAGGTGGCTTAAGGGAGCTCATCTGCCCCTTCTGCCATGTGAGGACACAGGAGGGGCCACCTGAAAGAAAAAGGCCCTACTGAATCTCCTAGCATGTTGATCTTGGACTTCCCAGCCTCCGGAACCATAAGAAATAAATGTCTTGCTTATAAGTTACCTACTGTGGGTAAGTTACCTAGTCTGGGGCATTTTTGTTATGACAGATCAATCAGACTAAGACAGATACTTTTTATTTTTTAAGTTTTATTTTCAACACTCAGAGTTACCCTTGTAAAATCAGGGATATGAACACTATGATCATCAGATTTCTTCCAACTCTGATAATCTGTAATCATCATCCTCATCTTATATCCTAGTGAAAGATAACATTAGCTTATTTTGTAAGCAAGCTAGTTTTTTTGTTTGTTTATTTGTTTTTTACTTAATAGCATGTTTTTACAAATCGCAGTGTAGCATATTACAATAGAGATGGTTGGATTTAAACTCACCATCTTAGGTCTGCTGTTCTCTGAACCTGTGACCAAAGTTCTGGGGAGTCTCTCCAGTGGAACTTAGAGACCACACTACAAAATTATTCATGTGTGTAATCACTGTCCTCTGCCTTCAGTTCTTTAATTGCATTTTAAAGCAAATTTGAGATAAGTCGCAGAAGGAAAAATTACCATCTCCGTTGAGGGAGTACAGTTCAAATTACATACCTCATTTACTCTTCCAAGTGCAAAAAATGCATTTTTCTTTTCTGCCAGGTTGATATTTATGCCTGCTTACAATCTCAAAGATGACCATTTCTATATGTCTTACCTTCTTTGGTAATCATATTATTGTCAGGTTGACTTTTCCCCCCAATTCGAGAAGATGCAGTTTCATGGTAGAGGAAGGGCAAGACAAGCATCGGGCAACAGGTTTCCTCCAAGGTTATTCTCAAGTACTGGTTTCATATGTCCTTTAGGTTTTTACAAAGGTACTCTATCCATGGCTTCTCTTTGACCACTTCCTTCAGTTGTCCTCATACTTTGCTTTAAGTTATTTTGATTATTGTACATCTTATATTCATTCTAGAAATTGTACCTAAACATTTCGAATAGATTTTTTTAAAGTTCATATTAAACCAATCATTGGTGCAACAGCTTGCCTATTAAAAACATTTTTTTCTAACATCCTATTCCTTCTCTTTGTTATATCAGCAGACATTTCCTGTAAAAGGCAAGATAGTAAGAATTTTAGGATTTGCAGGCTAAGAAGCAGCAAAATCACAAATATTACATAGGTTAAAAAAGCCCATTATATAGGTTATAAAATCACAAATATTATATAAGAGAAAAAATTAATAAAATTTCAGAAATTTTATTAATAGAACTAATAATATGATAGTAATAATACTAACAGAATATTTTCTAATTTATAATGCATATGTATTAAAATATAAAATAAAATTCTTTCTTTTTGAGATAGGATTTTGCTTGACTAGAGTTCAGTGTTAGTGTTCCCTATTAATATTGGTTGCAAATATTTATTATACTGATCTGTATTGAAATTTTATATCTTTCATCATTAAAACATCTTTTCACACAGGTAGGTAGTGCCAAATATTAATAACAATTCATTGGCTTGTTTGCATATTCATAATTTGAGAGTCCTCCACAGGATACTCTTAGCTGTAGTGTCCTTGTAAAATAAACCAAATGCTTTGCCATCCAATTCTGTAGCTAAATAATCCACACTCCAAAGTGTCTTCAAAGCATAATACTTGCACTCCATTTATCTTCCTTCTTCTTTTGACATACATGTTGATAATAAAAAAAAAATGTTACTCTCGGCAATATATGTGGCACTTGAAATGCTGTCAAGTTATAACAGTGTCACTGAGATTCATAGTGAATTGAGCAGTGGTGGGAATCAGTTAGGATGTTATATACTAGCTCTGTCATAACAGCTCAGCTCTGCTGCTGTTGTACAAAAGCACCCATAGAGAATGAGCTATGAGCATGACTGTGTCCCAGTAAAACTTTATTTGTGGACACTGAAATTTGGATTTAATATGATTTTCATATCATGGATTTTGTTTCTTTTCAGCCATTTAGAAATGCAGAAGTAGTTCTTAGTTCATAGGCTGTAAATGAGCAATAGGCCAGATTTGGCACTTTGGCCAAATGGTTGCCTGAACTCTGTCCTCTATTACTGATTTTTCTCTTTTATTGGATCTTTCCCATCAGCATGCAAACCAGCTGTTTTGCTATCTTCTTTGGAAAAGAAAAGAAAATATAGACAAATTTCTTGCTATGGCTTTTTGTTTCCTTGTGGCATAACACCTTTTCTCTACTCTCTTTATAGTCCAGTTCCATGCAAAACTTGGCTGTGCTTCCTCTCATTTCTTCTTTCTGTTGCCTGTTGAACCCACTTCAGTTAAGCATTGTCTGTGCCTTTCCACTGTGTCTATTTTTGTAATGATCACCGTTGACCTTCGTGTTGCTTAATCCATACGCAGTTTTTGTTTTTATATCACTTGATTTCTCAACAGTATTTGATACAGTTAATTTCCCCCTCCTCTTTGAAATATTTTCTTCAGGTAGGTTTAAGGACACCTAGTCCCTTCCATGTTGGATTTTTTATTCTCTGTGATTTTCATTATTCATCCCCTTCTGAGTTACTTCTTAACTTTTGTTTTAACTTTAAACATTTTTGGTCCTCTTATTTTCTTTATATATGCTTACTACTCTCATGATATTGTTCAATTTATGATAAATATTTTCTGTGTGTCACCAGTTTTTTAACTTAATATCTATAATGCAGGTTATTTCATTGAGTTACGAATTTACCAGCCTACAAAATACATTTCCACTTGGATGTGTAATACACAACTCTAATTTGACATGTCAAAAACTAAACTGTTTCCTTCTCAGTCTGTTCCATCCATGGTGTTACCATCTCAAATGATGGCTACTCCATTTTTCTGGCTGCTTCGATTAAAACTTTAGAATTGACTCTGACTTTTCTCTTTTTCTTATACCACAGTCATATATTTCATACACTGCTGTTTAATACCTTTAAAATATAATCTGAATCAAGCCACTACTCACCATTTCCACTGTCAACCAAACCACCATCATTTCTCTCCAGGAATTCAGTAAAATCCTAATCTCCCTGCTTCTGCCTTGGTACATTTGTAGAGTGTTGTCTAGAGTAGAGCCAGAATCATTTAAAATTCTGTCATGTTACTCTTTTATATTGACTTTTCAGAGTAAAGACAAACATCTCACAGTGACCTCTTCGGCCTTACATAACACATGGTAGTTATAGCACGTGTGTTGAAGGCTTGGTCCCTCAGGCAAACAGTGTTTAGAGGTGGATTAATTCATCTGTAGTTGAATGGAGAACTGGTAGGCGGAGGAAACTATAGGTAATGGGGCATCATTGGAAAAAGTAGGTCACTGGGGATGTGCCTTAGAAGGGTATTTATTGTCCATGCCCCTCCACTCCTCTGCTTATTGTCTGCCATGAGCTGGATAACTTTCTTCTGCCAAACTTTTCTACCATGAGTTTCTACCTCACCTCAGGCCCAAAGAAATGGAGCCAGCTGACCATGAACTGAAACCATAAACCAAAATAAATCTTTCCTTCTGTAAGATTTTTTTTTCAGGTATTTGTCACAGTGATTAAAAACTGACTACTTTTCCTCCATCTGTTTCCTTTCTGACCTCTGTGACTGCATCTGCCATTACACCTGCCATTGCTCACCAAGAACCAGCTTCCCTGGACTCTTTGCTGTTCCTTATTCTGTTCTTCACTCACATCAGGCATTTGTCCTTATTCAAATGTCAGCTTCTCCTAGTTGCCTCCTTTTAGTGTCCCATGTATAAATGCCACCAATCTTCATCTTCACACCAGTGATCTTCATTTTCTCTTAATCTGCTCTATTTTTCCATAGCATCATTATCTTCAAATAATGTTGTGTTTTATTTATAATTATTTTTATTTTCTTTCTCTGCAAAATGATGAGCTATAATGACAAAGATTTTGGTCTGTTTTATTCATTCATGAAACCTGAGTGCTAGCTACATAGTAGGTGCTAAAATAATAATTTACTTTAAGTACTATTTCGAGTACAGATTTGTAAGTCATTTTTCTATATCTTGAGTTTTCAGACTTTAGAGCTATAAGGGATTTTATATTATAGTCTCTAGACCTGTGTTACTAGCCACATGGTGCTATTTAAATATAAATTAAAGTTAATTACAATTAAATAAAATTAAAGATGCATTTCTAAGCTCCAGTTGCAACATTTCAGATGCTCCTATGATAGTGACTGCTGCTGTATTGAATAGCATGGTTATGGAACTTTTGTCAACATAAGAACTTTTTATCAAGTTATATTGGTTGCTATATATGGCTTGCTATGAGCCCTTGGATTCCACAAAGTCATACAGGTCAGAGTCTAGAACTAGCATTGAACCCAGGGAATCCAAAATAATTTACCAACACTGAAAAGCAGTACTTCCACATGAATGCCCTGGAGGTCTTGTTAAGGTTGCAGATTCAGATTGAGCAATTCTGGGATGGAGCCCCAGCTTCTGCATAGATTCTAAGATGCTCCAAGATGATGCCAGCCCTGCCAATCCGGGGCACCACACTCTGAGATGCCAGGCTGTGTATTATACAATTGTTAAAGAGTACTCCTTTTAGCATTATTTAAGTAGGACATTCTTTTACTCATTTTTATCACAAAGATGTTCTTTTGTAAGTAGAGTAACATTTTCTAAGTAAAATGTTCTGATATCTTAAATACTGGTCTCTTACAAATCTATGTATATTAAAACATGTTTCTTATTAAATGAAAACTTTATAATTATAGTGTACCAGGAGAAAACAAGACACTGAGAGGACGAGGCTGTATAACATTCATTTTAAGTATGTACTTGACACGAGATGCTTGGTGGTACTTAACATTTCTATGTAATGTGATGCTGTTTTGCTGATTTCCATAGCAAAGCAGTGGATGCTGTCAGCTCACTCTAGTACATATACTGAGAAGTTTAGAACAGTCAGAGGGCAGGAGGCTTTTCTGGTTGAAATTGGCTTGGTTTCTTTTGTTAAGAATTTAGTTGTTTGGGAAAGTGTTATATTAACTTTTTGATGATAAAATTACATTGTTGTTGTTCCAGATCTTTGTAAAGAATAATTATTAAGCAGGATTTCATTGTTTGTCGTATAATAATTGGTCAAATTTCAGTATAAAGTAATTGGATTACTTTAATAAATTAGGAACACAATAAATTACTAATTAGCAAATTTAATAAATTGATCTTTAGTTGCTAATAAAGTTGACTAGCCATTTTTTACCTAAAACAGTTTATTTCTTTGATGATATCATAGTAAGATATTAGAAAAAGACATTGCTGTGGACTCTTCTAATTTCTTCAGTTTCACGTACTACTTCTCCATTTTATTGGCTAAGAAATTAATGTCATTGGATTTGCCTATGACAGAATTATTGCAAATTTCTACAGCACCATGACATAACATTTATTGGAAAACAGTGAACTTCAAATTGAAAGATGTATATGGTGTCATATGAACTTTCTTGTGCTGTGATCTGCTAGGCCAGTTATTCCTAATGTTTATTTAAGATCATAATTGTGAGAGACATCTATTAAAAATATATTTCAAGGTCCCTGAGAAGTTCTGATTAAGTAATTCTGGGATGGAGACCAGGAATGTGTATTTTTTTTTTTTTTTTGGTACTGGAGATTGAACTCAGGGGCACTCGACCACTGAGCCACATCCCCAGCCCTATTTTGTGTTTTATTTAGAGACAGGGTCTCTCACTGAGTCACTGAGTTGCTTAGCGCCTTGCCATTGTTAAGGCTGGCTTTGAACTCACGATTCTCTTGTCTCAGCCTCCCAAAGTGCAGGGATTACAGGCATGCGCCACTGCGCTCAGCGGAATGTGTATTTTTAATAGGTATCTTGGGTTCTCTGATTAAATGAATTAATATAAATAGAATGCTTAGAACAGTAATGAGCAGATAGGAAATACTAATAAATACTAGTTCTCTTTTCCCCCTTTCTACCATTATGATTAAAATTACCTTTAGACCATCTTAACCAGAATTTGGTTAGTTGTTCTTTTCTTTGATAAAGAAGCTGAGGAAATATGATAAAATAAGATTATTTGCCACTTGCAAAAACACTCACTTAGGTTCTAGATGCTTCCTGCACTTTTCCTGATCTTGGAAATGCAAAGGTGAACCTGTCATGTTTTTCAGTCTAGGAATTACATCCTAGAGTGAGCTACACATAAAAGCATTTGTCTTATTAGTATAGTGGGTGCTACATTGAGGAGGGTGCAAGTTGCTGGGTGCAGCACAGACGAGGGACATGAAGGCTGACAGTGAGGCCTCAGGTGAGAGCTGAGTGTAATTAGGAGTTAGCCAGATAAAGAACGGGCCAAGCCAGGTCTGAGAGAACCCCAGCTGCAAGAGCATAGCTCCTGCAGTGAATTGAAGTGGCTTAAGAGAAGCAGGTGGACTCAGACGTGCATGGGAGTCTGAGCCCTTATTCCATGGCTGTCAGCAAACTAGCAGTGGGATGTCCATGAAAGTATAGAAACAACACTTCACATCTTAGAAAACAAGTCACTCTGGCTAGAGTGTGAAGAAGGGATTGAAGAGGGATGGTGTCATGTTGGAAGGAGGAGGAAAGAGCCAATCTAGAAGAAAATTAATTTGGAAATGTTAGCTTAGAGAAAAAAACAAACATAAAGGGTATGTGTGTGTTGTTTTCCCTTATGCATTTTTTTTAAGCTGTAGATGAACACAATACCTTTATTTATTTTATGTGGTGCTGAGGATCAAACCCAATGCCTTACACATGTGAGGCAAGCACTTAACCGCTGAGCCACAACCCCAGCCCTCCCTTATGCAAAATTTTAAACATATTTTTAAATGAGCAGAATAGCATGATTTTCACACTAAATTGGAGGGGAAAAGTTATCAGTAAGACTTTTTAGATAGGCACAGAACTTTCTACAACCTACTTTTATATATATCCTGAAACTACTATGTCTTTGCCCAGAGTCTTCTGTGCCATCAGTGCTACTATGGCATCATATTTCAAATTATGCATTCATCTTTTTATGGGTAAGAATTATACTTGAAAAACCTTACAGCTGTTACTTGACCCTGAATTTTATAGCTGTGTGTGACTGTTGGAAGCCTCAGGAATTTGGAGCTCACAGCCTGAAAGAGATAGCCCCGAGATAGTTAAGGATATAATACAAAAATGCTCGATGATCCAGGGATATACAAGTTTATTTGTAAATTTATTCTACCAGTACTGTGCTAACATGGGATGGTAAATATTCAGTTATTACCAAAGAATAATTATGATTCCATTGTTAAAGAGTTAAAGCAAGATTACCACTAGTTTTTGACTGTATTTGTAACCTTGAATAGGTTATCTGTGGTGTGTCAGTTTTTTGTGCCATCACCTTCTTGAATCATAATTTATTAAAGATTGCCTCTCCCTTATCCCTTGAATTCTTTTTCATTTTGTGAAATAACATGCATACAAAGAGTGTGTGTAACATCTGGTTATAGTTTTAAAAACAATAGTAAAATGAATGTTTGCATATTCCCCACTGTTCCTAAGAAATAGAACATTAAGTATGTCTGAAAACTATCCCTGTGCCCATCCAAAACATGTACTGTGCTCTCAGACAGACCTATCCAACATCCTGGATTTTATAAAATTATTTATTAATATCTCCATCCCTAAGTAGTTTTGCTTAATCCAGCCTGATTTTTCATTTTATACAAATGAAAACTCATTTGGCATGTTTATTTGTTGGAATATGTTTTTAAATTCATAGTTGTAAATTTCAGAGATTCATCCCTATTGAAGTATGTGACAGAGTTTTCTCATTTTCATTGCTCTTTTGAAGTTGAATATGCCTCCATTTCACACAGACATTGTACTATTGAAAAACTTGGATTTTTTTCTGTTGTTGTTTGCTGTTTCCTTTATAGACAATACATATGCTAGGAATTTTTATCCTGGAAAGGTATTACTGCTTCACAAGGCTGTGCATTTTTCATTTGGCTTGGTAATATCAAATTGTTTTCCACAGTAGTTTTGCTCTTACTAGCTGATGAATGTTTCTTTTGCTCCACAATCTCAATGGCAATTTGTCATATCATACTTTGGCCAATATTCTGGGTATGAAAAAATGTATCATGGTTTAATATATGCATTTCTATGATTTATAATGAGATTGAATGTTTTTATTGTTTTTGAAGATGATGAGTTATTTATGCTTTCTTTGTCCTGTCTTTAATCCATTCTTTTGTCTGTCTCTTGGGTTATCTCTTTTTTATTGATTCATAAGAGTTCTGTTTTGAATACCCAGAATACTAAACCTTTGTTAGTTTAACCCATTATGTCCCATCATCCTATATGCAGGACACCTATAAAAAACAAATTGAACAAGTCAGGTGCAGTGGCGCATGCCTGTAATCTCAGCACTTTGGGAGGCTGAGACGGGCGAATCGCAAGTTCAAAGCCAGCCTCAGCAATGGCGAAGCGCTAAGCAACTCAGTGAGACCCTGTCTCTAAATAAAACACAAAATAGGGCTGGGTTTGTGGGTCAGTGGCTGAGTGCCTCTGAGTTCAATTCCTTGTACCCCTCCCCCCCCAAAAACAATTGAACAATAAATATATTACTTAGGGTCACTTTGAAATAAATATTATGTCTTTAGAGTTCTCTTCAGAAAAGTAACGGGTGAATGATTACAGCATTTGAAAATATATATTTCATGTGAAATATATATAAAGAATATATAAGCTCTAAATTATAATTTCCCATCAATTTTAATGCACCACTGTCCCTTTAGTTAAAATAGTCACAGAATCAAAACATAGGGCTTAACAGCTTAAGTGTGTTGTACAGATGATCTCCTGGTTTGTGGTTTTCTTTTCTATTCTTTCCATGGTATTATTTTTATAGAGTTTGGTGGGATAGGGTGCTGGGGATCACACCCAGGGCCTTATGCGTGCTAAGCGTATGTTCTATCACTGAGCTACTCCCAGCCCCTTAGGAAGAGTTTTAATTCTCTTGCATCTATTGTAGCCTGAAGTTCTGACCCAGTTCTTCAAGGAGTGTCACTCTCCTTAAGTCAACATTTATAATCTGAGGTAGGTTAGGTTTTGTCTAATCTGAAACTTAGGTGGTGCAAGAATATTCTTTAGGACAAAGAATGCTGTCATGAATATAAAATTATGTGCAGAAGTAAGTTATTAGAATGAGAAAATAAATCATGACAATTCAAAACTTCAAAAACTGCCAAATGTTATAAATATGTTAATTTAAAATTAATATTTCTTGTTACCTGCTTTGTATATCTTCATGTTACTTCTTACCTACTTTTTTTAATCGTATACAGTCTGATTACATTGATATAACAAAATTTTGTAGAACAGTTTTGAAAGATGGACTATCATGATGACCTAGGTTTTTCCCAAATAGTTAAATTATAATGTTTTAGTACTGATTGTTTACATGTAGGACACATACCCAAAAGACTAACTTGTACTTGTCGTCAGGTTTGTGTCCTACAAACTCAGATATGCTGATAAATTGTTTTATATCATTTTTTATCAAAAATGTAATTTTTCTTCTTCTTTCTTCGTTTTTAATGTATGTTTTTAATTGTTAAACTGACAGAAATGAACTTTTATTTTGACCAGTCATGGAGAAGCAGAGCCTCTGCTTAATTTGTTTTGTGTTGATGATTGGAAGGATTTTTCTACACGAGTTTTTGGCTCCGGTGTTTCTGACCTTGTTTCTCCTTCACTATTCAGAAACTTCCCACATAAGCTCTGTAGGACACTGCGTGAAACAGTATTTATACCTTAAGTCATGACTCCAAGTGAGTCAGTACAGAAGGGGACAAGGTATTCCTGGATGTTATTCTCCCTAGAGCTCTGCCAGTTACATTACTATATCAAAAGTGACTATAAGGGCTGAGGTTATGGCTCAGTGGTAGAGCACTTGCGTCACATATGTGAGGTATTGTGTTCGATCCTCAGCACCACATAAAAATAAATAAATAAATATATTTTTAATAAATCACATAGATGCTCAAAACTCAGAGTTAATACATCCCCATCTCAAATTCTGCTTAAGCAAACCTGAAAAAAATGCTTCCTCACAGCCACAGTAATGGCAGCCAACACAGTGTGGAGGGGAAATCAGAGTGGAAAATGACTGAGTTCCTGACGAGTTGCAGCTAAAACATCTTGCTTCTTAGAAGCCCGTGACTAGATGAAGGCTAGACTTTCCCCTAATCCCTGGAGAAGCCTATGCAAATGATAGACACTGTCTGTTTCCTCTACAGCCCTGAGTACTGCTGTCTTTGCTTGTACAGTCTCTTCATTTTTACAGTCTCTTCATTTCTGTCTTGAAAGGCATCTTGTACAGTCTCTTCATTTCTGTCTTGAAAGGCATCTCTTAACCCTGTCTTCTCAGCTAATTTATTTCTCCAGTGTCTATTTTCATTTATTTTTTTCTGCCCTGTAAATACACCTTTATTTAACTTCATTGATTCCCATCACTTCATGCCCTTATGTGGAAGTGATACCAAACTCCAGCATTCCTTTTTTGATGGTGACCTGGAGACATCTCCTAGTAGACATTCTTCCTCAGATACCTCAACTGTGTCCAAAAAGAAGGTTTTTCTGTTTCCTCCAGATCACTCCTCTGCCTCCTTTTCTGTTCCTTTCTCAGTTCCTGCCATTTCCATTCTCCAGCTGCTTCCCTCTGTCTTAATTATCTGTGTTGCTTCACTGTTCTCCACTTTTTCTGAGGATTCTACCTTATGTGTCACTCACATCTGCCTTTTCTCCCTTACCTCCTTTCCCCCATTTCATGCTTCAAGAGAAAAACTGCTATGGGGTATGGAGAAGGGGAGTGAGGACCAATTCAACCAGTTTTCTTAACTGCTAGCATAAACCAAGAGTTTATCTGTATTTTCACTTTGCCCACCATCCCCAAATTCAGAATTCCTTCAACTACCATTTCCTCCTATACATTGTTAGTATATTAGTCATAACTCTCATCAAATTCAAACTAACCATTTGTCAACAGGATATAATAATGCCTATAAATTATAAATTTTCAGTGGAAAAGGAATCTATATGCTTATTTTGGTCAAAAACTGCCTGGCATATAATAGGCACTGAATAATATGTGATGAACTGACTGCTTCAAAAGTGTTTTTTTGCTGATACTTTTTGTTTTCAAGTACAGGTTGTGAACACTCATAATTTAAAAATCCAAAACTCAAAATACTTCAAAATCTAAAACTTTTTGAGTGTTGATATGATGTTCAAAAAGTTTTGGGGCATTTCACATCTCACATTTTCAAATTAGGGGTATTCAACCTTTAAAGCCTACGTAAATATTCTGAAATCTGAAAAACTCTGACATCTGAAATACTTCTGGTCTCAAGCAGTTAAAACAAGGAATATTCAGCCTCTGCAGATGTATCTGTTTATGCCTTCATGTATATTCTAGAGCCTGTAGTTGACTAATGGCAGTATTTGACGTCAAACACAATTTCATCTTTCAAGGTGACTTAGTGCCTCCAATAAATAAGGAAAAATACACTGTTTAGTGAGGACAAGCAAGGCCTGCCAGCTCTTGTTAGCTCTGGTTCAAAGTCTCCCAGTCAAGTTCAGAGAATGGTTGGTCTTGGGATATTTTATTTTAAATTTCCTCTTGCAGGAACATCATTCCCATTTTAGCCTGCTTGTGACATCAGTGGTTAACCGCAGGTGCACGAGGAATTGGCACTTGGAGCTGGCAGGGATTCATTTCTTCCTCAGCTGACGCCCCAGCAGATCTCATCTCCAGTTTCACTGGATGCTTTCTGTCTTGTGAATTCCTTTTAAGTGTATCTCTTCTCTCATTTCTTCCACTTCTTTTTTAGAAAGAGCAAAAACTAATGGTCTTTTTTTTTTTTACCGGTTATTTTCCCAAAAATTGTAGTTCAAATTCACTGTTATGTTTAGTGTGATATTGTGAAAAAAGCATTATACCTTCAGTTTATGAACTGCCATTCTGCCAATGCCCCTAAAGTATAATAATAGGCCAGTGAGGTAACCCACCTGCCCCCCGTTTGCCTAAGCTTGAAAATGTGAGTCTTACTGGGCTGCTCTGGGTAGCAGATACATGATAAAGACTCCTTTGAAAAGTTTTAAACAGTATTTTTTAACATTGAGAAATGTTCAGACCACTTTAAGGGGAAAAAATGTATAGATTGCCTGGTACTGACTTAACACTATAATATACACTAAACATATTTATACTTCTACATACCTTATGCATATTCCTCTTAAACAGCTATATAGCTATAAAACTGAAACATATACAAGATACAGTAGATCCCAATTATGCCACCAACAGATTATCTGCAAATTAACAAGATCAGAGTAATGAATGAAGTTTTCTTTTGCCTTCTGAAAGTAAATCAGTGCAAATGAGTATGTCATTGATTGCTGTCATTGGTCATGTGATGATTCCATTCTCAAGTCTTATGTCTGTTTAAGCTACCAAGAACACTTGGTGTATGTAATGGGGTTCATCATTCAGTACTTCCACTCTCCATTTATATCTCTATTCCTTCTTCTTTATTGCTTGGCAAAATACAAAACCTTGCCACATTGTGCCAATATCTTGATCTCAAATAAATGTTTTAATATATCTGAGAATCTAAACACCAAAGATGTATTTTATTTAAATGGTATTAAAAAATGAATAATCACCTGAAAAATTTCCTCTTAATAACTAGTTGAAACAAAAAACAAACAAAAATGCCTTTGTGACCACAGTTAATAGTCATTATGTATTAGCATCTACTTGGAGAAACACTAACCCTTAATGTTATACAATATGATGTATTATAGATAACCAACACATATAAACACAAGAGTGCATATAATAGCTGTCAGGTGACAGTTCTGATTGTTCATTGTTCTTTTTATATGAATATAAAATGATGTAAGGAAAATTTTATTAGTGTTTGAAAATCACAACTGTTTATTCTTTCACTTTTAAACATATTTTTTCATAATTTCCTAAGGAAATTTTGGTTCTTAAGTTAATTAGGTATTCTAGGAAAACATAATGCATTTCATATTTGCATGCATATTAGAGGAATTGACATTCTAGAATATAATTTATCTAAATTTGTTACCTGAGATATGTATCTGAAAGCCTGCATTCTAAGGAAACTTTCTCTGAACCTGACTGAATATTCACAGTCCATCAGTATGTTACATTAATGGAAGGGGATAGTACTGAATTAATTACTCTAGCAAAAAGGTATTTTCAAAATTGAATAAACTCCTTAGTTCCAAGAATGATATACTTATCTCAAGCACCTTTTGTTCTTTTATATTTTATGCCATAAGGTGTTTTCAGAACACCTATACTTAATAGAAGTGTAATGTCTGAAAAAATATCTTTGAGTTGCATGTGATAAATATGTTCTAAAATGACCTTGGAACATAAAATCTCAATTTTCCAGTGATCAACTCAGAGATTACCTTTTACTTATTTATTTGGCATTTTGCAGAATATTAATTTTTAAATTGTCCTTCGATTTTAAATTGTCCTATTGATTTATTAATATTCACTGACTGCTGATTTATGAGATTTTTCTTGTAAGGAAAATAAATGAAGGCAAAAGTATTCCTAGGGATTAGAGTCTAATAGGGAATGCTGAGTTCAGTATTTATGTGAAATTCCATGTAAATTTCCTCATTTTCTTCCTATGTTTTTTTCTTTTTATCAGTGTTTCTGTGCCCATATTCTACCACCTTGCCACCATTTATTTTTAGAGGGTACTCATTTGAGGTCAGTAGTAAAGGGAGTTGTGCTTTCAGGTTTCTTGGACTTAATTTGAGAACTGTAGAATAAAGGATCCAGTAAATCCTATGGTGAAGAGAATCCCATACTATCTGTATTTTATAACTTGGCAGGTAAAGATATAATGGTAAGATTTTTCAACTGCTGATTAAAATATGATAACAGATAAATGGAAATAATTGAATAGATTTCTTCCTTATAATTCTCAGAAGTGTGTCCTTTTCAAGTCTACGATTTTGAGCAAAGTATAGGATTTCTCCCCTATGCGATGATACAAGTACATGGTAATGGAATCCTGCATACACCAACTGCATGGATTTTGTATTATTTGTGCTGAGAGAGGGAAACAAATGATTATATTTTAATGCTGAGTGGTGTGATTCAAAGCAAAGATAAATGAAAAAAATGCACAGCAGCTGAAGAGCAAGTGTGACTCCCATCAATAACCCCTGACAGAAGAGAGTGCATGCCAGGGTAGACCTCTAGAATTACTGTTTCCATCCAGGCAGGGTGTGCTAAAATAGTTTTTACATGTAGGTCTTGGTACTATTGTATTCTCAATATGAAACAAGATCTTTAGTTACAGAAACTTTTATAAAGCCCAAATTCCTAGTGGATGGCAGACATTGAATTATTTGGTTTTGTTAAAAGCAAAATACTGGAGAGACTGCTAATCCCTGCAATGGCCTACTTTGGTTATCCTCACTGGGACATCTTTTTCTTCTTCTTAAACGTGTCTTTCTTTCTGTTTTGTTGCTACTGGGTGTTAGGAAGCTTGTTTGGCTGCTGAGGAATTTAGCTTCCACTTTCCAGGCACTGGAACAATGTGCTCATTGGTGGATTAAGTAAACCATGACCTCAAGCCTTCTAATCCTCCCCATCACAAGCCTCATGGTCTCTAACTGGCCCAAGTCCTTTGAATTACTGTCCTACTTTTGCTTCCATCTCTGAATCTAAATGCTATCATTGCCTCCCTTTCTCTCCCCCTGAGACTTACAGGAATTGTTTGCTTTTCTGTCCTTTATTTTGGTTTCATTCCTCATTTGCTTCCTTTCTTGACTTTCATCCCAAAGGTTATTATTATCATCATTGTTGTTGTTATGACCACGTTATCTACTACCGCTGCCATCCTGTTTTCCCCTGCTTGCTTTTGGTTGTCTGACTGGGTCTGGCCCTGTACTTTCCTGTTTGCAGCCTTGCTGATCCCTCCCTCCCTCCTCTTTCTGCCAGCGTGCACATGACTTTTGAGCCCAAAAAAGTGGCTTAGAAAAGTTCATATTCTGTGTTATAGTGGAACTTTCCCCATGGCATTAGTTTTGTAACTAAGTCCTTAAAGAATAATGTGGAATCAGTTTGGTTCTGTTATATCTAGATGAAGGAGAGAGTCTTGCTGAGTCAAGTTGGAGGCTACTTGGTGTATAGTAATGATTCTGGGTCCACAGTAAAAGGCAAAAATATAAACCAGAACAGCCAGGATGCTGTGGAGTTAGGAAACTTTGATGGAGAAGGAGAACGTTTTTAAAAAATTGTAGATGAGATTTAGAGTTGTGATTTTCAGTACAGAGCATATGATGTAGTGATTAGCACTGGGTTTTAGTTTACAATACACCGATTTGAATGAAACTGAAGTTTCTTGCTTTCCTGTTTTCTTCTCATTTGAATATTTTTTCTGTGTCCGTCACCAAAATGTCCCTTAGGCACTTAGATGCATAGCTGTGATTGGCAATTTATGATTTATATTTCCTAAGTCAATTTAAAATACATGGTTACATGTGATTCAAGTTCAGCTTTGAAAGAAGAAGAATCAAGAGGAAACAAGTTTCTATAATCTCTGATTAAAAAATGGAGCAAGCATATCATAGTGAAAAAAAGCATTATCTCCTAGAGTCAGACTAGCATGGATTAAAATCTGCTGCTTGGTGACCTTGGAAAAGTTTTTGGAAAAAAAAAAACTTTTCTAAGCCTCAGTCTTCCTGTTACAATGGAGGTATAGTAACTACTAGACAATAAAAACTCAGAAATTTTTAGCAACAACATCATCATCATCATCCAAGGTGCCTTAGGATCTATTGCACAGCATGGTGACTGTGATTAATAACAATGTTTTATATTCCAAAATTGCTAAAAGAGTAGATTTAAATATTCTCACCATAAAACATAAGTATATGAGATGATGGATATGTTAATTTGCTTGATTTAATCACTCCACAATGTATACATATATCAAAACATCACCTTGACATCAAGTTCTGCAAAAAACCCTGCATTTGAAATACCTGTTTTTAAATTAAATTTTTTATTCTGATTTTTCTTTTTTAGTATGATAAATTAAATGGTTTTTTTTTCTTTAAAATTGAGCATTCAAATAAAGTTATCTTTCTCAGGCAATTCTGAGAAAAAGTCTAGTCAGAATGTTAGATGGTTCTTGGGGCATGCCAGTTGTATTCTGCCTTTTGACATACAGCATGCATCTAATCCTAACCTTGTTACAGAAGTATTGTTCATTTGTGCCCATGAGGGTCAGGAGACAGCTGGCACAGGAATGGCTGTCATAGGGCAGTGGCTTCCTATCTCCTAAATATTAGCCTTCCAGCTCTAGCTGAGTGCCTTTACCTCTGCCCTTCCATTCCAATCTCACCCACCCCCTTCCAAGTAGGATAGTTTTCCTGTGGCTGAGCAGTCCCCTGCATAGGAGGAATGAGGGTGAATGTTGAGGGGAGATAAGCAGAACAGAGAAAACCTACCCTTGGGGTGAATAAGTGTCTGGCAAGATAGCAAGAACGATTGTCTTGCCTGGCTAGGGAATTGTCCCCAAAGGCAAGTACAGAAGTGTTCTGAGTCATGATAGTATCATTGGAAGAAGGCAAGGCTCTTAGCCAGGTTCTGGAAAGGCCTGGATCTTTATAAATGGTCTTTCATTGTGTTAACCACAAATCTTTTGTGGAAAGGGAGAAGCGAAATTACAAAAGCATAAATATAGGCATAAAGGGCAAGGGCCATAGCTCATGGGGAGTTTGTTTCTTAATTATTCTTACTCTGTAGTCACACAAACGTTTTGGTTTTTCTTTTTCTTTTTCTGATAGTTTACTTAAGGAGATAAGAAACTACTTTCTAAGGCCTATAAGTGGGATTTATATCTGCAATAGGACCAATTTTGTAAACTCAGCCTCACAGCTGGTGCCTCAAGTCACTTGGGGAAGTATGAAGCATCTTGACAGTGAAATATCAGTATAGTGAGACATCAAGGGATAAAAAGTTCTGTGTGAACATGTTGACTCTGCAATTTGAAGGCAGATATGTCTTGCATAACATAAGGGTTCAAGGTGAAACTCCGTAATGCTGATGAGAAAGCAGAAAGACATTCTGTTTTGCAGGCAGCAGAATAAACTTGATCTCTGCAGGAACGTCATGATGAAAGCAGATAAATCTAGATTGAAACTTTGGTCACCAAGTGGTCTTCCCTTAAACTTCCTAAAACAGATCTTCAACTATTTGAATCCTTTGAGAGAAATTTTCCCTTAAACCTAAACTTTTGAAATCTTGAAGGAACTCCTAATCTTTAAGAATTTTTAAGGTATAATGCTAGAAATTTATATGCTATATTACATTCTAAATATATATATATATATATATATTTTTGTTTTAAATATTGTTTTAGTTGTCAATGGACCTTTATTTTATTTATTTATATGCAGTGCTGAGAATTGAACCCAGTGCCTCCACACATGCTAGGCAAGTGCTGTGCCACTGAGCCACAACCCCAGCCCTCTTTATTGTTTTTGATTGAACTATATTCATTAGAAAGTTTTAAAGTATAAGTCATAAATTAATTAAATATGTGTTTCTATAGAACATAGGGCATTCGGGCATAAGTAGGCATTACCATAAATTATTCTTATTTATACGGGAGATTCAGGCTTGATTTATATCACTCTTTCTAGAAATAGCATTTAAAATTCAGGTGAACATCATTTATATCATGTCCTACAGTCCTGAGGAATAGGTTAGAAGTGGTGTCTGTTTGTAAGGACCCAGTAATGGGCTGTTAATTCAGTGGTATTGTTTGAAGTGCTCTGTCAGGCTCAAGACAGTGCTGTCAGATCTGTGCCTTTCTGACAGCTCCTGCAAGTGACCAGACCTGAGACTACAGAAGAGCTATACTTCGTCTGAGATGGCTTTGCCCACAGTGGTGTCATTTGGAGAGTGAGTGAAGAATGGAGCATGAGTAGAGCACTGCTTGTGTTGGAGAGGTTCATGTCATAACAAAGAGAAAAGCGGTCTGAACTTTTCACTTGAGATTCCCAAATTCACATTACAACTGTGATTCAAGGGTTGAGAAATTTCAATTAAAGGTGCTATCTAATGCAGATGATTAATAATTCTCAACTCTTAACTTAGTGTGACAGAAAAGATAAAATTTTATAACCTCACTTCCTTAGCATAGTCTCTAGCATCATGTTATTTTGCTTGTAGTTGTTTTTCTATGCATGTTATATAGTTATTATTATTAAACAAATTTCCAGCATGCTTTTTCACTTAGATTTATTTCACATACATTTGTGCTTTACAAACTTTAAACTTAATTTTAATCAAAGCATACTATTCTACTAAGTGAATTTATAACAATTTAATAGTCTACTATCAATGGACATTAACATGAGTTCTCAATTTTGAATTTCTTGTTGAAATGATGATGAATATCTTTAGCTTTGTCAGTATTTTGGATTTTTTCTGTTATGATGAGCAGACATCCCTCATGTTCCAGGTTAGAGAACTATATTGACAAAGAAGCTAAGTGTTAACCAGTCCTGGACAGGTGCAATATATTGTCATATCTGCCTGGGGTTCACGCAGGGAGTCTCAGAGGCATCGTGAATGTCGACATCTCAGTCATCGGCACTGTCCAGGCTTCTGCTTCTTGGAATGACTCTTTACCCTCAGTCAGGGCCAACGCTTTTAGTGGGTATTATAGTCTACCTCTTGAATGTACCCCCAAAGGTTCATGTGTTAAAGACTTGGTAACACCAGCCTATGGTGGGACCTTTAAGAAGTGGAACCTAATCAGGGGATGTTAGGTCATTGGAGGTGTGCTCTTGAAGGGAGTATGGGGAACCTGGACCCTTCCTGTCCCTCCTTGTTTTCCAGCTGCCATGAGGTAAATAGGCTTCTATCGCCACCCATTCCCTGGCTGTGAAGTGTACCCCAAATCTCCTGTGTTTATACAGAAGGTGAAGTGACTAAATTATGAGAGCCATAACCTCATCAGTAGATTAAGCCATATGATGGGTTAATAATTTGAATGGGTTACTGGGTGGTAACTGCAGGCAGGTAGGGCATGGCTGGAGGAAGTAGGTCCCTGGGGGCATCCCTTGGGGATTATGTTTTTTCTCTGACTCCTCATGCTCACTGTTTCCTGGCTGTCATGACCTAAGCAGCTTACTTCTGCCACGCCCTTGTGCCATGATATTCTGCCTCACCTCAAGCCCAGAGCAGTGGAGCCAGTCAGCCATGAGCCAAACCTCTGAACCATGAGCCAAAATAAACTTTTCCTCCTTTAAGTTGCTCTTGTCAGGTATTTTGGTCACAACAACAGAAAGCTTACTAACATATCCACCACGATTCAGTGTGCTGTCACAGGCCCAAAGCAATGGGATCAACCAATCATGGACTGAATCCTCCAAAACCATGAGCCAAAATAAATCTTTCCTCCTTTTTAAGTTGATTTTATCAGATGTTTTGTCACAGTAATGGAAAACTGACTAACACAATAGAGTTTTATTTAATCTTGAAAAATGGAGCAACTCTTTGTGGCTTTGAGCATCTAACTCAGGTCAAGGCTTCCTTTCTCCTTTGACTTTTGCTATAACCTATATCTGACCTCTGCCTTGCAGCTGTCCTTGCACACACACACACACACACACACACACACACACCTTTTTTTAAAATCTTGGAGATTTTTCTGTCTTGGTTTCAAGCTTAATTAGGTAATAAAAAATGTTTTATGTTACTCAGTACATTAGTGGCTAATGGAGAGATTTTCCTTAAAAATTCAGTTCACCATATTGAACTGAAGTGACTCAATACTTTCCCAAAAGGTTTATATTATACTACCGTAACACATGAGTATTAGTTTTTCTGTACTGACATTAGCATTGATTGTTTTCATTTAAAATGGTTCTTTCCCTCTGATTTAATGGTTAAAGATGATACTTTATTACATACATTTCTATACTTCATTACATGCAAGTTTATACCAGTCATTCACAGAGAATGAGGGAGTAGATAGAATGCACCTCCCTAAACAGATGTGTCAGAAATGTACATTCATACAGGAGGTTTGTTCTTTGACTTAATACCAATTTTCTGTAACACATTTGTCGACCTGTTGCTGGTACTTAGGTAAGGTACAGAATAGGAGAATCAAGGCGGCAGTATAATTTACTGTCTTCTTACTCATACCTCTAAGCCTGTTTCTGGAAGAAGTGAGGGTAGGTTATGTAGAAGAACACATTCATTGGGCTGCAGGAGCCCTTGTAGTTTCTTCAAAACACCTCATAGACATCAAGCCTGGAAAAGCAGCTTTTTTTTTTCTTTTCTGGAAGCAGAAGTGATTTTCTCTCAGTTGATGTCATCTCTTTCTAGGAAGAATAAGAAAAAGGAGAGGGAGAGAAAGAGAGGAAATAAGAGAATGAAAAATTGCCTTGGATCATGCGGCAGTGCATCATGATGTCAGGGACATCAGTGCATGGCAGCTGATTACTTCTAGTATAATTAGCTATGGGCTTACATTTCCCTCCTTGCCCCCGCCCTTCTCTTTCATTTTATTTTTCCTTCTCTTGTGCAATCCCTCCGAAAGACATAGAGAAATACAAAACCTTGGCTTTCTAACTACTATCAGAGATAAACTGCTGACGAGTTACATTCCATTTCCATGCACACATGGGGAGAAATTTCTGCAAAAACCGTTTAAAGCCTTGATTATTTCCAATTGACCTTACCCATGTTCTATTATAGAATCTTAAAACCTGTTTAGATTCCCATGTTTCTCTCACTATATTAGATTAGTTTCATTAAATAGTTTTTTGGTTCATGCTTGTCTTAACCCTTTTGATGATGTGAAGGCAGCTTAGCGTTCTCTTTTACTAAACCTGAGGGTCATACAAAATTTCAGACTGGCATATTTGGCCTTCACAGAGAAAAGAGGAAGAGAAGATGGAGTTGGCAGCCACTCTCAGGGAGTACTGTCTGTTCTCTGCATCTCGTCCATTTCACATAATTGAAATGAGCAACATTTTCTTAAGTTATTTGCTCGAGCATTTGCTATAAAGGAATGAGGATGGAGTTATTAAGTAGCAGATACACTCTGTTTATTGGGACCAGAAATTACTTCCTCTGGGAACAGCCAGAGCATAATGATTTACCATGATTTTATTTGTTACAGCTTATTAGTATTAAATAAGTTGAACTTTAGTTTCACTTGAACCTTCTCATTGTATGGTGCTAATCAGCTATAACACGTGAACTGACTTAATTAAAAAATTATAATAAGACTTTAGATATCTCCATTACTATAATTGTCTTCTAAATAAACGGTTTATGAAATAGCTCAAGGAAAAATTGTTTTTTCACATTTGAATACCTGAACCAATTTCTGTTATTGTTATGGGAACTATTTCACACTGAATCTCCAGGAAATTTTGTTCAAAAGTGCTTCAATTCATTTCATTCAATAAAAATAGTTTAGGGCTGGGATATAGCTCAGTGATCAAGCATTTGCCTTGCATTTGCAAAAGCCCTGGGTTTAATCCCCAGTTTCAAAAAAGAAAAGGAAAAAAAAAAGATCAATAAAAATAGTTTGTGTAAAAAAAAAAAAAGTAGACTGAGAATTCAAGAAAAAGTAACTGCTTTTGTTTAATATGTACTTCAACCCAGGCTACTTATTGCTGTAAGCAAAATTTACAGAAAAAGTATTTTTCTTCTTTGGTCCTGGCCATCCCATTACTTCACAGGTTAAACCTGGGACTTTGGAATTGAGTTTCCCTTAGTAGTCTCTCTGGTACTGCTGTGCCTGGAGACAGTGCAAGTTAAGAAACTAGGCTGTGATTCTAAGATCAGCCAGTTTCAAAGACCATCCCTGTCTGGTCTGCCATGGTTCCTAAAACTCTTAGACTCAAAATTTCAATTAAGATGTACCTCCAAAAATATGAGGGGTGAAATTCATTTATAACCTGAATAGCTGGCATGTTTGACACATTTACAAACTCTTTAGGTTTGTGAAATTGCTTTAGAATGTGGTAATTTTGCAGGTGGTGTGGTAGTAGTATAGGTAACAAAGAACTGAAGAAATGAAATAGGAATCTTAAAAGGGAAGGAAGCAAAACACCTAAGATAAAATTTTCTTATTTTTAAGTTTTGTCTATGACTGACTCCACAAAAGTATATTTTGAAGGACACTAGAAAACTAAGGACTGAAAGTAAACAGTCTAACTGGGCTGTCACCTTGAATGATACCATTTACTGTGTCAGGTGCCATCACGTTCTCTTACTTCCTGATAGCCTGACAATTTAGGCATTATTATATTCACCTGGGAAGTCATGAGCTAAAGGCTCAGGCAGATAAGTCACTTTCTGGACCAGAATAAGTATTGAGCTGAATTGCAGACATGGCAAGGTCTGACAACTTCAGAGCTCCAGGCTTTGCTCCACTCACTATGTATTTCAGTTTCTTGATCCATTGTTGTAGCCTGTTTATTGATTTTTATTATGTAATTATTCAAAAAAATCACTTGGTTTACAATGTCTTAAAGTTTGTACCAGAATTAGTATAGATGCATTTTTTTGTTTAAATAGGTTCAAGTAGTTTTTACATGAAGAGCAAGGAAGAATTGAGTTCTGAAAAAATCACCTTTAATATAAAAAATACTTACTAGAAACCAAGTATTGTTTCATGGCATTTTTCTATCTAGTCCTTTACTTTCCTTTGCATTTGTTTTTATTTCCTTTATTCCTTCTCTGCATATCTATTTCCATCAGTGCTGGTGTTTAAAGACATTCTTTTTGGTAGGATATTAACTGGCAGCCCTAGTTTTTAGTGCTGAGTTCTTGACTTTTTCCTTTGTCTTAATAAGCATTTTCATGTGAGTCAAAAGGGTCACATCAGGAGGCGCTGGCCAAATGCCATTTTTAAATCAAAAGCCACTTTCTCCTTTTAAAAGAACAATCATTGAACAAATGTATATTGAATTTAACATGAAGGCCTAGATTAAATAAAAGAGGTAGGGAGAGGTGATTTGGTATCTAGTCATCAAAAGATATAATTATAAAGAAGCAATAAACTATGAAGGAATAAAAAGGAATTGAGGCATTTTTAGATAAGTCCAGATATTTAAAATATAGCACATATAATACTAATAGACTGCATTTCTAAGAGCTTCTCTGATCAGTATAACAATGAGTATTTTTCAGTTTGAGTAGCTTACCTGTCAGAATGAGAGAGTTTTTGCAAATTAATATTCAGTGATAAATATGAGATGACTACAATGAATATAACATTTTAAATGTACTCTATCATTTCTTCAGTGCATTTTTGTTTATCAAGTGTTTTAATGTTGCATATCCCCATTATGGTAATGGCTCAAAATTGTAAAACTTTTGGTCTTCTATTTAAAATGTTTTCATAATGATTTTAATTTTAAATGACCCTTATTAGTAAAGATGGATTTACAACTAGGGTATTGTACATATTCCTAGAAAATCTTAGTTTTGTATTTTACAGAGATTTATTTTACTCAAATTTTTCATGAATTTAGTTCCTCTTTTACCCTTGATGATCCTTAGCACAATACAGTAGCCCATGGCCTGTGCAATTACTTTCATAGTGTGCTGATGTCATTAATATTAAAATAAATTACATGTGATGATTTGCCTTAATTTGATTTTTGGTTTTATTGGCAATTCTGGGACCATAGAAGACTTTTGTTTGTTGACTATTCCACTTCCTTTTCATATCCTCTTTCATAAATCCTTAAATTGGAGGTATCATTTCAGAGCCTGAATTAAAATATCTTTGAACAGTACAGTGTTTGTCAAGGGTAGTTTTTCAGATACAGAATATTAAATGTTTGTTTTCTGAAAGTTGTCATTTCTATCATGATTTTTCTTAAAGAAACACTTAAAAAGGGATTGAAAAATATTTGAAATAATTGACATTTAATTTTGATTTATTTCATTTAGTATGTATATATTCATGGAGTATCTACTGTGTACAGCATAAATTGTTCATTGTTCTTGGTGTGTAGCAGGTAAACCGAATGAGTCCTTACTGTTTGAAGCTTATATTATAGTGGAAAAGAAACAGATAATAAACAAACATATGTAACAAGACGGTGAAAAAATGGTTATTGCTAACAGAAGAACAAAACCCAAGGGGAAGAAATACTCCAGATTTATTCATCATATTTCAGCACCATGCATACACAAGTCACACCATCTATCTCTGTTTACAGAGGAGTTCATTTTATTTAAGATTTCTACTTGTCTGCTTGTTCCTATCTAAATAGGAACCGTCTCTGCACTGAACTCAGGACTAAATGTGTACAGAACTCCAGAGGGCACTGTCATCCTGACAGCCTGGGGAGTGCCATGCACACTGGGTTCCCTGGAGTCCGGTGAAATGGCTGGCCCTAACTAAGTGATTCTGGGGATAGATTAAAAGCTCTTCTCTGCCATTATCAAAATACCACTGCAGAGAAGATAGGAAGAGATTGTAAATAACGATGATAGCATTGACTTATTGAGCTGCGCTGCATTTCAGCCTGTACTTGTATATTGTCTAGGTTTTATTAGAAGATAACCTAAAATTGTTGATATTCTAGAAAGGAAGCAAAGGAACGCATTAACTAACTAAATAGTCTGAATTCACATCTTCAGAAAGCTGTAAACCTAGGCTGTGTTGCTTTATTTTCCAAAAAAGAAAAAAGAGAAAACAAAATATCTTCTCTTCATAAAATTAGTGTTGATTTTTAAAGTAGCCATATATTAATCAAAGATGTTTTAAAAATCTATACTTTTATAATCAGCAACTTTATAGGTATTAAGAAAATAATAGAAATGTACATATGTGCGCACATGTAAATGTATTTATAGAATACTCATCACTATTATATAATAGACAAAAATGTGGAAAGCTGTAAATGTTGAATGACAAATTAGTTAAATATAAATGGAACTTGTGGACATTTTACAATATTTTATAAAAAATTATGGTATAATTAATGTAAGTTTCAAGTTAGCACATATATAGGATGATTCCATTTTTTCTTACTTTTGTATCTACATGCACTAATCATGTGGAATTATGAACATGGACATTACAGAGGGGTTAAGAATATGGATGTTACTATATGTTGTAGTATTTTCTCTGTTCTTCAGATTTGTGTGTGCTCTGAAAGAAAAAAATAGTGTCAGAAAGGACATAAGTCCTCCAAAAGTCATTTCTAGAGGTAACATTTGGAAACAACCTCACAATATACCAATAAGAGAATGTATTAACAAAATATGCTATCTGATAGGATATAATGTAACATAACCACTTGAAAAATTAAACTTTTGCATACCAATATTAGTAGGTCTCAAAATACATTGAGTTCAAAACAGAATGAGGTATGTCAGTTCTATATGTGAATGATTCATATGTATACCAAAGGATAAGGAGGCTGGCGAAGCTGATGCAGTAGAAGAAGTAAGGAATGAAAAGATGGGGCTGGCCAAAGGAGACTTCAACAAGTAGATGATTAGACCCATAGAAATCTGTAAGCAAATGTAGCAACTTGATAGTTGGTGGAGGAATATGGTTCTTCCATTATATTCTTTCATTATTTGTACTTTTCTAGGTCTTAAGAAATGTTTCCAAAAAAAAAAAAAGTACTGAATTGGAATTGAGAAACTAAAGATGAAATATAGAACACTCTTAAGAAATTTTATAGTGAAGTAAAGGAAAGGAAAAAAAATCAGAAGCTTGAGGACAATAGGGTGCCTATTGAGAGATTTTTTTCTTTCTTTTTAAAATGGGAGATACATACTGTAGCTTTATTTTCAAATTGAGTTATGACTCATCATTAGGTTGCAAAATCAATTTGGTGGGTCATTGGTACATTTGTTTTCAATGGAATCTGTGCATAAAAGAGTTGAGGGGCTTGAGACTGCTGTCCTTAGAAAGTCCGACTTCCAAGTTTGGCCCTGGGAGGACATATGGAAACATGACTGGTAAGCTTACACTGATATAGAGCTTTCCCTAAATGGTACAAGTGGCTTGCTGTCTAACTTGTTTGTGCACATGATGGTTTATGCTGAAAACTTGTCTTTGAAAGTCTGGGATTTTGGTGCTTTCTAGGTGTAGGAAACCTTTGTGAGTAGTCCCCCATAAAAACCTTGGCTTACTCTTTTTTTCTTTCTTTCTTTTTTGTTTTTCTATTTTGATACTGGGGATTGAACCCAGAGCCACCGAGCCATATCCCCAGTACTTTTATTTATTTATTTTTTATTTTGGGGTAAGGTCTTGCTAAGTTGCTTAGGACCTCATTAAGTTGATGAGGCTAGCCTCAAACTTGGGATCCTGCTGCCTCAGCCTCCAGTCTCTGGTACATGCTAAGTGAACTAAACCAGACCCAGAAAGTCAAGGATCAAATGGTTTCTCTCATATGTGAAAGCTAGACCAAAATGAGAGAAAAAAAAGAAAGAAAGATAAAAAGGGCATGGTGGGATAGGGATGTCCCATGAAGACAGAAGAGAGATCAGTGGAGTAGAGGAAGGGAATTGAGAAGAACAATAGAATGAATCTGATCAAACTTTCCTATGTATATATATATATATGAATAAACCACAGTGAATTTTACCTTTAATGCACTGATTTTTAAAACCTATAAGTAAATAGAAGAAACGTCAGTAAGAGTAGAGAAAAGGAATTGAGGTCGAGGAGGAAGAGGAGAAGGAAAAGGGAAATACTGGGGACTGAATTGGAACCAGTTGTGTACTGTGCTTGTACAATTATGTCACAACAAACCCCAAAGTTATGTATATCTATAATGAGCTAACAATAATAATAATAGAAACCCCTAGGGCTCTGCATCTCTGCTGACGACCAGCCTTGGTAGAGAGCACTTCACATGACTGTTGTTGGGGCTGTCATGCACATTCTGTGTGCCTCCACTGGCGGAGGACTCCTGGAAATATGAGCCTGGTTTGCTTGACTCCACCCCATGCACCTTTTCCCTTTGTTTATTTTTTTCCCTTTTGCTATAATAAGTCTTAGATGTAAGTAAGTATAAAATGAAAAAAAAATGACTTGGCCATATGAAAATATGTTTTATAAACTACTTTTGACAACATTGCCTTTCAGGGCATTCAGTGTACTTTGTATGAAGAATTATGACATTTTATTTTGAATTTGATGTAGAAAATAAGTTTCATTTTCCCAGTGAACTCTCTTTGGGACAGAAATAGCCACATGCCATTTTCTATTTGCCTTTGCCCTGGCAGATGGTTAAATATGGGAATTAATTGGAATTGTTATCCTTTGCGAGGTTCTTTATTCAACAGTGTTAGCTCTTTGATGAACTAGCAGGCATTCTTTTACCTGTTTTGCAGCTTTATTGTATTTGTCCCTCTTATCATAAGCTGCTTTAAGGTTGTGCTGTGGAATTATAAAGTAGGTATAAAAAATAAGTACTATACAAATGCATAAAATAACAAGGATAATTTATCAGGGAAAAAAGACTTTGTGTATAAGAAATGTTATTATGGGAAGTGTGCACATTTCTCTCTCCTTGGTACTAGGATCATGTGTTGCATAGACCTTTAAGCTCAAGTGTCTATAATCCTGTAATTAAAATAGAGATTGAATTCCTTCCTTAATTATGTATACTTAAATATCAGTGACTTTGAAGGGAATAATTACATCTTAACTGATTATATATGTTTACCGTGTGGGCAATAGTCACTTTAATCCTTCTGTCAAATTGTGTTCAGTAGTTATTTTGGCACAAGAATAGTATTTTAAGTGAATTAACACATTTGATGGCAGAAGGTTAAAATGAAACCTATAGAATTACAAAGCCAGTGATACAGGAAAACATTTGTTCACTTATAAGTTACCAAATATTTTATTCACTTTACAAAAGAAGCTACTATATATTGCCATTAATCAGATTTTTTTCAGATGCCTTTAATATATTCTTGGTTACACCTAACCCTCTAATAGTACATAATCAATTGAATTAGAGTTGTTACAAGTATAACCACTAGCCATTTTTAAGACTGGCTATTCAAGTTTGAGCTAAGGTAACATGGAACTATTAAGATTTATAGAGATATGGTACGAAGGTGCCTTACTTTGGCATCAGCAGAGATTGAATGTGGAATGGAAACATGTAATGCTACTGCTTTGTATCTGTATTTTGCACAGCATTTTAAGGAATTTATTAATCATGCCTCCCACCTTAAATTTGAGGAAAATAATGCTTCTCTTTATTTTTATCAGATCAAGTGCCTTGATGGAAATCCAGGGGACACTGGTTAAATGAAAAAATAGAATTGTTTGCAATATTTTCTTTCCAGAATTTGCCTTAATTTATCTCTCATTTTGATACAATAGAATGAGCTCATTTTACTTCAGGGACAGATCTCCTTGAGCACAAGGATTTTCATTGAAAATATAATATCTTGTTTGTTTTTGTTGAAGGCTTTCCAAACACATTAGCATTCATGAAATTTGAGTTTTAACTTACAGGGACTAAGGAAAAGGGAGAAGACAACAGTGGACAAGAAATCCAGACTCATTTTAGGAGAGAAGTATTTGTAGTGGGATAAATGGCTTAACAGATATTTAAAACTTAGACGATTAAAAAAGGAATATGGAGAAGAAAGATGTTAGTCCACGCCATTGAATCTCAAAAAGTCTTGGTATAGATGGTAACAGAATATTTAGGTGATGGTGGTGAGTTGTGGGGCTAAAAGCAGTAGGATTAGTTGAAAACTTAAATACAGAAGAGGAATGCCGTCCCCCTCACCTCTCCCTACCTTGTACAGCTGGGAAGATTACCTCTTTCCTAGAGTAATGAAGACTGGAGGTCTAGCAGGTGGGCTCAGGTACACTGTAATAAGGTATTCTGTGCTGAAAATAGGAATTTACAGGAAGTCTATGTAAAGGGTGGTAAATCTCCCAAGACTCCTTTTGGCCACGTGTTCCAGCACCAGCCAGCTTACCATTTGATCACAATGGTTGATCAGGCAGTAAGGCCAGCTCCCAGATCTTCTAATGACCTTCTTACTGCCTCATTGTTAAATATGGATGTCATGAAAACTGCAAGGATCACTACCAAAAAAGGGGAAATCAAGGAAGAGAGCAGGCAACATAGAATCCAGGAAGTGGAGGTAAAGTAGCAGGTCTAGCATCAGTCTGTGTTGCAACAGGACAGAACATTATGGCAGAAGGGTGTGGAGGTAGAAAGCTGCTTTGCTTATGGCAGCCAGGAAACAGAGAGAAAGAGAGCATGTGAGCAAGGATCCAGGGACAATATATAGTCCCCAAGAGCATGCCCCCAATGACCTGTTTCCTCTAACCATGACCCACCTGCCTATAGTTACCACCCAGTAGTCCATTCAGCTATCAGTGGATGAATCCAGCAAATGGATTAATCCATTATTAGGGTCAAAGCCCTAATCATTGTCTAAAAGTGCCACCTCTGCACATTGCTGCTTTGGGGATCATGCTTTTAAAATATGAATTTTTCAGGGAAATTCCAGATCCAAATCATAACAAGTGTACAAGAAAAACTCTTCATTGCAAGTTTTCTGTTTTAAATCGGACTTAGTTGTATGCTTATTTAAAGTGAGCTTTTAGCTTATATTTATTTAGTTGAACATTTAAAAAAAACTTAATTCTAAGGCAGTTTTTAATGGTTTCTAGTGTAGGATGATAATGCTTCCTTTCTTCAAGCACATGGCACAGTGTTTCTGCTCATTTGATGGTTAACAATAGGTGTGCACAATGACTGCAGCTTGCTTTAGCATTGAAAATTCTACTCAATTAGGAAAAAAATCTTTCTGTGTTATGTATTTGGTAATGCAAAACTTTGGATTATTATGGCTTTTTAGATTGAGTTCATGATTAATATGATTGCCAAAATCTATTTCTGAACACTTCTTATGGATATGCTAAAGAAGACAATACAAAGCTGGGCGCGGTGGCGCAAGCCTGTAATCTCAGCACTTAAGGAGGCTGAGATAGGAGAATCGTGAGTTCAAAGCCAGCCTCAGCAACTGGCAAGGCGCTAAGCAACTCAGTGAGACCTTGTCTCTAAATAAAAACACAAGAGAGGGCTGGGATGTGGCTCAGTGGTTGAGTGCCCCTGAGTTCAATCTCCAGTACCGAAAAAAAAAACACGACACGAACATGTATTGGTAACATATGTGTTTTCTGTACTACTTTTGTTACCCATAATCTGCCTTGTATTCTTCAGCTGACTTTTTAGGTGGAATTCTTTATTTCTTCAAGTAGATTAAGAGTACATAGGGCAAAATATGAAAGAAAAATAAGAATATAATAAATACATTTGCTTATTTCTGCAAAGAGAAACATAGGAGTGGTAAACTAGAAATAATGAAATGGTTAACCAAATGACTGGGCATGGAATGGAAAGGATGTCTGAGCATCCCCTTCTGAGTATAAATATTGAGTGAACTACCTTGAGAAAACCCTGAGTATATTTTTCATATAGTTTTTTTTTTTTTTTTTTTTTGTGGGGAGGGTGCCTGGAATTGAACTCAGAGTCACTCAGCCACTAAGCCACATCCTTAGCCCTATTTCATGTTTTATTTAGAGACAGGGTATCACTGAGTTACTTAGTGCCTCGCTTTTGCTGAGGCTGGCTTTGAACTCATGATCTTCCTACCTCAGTCTCCCGAGCTGCTGGGATTATAGGAGAGTGCCACTGTGTCCAGCTTAGTTTTCATATGGTTTTGATTTTTGAATCATATTAATGTTTTACTTACAAAAATAAAATGAAATCAAAGTGGATTTTTAAAAAATAACAAGCTTGAAAATAGAATAAGAACAAATGAACTAAATTTTTTCTTGAACCGATTGCATAATCAATGAATGAGTTAATTTGAGCAACTTTTAAATGCAGTGCTCTATGTATTTAGTGAGGTATGTTCTAAGCAGAAAAATAATTTCAAATAATTCTTAATTTTTATGTAATGGTTTTGTTTTGCAAGTTTTCTCATGTGGTAATTAGAAAACTTTTATATGTATTGGAAAATAAAGCAAATCAATAAATATGTTCATATCAGTTTTCTGACTTTGGGAGAAGAGAATTACAAATATGTAATGATGGAAAATGAGAAATTGTACTATTGGTTTAGAATTGAGGCATCCATCTGAAATTATGATTTAAAATACAGGAAAGAATATAGGTAGGTGGACAGGCAGGTAGATAAGTAGATAAAATAGCTGTGATCACTGAAAGGCCCTGGGGCCATTGATACCCCAGTCGAAATAAGTGCATTTCTAAAGCTCTCATCTTGGTTTCCAAATATAATCTACCACTTGAAGAAACAGAGTTCTGTGGAGAATCAGCTGATTGCAGCTATTGGGCAAGGAATTATTCAAGACTAATGTAGACTTGTCAAAAAGATGCTGACTTAAAGAGGTCTCCACTTGCCATATTTGGGACATAATAAATGCAAAAAAGGAAATTCAGAGTCTATAGTGATATGTTTTTAAAGTGGCATGAAAAATTCTGTCTTGTACAAAAGAGTGCCAGTTAATCGAGAAGAAATAACAGAACCATTCCTGATGCAGGAACAGACCATAAGTGGATGATGCAGACACTGGGTAAAGTGTCATTGGTGGACAAGATAGGGTCCCATCATCAGGTACCAACTGCCAATTGCATGTAATTACAATAGAGACCTGGCAGACCTCACCATGAAGAAGTGATCGAGCTTGTCCTGGGCAGTAATGAGAGAAATGGAACATGTGTGCTTCTTGATCAGATGTGTGGGAGGGAGACACACCACCACAAAATGTAACTCAAATTTCATCATGGGGACATAATCAACAAATCCAGATCGTGGGACTTTGTACAAAACAACTTGCCTGAATTTTTCAAAGTTTAATGACAGAATACTTCCTTAAAAGCTGAAGGACTAAAACAGCTGAAAGAGAAATGACAAAAGCACTGTGTGATTCATGATTGGATTCTAAATAATTTTTGTAAAGTCAGCTATTAAAGAACGTTTGGGGGAACATTGGGGAAATATGAATATGGAATTTATAGAAGGTAAAAATATTTTATTTATACATAGTTTACTGATGAGATGATTATATTGTAATTAATAAAGCAATCCTCCTACTTTAAATGGCTAAGCAAAAGAGAAAAGAAAAGGTTTTGTGTGTGTATGAGAGAGAGAGATGAAATGTTTCAAAATAGAAAGCTGGTAGTAAATTTCATGGATAGATTATGGAATCATGGCCTTATTCCTTATGTTGTTGTTCTTTTTTCTAAGTGCTTTAGTAAATTCTTTACCAACATAGGAATCTGGTGAAGATTTCTAATTTTGCCAAAAAAGATATCTTGGAATCGAAAGCAATCAGCGTGTTTCCTAAAGTGTGATCTTAGTTAAGTGTTTTGAAAATTCATGATCAAATCATTTTGAGACATTAAAATGAATATCTGAGTTGCTGCTAGAAGTGTACACTGAAAACCACCTTTGAAACTTTTTTCCCCTTTGGAAATTATCTGCTACCATTGGGGGCCGGGCGGGGGAGATGAAAAATCCTCTGCTCAAATAATGTACATTAAAATAATGTATTACCATTTTCACATATCAAATTGAAGCTGCAGTTCCCCCTATGGCTCCTTCAGCTTACACAGAACAGCCCCACAGACCTGGACAAAGGACTATAAATGGTGTGAAGGCATCCCACCTGCCTCGGAGGCCAAATACCGTTCTCTTTTCATATTGCTTTTCTCATGCAGTGCTACTGGTGAGGTAGCACTACTGACTACTACTACTACTACTGACTCAGTGCTACATGAGTCCTTTGCTAGACTTCCCACCATCAGCAGAACTTTAGACAGAGCTACTTATCCTGATGATAAACAGCTCCCAGTACAATTAAGAGACATCCTTTGGCTTGGGGTCAGATGTTTTCCAAGGTCTGGATTATTCTATTTCAATTTATTTCAATAAATAAATTATAAGTGCTGACTGGGTGCAGGACAGACTCCTAGTGCTCCCTAGGATACCAAGAAAAATAAAATGTTGTATGTGTCTACGAGAAGCATATAACCCAGGGAAAGAATGCTGAGACCATTAAATCAATATCTGTTATTATCTGTTAATATCTATTTATATCTGTTATCAAAGGTAGAGAATGGAAGTGATTTAAGAGGCAGATAAACAAGATGCTGTGAGCACTTGGTATTCAGAGGTCTCTTGTCTTTTAGTACTATCATGCAGGTCTTTCTCAAAATGGAGGGTTGGAGCCCAGTCATCCAGATGGTTTACAGAACTATGATTCATGGATTTGAGATTTGGCTGTATATTTTTTAAATTGCCCTGCTTTCTGATGTTAATTATTGCAGCTAAGCTGCCAAGTAAACATCTGTTCAAGGTCGGATTCTGGATAAAGACTTGTTATTTTGGCTTGTCTTGCTGGAAACTATTCTTACTTTACATAGAATATTATATAATTTCCATGAATACAGCATAGTGTATTTGAAGTATGAGACTGGCAGGTCAATACACGGCTAGAAAATTCATAAAACTGGGGAAAATACTAAATATACAATCAGTATTAAAGCTTATAATTACTGAAGTGCACATACATTAAAATAGTAATATTGCCGTTTTTGCTTGCCAAATTAAAGGCAAATGTTTTGGAGGTTTTCTTGTGTTGTTTTTACTTAGATACTTGCCTTTTAATGTTGTTTTTACTTAGATACTCTCCTTAGAAGAGCAAGGTGTGGCAAAATGATCACTGTTGTGGAGTATAAGTAAATATGGCATTTAGAAAGCAGTTTGGCAATACGTGTTAAGAGTCTTGTAATGATCACATACTTTGGCCTAATAATTCCAATTCTGGGAATCTATCCTAGGGAAATAATCTGAAGCACAGAAAAAGCTTTATAACCAAGTTACTTATTGCACATTATTAAAATACTGTTAAATTGGAAACAGTGTTCATGAAGTTAACTGGTTCCTCTGCTTTTTGAATATTACACAACATTCAGAAACAGTGATCACACATGGAAATAACATGGAAAAGGCTCACACTGTGTTCCATAGAAAGGCAAGGAAACAAAATTTAGAGTACCTGCACGATATAGTATATTTTATAAGAAAATGCACAAAAATATTCATATTAATAGTATTTGGATGATAATACAAAATCTGATTCCCCCTCTTTTCTGTTTTCCAAATTTCTTTTATAAAATCACGTATCAGCTGTGCAAACAAAAGTACACTCATTTTCCCTGTATAACTGAAACATTGACTAGGAAGATAAACCATTGTGTTGTTCAGTAAATAAGTCTACCCACTCCCCCACTCCCAGGACTATCATTAAACACTCCCAATTCTCAAAGCCTCCAATATGCTGGGAATACTTTGACTTCTGGTAAATGAGACCCAAACCAGAACTTTTTGATTTTTTTTAGGCAGGTGGGGGGTCAGGGGGTAATGTTTCTGTTGTCTGTCATAAAATGATGAGATTACTCAACAGTTAGATAAAACTTACACAGTTCCATTATGTATGATTGGAATCCAGTGAATCCAGGAATCCAGTCAGGCAGTAAAAGTGAAATTAGTGCGATAATAAAAAAAAAAATCATAATAGTTGAAGGACTTTCATCTAAGCAGCCTAGAAACACTTCAAGGGAGCTGGGCTAGGAAAGATGGCAGACCCAATACAGAGAGCCAGAGTATTCCCTTTCCTGTATCTCACCTTTTCCTTTCAGTTAGCATATTGTGTGTGACAGCTAAAGCCACGTTTAGCCAAGAGTGTGGCTGTTCCCTCTGGAGGCCAAACTTCCAGCATGAGTGAAGTCTTTGCCTTGGTAGCTATGACTGATTATTTTTGTTTTTTTACAACTACTGATCAAGGCTACTTTGGCTGTCACCTCTCCCTTCAGAACCCCTTAAAATAGTCTAGAACCAAACACTGTTACATACAAGGCAAATGCACAAAAGCATGTTTTCTCCACTTTAATTGTTCTTGTACTTGGACTAGTGGCCCAGTCTCTGTTATCCTCATATCTTCCCTTTGTTTGACCCTTGGCCTTCTCTAGCTAAAGACATTACGTGATCATTATGTAGATAACCTCACAAAAACTATATTAACCTCTTTTTTTTTTGAATTTCAACAAATATTAAGTACCTACTCTGTATCATGGGATGAGCAAGATATTAGAGATGTAATAATAAGCGGTTCCATCCTCAGAGAGTTCATAGGATAATGGGAAAATCAAACAATTATTGAGAATAGAATAAATAAAATGATAGGACTAAGCATGAGTTGCTGCAAAAGCACATATTATTAAGCATCAGCTGTTGCAATTTTGAGAGATTAGGAAAGTCTTTGAAAAGGATTTGACATCTAAACTAGGAACCAAAGGATTTAGGCAAGAAGGATGTGTGTGAAAGAAGTATGTACTAGTTGGAGGGACCATCTGTTTTTCTACAGGACTGAAGAAGATGAACATTAGACTTGCATTTTAGTCAGGTTTTTGTTGCTGTGACTAGAAGACTTGACAAGAGTAACATAGGAGAGTAAAAATTTATGGCTCATAGGTTCAGAGATTCAGTCCTTGCTTGGCCAACTCAATGGCTTTGGGCCTGAGGTGAGACAAAACATCATGGTAGAGGAAAGCAGCTCAGGAAATCACAGAAGGTGCACAGAGAGAGTGAGTTCCACTTACCAGGAACAAAATATAAACCCTGCAGGCACACACTGAATGACCTGTTTCCTCTACTCACACCCTGCCTGCCTACAGTTACCACACAATCAACCCATATCAGTGGATCAATCCACTGATTAAGTTGCAGCTCTCATAATCAAATCATTTCACTTCTGATCATTCTTGCACTGTCTCACTCTTGAGTTTTTGGAAAACATGCATATCCAAACCATAACATTCCACCTCTGTCCCCCCAAAGATCATACTCATCTCACAGTGCAAAACAGATTTGGTTCATTCCCAGGAGACCATAATCTTAACAGTTCCAGCATTCCTGAAAGTCCCAAGTACAAAAATCTCATCTGAGTCTGAAGGCAAACTCTTAGGTGTGAGTCCCTGTAAAGATCAAAGCAAGTTACATATATTCAATATATAATGGCACGAAGTAAACATTTCCATTCTACAGAGGATAAATAGGGGCATAGAAAGAAGGCTTAGTACCAAAGCAAGACCAAAATTCAGCCGCAAACTCAAAATTCAGGGCAAACAAATCCTGTAGCTCCATGTCTAGGCTGGGCCACATGGCATCGTGATGTTCTCTCCAAAAGTTTTGCGTTGCTCCACCCCTGTGGCCTTGCTGGTTTCAGGCCATGTGGCCTCTCTCTTTGCTTGTTTCTGCTTGATTTCTGCAGCTTTCCTCAGCATATGTTCCACATTACTGGCATCTCTTAATCTTAGTGGTCTCCACTGCATCTTTGGCTTCCTTCTCACATATTCATGCATCACCATCTCAGAGGCTGCCTTCAGGGATTCCAGCACTACTACTCTATTTCTGGCCTTCCTTTGAAATCTCAGTGGAAGCCTCCATGACCTTATAACTCTAGTATCTGCATTCCTGCTGATCCAACATCATGTTGTTGATGCCAAGATCTGCTGCAATCTTAAGCTTTAGCCAAACCTCCATGGCTGCAGCAGTCCCTGAGTGCATGAGTGGGTGAGCATAACTTCCTAGTTCCCCTTTGCAAGAAGGGTGCTCTCATAGTCTTTTCTCAAAAGATTATTTATTTTTACAAGCTTGAGCCTGAGTAGATTTCGTCTTGCCAATTCCTGAATTATCCTCAAGCAAGCTTTCATATTTTTTAGGTAAAGAACTTACCATCCTGTTAGTTGCTGTAATCTCTTTAACAGCCACACCTTCCTTAACCCCAGTTTTACACACACTTTACTGGCCAAACTGAAAGTTTTAAAAATCCTTCAGCTCTATTTTCTGCTTCTGATTCTCACAATAAACCTAGCTAAACGCCACCAGCAACATCCATGTCATTTCCTCAATGATGTGCTGCCTTGAACTTTCCTCTACTGAATTGAACAGTTCATTGCCTTCAAATTTAGCCTCACAGAAAGTCTCAAGACATGGGCGAAATATGGACAATTTCATTGCCAGAATGTTACAAGAACAGTCTCTAGTCCAGTTTTCAATAGAATCCTCCTCCTCTGGAACCTCACAAGCCCAGTCTTTACTGTCCACAATCCTATTGGCATTCTGATCTTCTGAGCTCTCACCAGAATTGTCCTTTAAGCTCTGCTTACAGCATTCTAAGACTTCTCCAGCCTGCATCTCTAAACCTTTCTGAATTCCTCCATCAGATCAGTTCCAAAAGTTTCTGAACCATGTGGTCAAGTTAGTCCCAGCAATGACCCCACTTCCCAGTATGAATTCCTGTTTTAGTCAGCTTTGCATCACTGTGATCAAAATACCTAAAAAGAGCAACTTAGAGATGGAGAAAGTTTATTTTGGCTCACAGTTTCAGAAGTTCAGTCCATGGTCAGCTGATTCCATAGCCCTGGACCTGAAGTGAAGCAGAATATTATGGCAGATAGATGTGGCATGACAGATAGATGTGGCAGATAGATAGGACATGACAGTGATAAAGCAGAGAGCTCTGCTCACCAGGGACCAAATATAAACACCCAAAGACATATCCCCAGTGACCTATTTCCTACAGCCACACCCTACCAGCCTAGAGTAACCACCTAGGTGTTCCTTTGGTGAATCAATCCATCAATTAGGTCACACCTCTCTTCCATTTGAGGTGGGGAGCGGGCACCAGGGATTGAATTCAGGGGTACTCAACCACTGAACCACATCCCCAGCCCTATTTTATATTTTATTTAGAGACAGGGTCTGACTGAGTTGCTTAGCACCTCACTTTTGCTGAGGCTGGCTTTGAACTCAAAATCCTCCTGCCTCAGCCTCCCTAAGTGCTGGGATTACAGGTGTGCGTCACCATGCCTGGTGTGGTTACACCTCTCTTAATCAAATCATTTTACCTCTGAACATTCTTACATTGTCTGACAAGTGAGCTATTGGAGGATACCACATTCCAAACAATAATAGACTGCTTATGCTTATCAAAGTATCATACACAGAAAGCTGCCTTTGAAGCATATAAGAATTCTTTCTTGCTTCTAGCAACATGTCATTATTATTCCAGGTGGCTAATTTTGCAGAGTCTGGGTAGGAATCTGCAGTGGCATAGTAGCAATGTGTCCAGGCTATGGTAGTGACTAGATTTGAATTAAGCTTCAGTATGTTCTTTCTAGTAATTTTGGGGAAGTGACTTATATGCTTGGGATCCAGGTAGGTCTTTGTGAGGATTAAGTGAGGTAATTGATGGAAAGTGCTTAGAATAGAGCTTGGCACATATTAAACATTCAGTAAATGTTAGCTGCAGTTACTGTCTTTCAGTTCATTGTGACAATGACAGAAGTTCTTGATAGGTTTATGATTCAGGTCTTTAGAGCACTAAAAGCACAAGCAGATCATCAGTATCTGCATTTCTGCAGTAGAAGGATGATAAGAAAAAGCACTACATTCCTGATTTGAATGGATAAAACTGAAGCAAAGAGTAAAAACTTTTCTCTGTAAAAAAGCTAGGTGTTATTAATTGTGTTTTTTCAGTGTGTGAGGTTCCATGTTTAGACTCTTAATTCTCCAGGAGTTGTCTTGCTTTCCTGGGTGACCTGTGGCCTCATGGAAGACAAGGTAGATGTATGAATAATATTTCTGCCTAAATATTTCTCCTTTGCTGGGTGAAAAAAAATGAAAGCAAATGAAGAACAGTGATAAAATTATAGTATGATACCATTTTGTTTTTAACATGTAAAGAGTCATAGTGTTTGGGACTTAGTAAATATTTATTAGATAAATTTGTTGAATGAACATGATATCAGCTATCCTATATTTGGTAACTAAGTATAGTTCATCTATTTATCTTAATCTCCCTTTTTTGGTCCAATACCCTTTTAGATATATGACAGAAACTAAGGTAAAAGCAGAACATCGAGTGGAAGGGAAAACTACTCTAGCTCATGGCAGCCAGGAAGCTGAGAGAGAGGTTGAGAGGAAGGGGCTGAAGACATAATCCCTTCCAGAGCACTCCCCCAGTGTCCTCCTTCCTCCTTAGGTACCGCCTCCCAATAGTCCATTTAAATTATTAACTCATTAAGTGGATTAATCCACTGATGAAGTTTGAGCTCTCATGAGGCGTTCATCTCCTAAAAGCCTTACCTCTGAACATAGCTGCATTGGAGACCAAGCCTTTAAGTACATGAGTCTTTGGGGGCCATTTCAGGTCCAAACTATAACATACAGATGCACACATGTGCACAACACACACATACTGCATGATCTGCAGTTCCAAAAGAATTTACTTTCTAAGATATGTCTTAAGGAAAATACAATTCAGTGTGATAAATGTGGTAAGAGCATAAAATAAAACTGGAAATAACTAATACAAAATCGCAGTATATAAAATAACTTAAATTATGTACTTACTCTCTTTTACACTTCTACCTATTTTTCACTTACCAGAAAAAGGTATGAAGTATGAAACTTAATCTTCAGTTTTATTCTGTTTATATATGTTTCATTGTTCTTTTTCCATTCATGTAAGTCTTCTCATGTCTCTGTTTTATGACTTCCTATATATTTATCTTAGCTAGTTTTGTTAAGTGAATTGTTATTTCAGTGTAGAACTCCACATTTCATCTATCTCAATTCTAATACATGAGCAAATATTTACCTTGAGCAAAGTCAAGAGGTTTTAATTGTATTAGGATTATCCAAAGAAATTACAAAGTTCATTTACAACGGGGGTTTCTAAAATGTATGTACAGTGAATCGGGACATTTCACCCTGAATTTTCTAGTACGTTTTCTATCTAATCACAGCTTCTCAGTTTATAGTGTTTTCATTCACTACATGTGTCTTATTGACACCTTCCTATTGCTTCCATACCTTGAAAACAGATTGCTGTACTTCTAGATAAGTTTCCTCCTTTCTTTGAAGTTTCCTCCTTTCTTTGAAGTTTCCTCCTTTCTTTTAAAATTCTAGCATCAAAAGAGGAAATAGTTGAAAAAACATCTCTCTTTTCATATTTAAATACACTTTTATTTTGTTCCTGAGAGATACTAAAAAAAATTTGGTCCTGACTCTCCACTAAACAGTATTTTATATCTGGAAATAATGAGTAGAAGCCAGGAAGAAGGAAAGTCTGTCTTTCTTTATTAAATCTAAAAACTCCAGGTAATGAACAGACTATTCCTAGAACTGGGTGCATGGTACACAAAGATACTTTGTTTTGGCATGAAAAGGCTCTGTTGAAACTGCTGTTTTTAAGTTTAAGAACTATGTTAACTTGGTTTAACATCTAGGAAAGCATTGATACTTGCCAATTTTTTAAGACCAAAATCTTTAGAGGGGAAAAAGAATTTAAATAGTTCTGAGTTAAAATATAGAACATGTCTTTTTAAAAGTGTCAAACTTGGATTACCTCCAGCTTTATAAGTATTATCATAAGGAGCGTTTTTGTTGCTCTATTTGTTAAACAACTTGGAAGGAGAGTTTGGGGATTTTTTTTAAATAAAAAATTATGTTGAAATCAGCTACATGAAAGACACATTGCTTTCTGTGAATTAGCTGAGATGATGACATCACTGAGTGGGATTCCCATGGGGTTAGGTCTACTTAAGAGATAGCTGCTTCCTCAACTGCACACTAACAAAGGTGGGGACAAGCCCAGAATCCATTTGTGCAAAGTCATAGGATATAAACTAAGACTACTGCATATATTCAGAAATAAACAAATAATGGTTATAATTCAATTTTGATGATTGTAATCTGATACTTATAATTACAAGTATCCTGTTTTGTTTTCAAGATGAATTCATAGCTTTGGTTGCTGGTTTTGCCATCAGTTCTGTATTTATCATAGACTGAAGCCCAGTCTATGGAGCCCCTAACACTTAGGCAAAAAATAAATTGTACAATCAAAATTTTAACAAAAATGCCAGAACATTAAGTAAGAAAAAAATTTTTACATTCTAGAGAATCAATTTTTAGAGATTCCTTCTCTCTCACCTCATCTTTTGTCATATATTTTTACACTCTTGTAAATATAGTTTTATTATGTTTTCTCATCTAACAGTATTTTTTATGTTAGTTTTCATATTTTTTTCTACTTAAGACATAAAATAGCCAGATGTCCTTATCAAGATCCTTTTCATCAGGGCTGAGGTTGTGGCTCAGTGGTAGAGCACTTGCCTCGCATGTGGGAGGCACTGGGTTTGATCCTCAGCACCACATAGAAAACAAATGAATAAATAAAGGTCAATTAACAGCTAAAGAAAAAAATTTTTTTAAAAAAAGATCCTTTTCATTCTTTATGGTTTAACTGAAAGCTCTATGCTTACGTGAGCAGTCGTAACAAGTTCTCCTGTGTGCCTCTGTGCCAGGACTGTGTTATTAATGTTTGTGTCTGACTCTCCTGATTAATGGAAAACGACCACAAGGGTAGCAGATTATTCATCCTTATATTCCCCATTGTAACTAGTCGAGTGCCTTGCCTTTGGGTATTGAATTGAAACTCATCTATAGAATCATTTACAGCAAAGTGACTTAGTAAGAAGCTGAAGTAAGAAGAAGTGAGCAAAGTCATAGGAGTAAAATGTCAGTGAAAAGAGGGCAGAAATGGCAGCATTAGTTTCCAATGAAGTAGAGAAACAATTTAAGTGTAAAAACACCAAAAATGACTAGAAATACAAAGGTAATTTGAAAAAATTACAGTAGGAAATTTTAAAACTTTTTATTCAGAATCAGATTAAGTAGACAAATAATTTATAAGAGCATAGTGGAATTGACTGAAATAAAAAGTGTGACTTTAAAAACATCTGTATAGAATCTAAACCTCTTTGTTAGAGTTAAAGTTTGTAATACCCATGAAAATTTTTTTAAAAGATCATATAATTGGCCAAAAGTAAAACCTTTTATTTTTTTTGGACATTAATATTTCATATTATACTTAACCCCATTCATAATCAAGTGAAGTTGGAAAAAAGATAGTAGGAAAAACAAAAGTTAAAAAAGTTTCAACTGCATAGAAATTAAGAAACACCTAAGGAGAAAATGAACACAGATTATAAACTTCCCAGAACATGAAGACAAAACATTTTATACCCCAATTTTGGAACACAGCAAAAACTATTCATTGCTAATGAGTAAAAGTAGAAATGAAAAGGACTAAGAAACTATCTAATAAAATGAGAAAATGAATAGAAAAATGAATCAACTGAAGGTAGGAAGAGAAAACTACTCAAGGGTAAAAAAAAAAAAAAAAAAAAAAAAACACCAAATGCAAACAGAAAGCAAAAAGCAATAATACAGTGGATAACCAAGTCTAAAAGCTGGTTACTTGAAGAAATAAATCACCCTTAAGAATAAGATTCAATGATTAAGGAATATAAAAACAGACAAGATGAGTTGATAGAAGAAAAACCGCAGAGAGAAAGATGGAGAAAATAACATTCCATTACAACAGAGGTGAAAACTAAGTACAAGCTTTCCTTGGAAGAAAATGGGCCCTAATATCTTTGTAGTGATTGTATCATTCAAGTTTTTCACCTTGGATTAATTTTGGTAATTTATAATTCCTATGGCCTTTTTTATTTTCCTTTTAGTTTTTACCAAGGTTAAAGACAACCCTTTTTTTTTTTTTCCCTCCAGTAGTCAGACCACACCTGCAAAGTGGCTTTGGTTTCCAAGTATCACACTTAGAAAGCAACAAATTTGGGAAGAAAGAAGGACTTCCAATGATACGTGAGGAAAAGTGAGAGTGTACTATAGTTTGGATTTGAAGTGTCTCTGAAAGACGCATGCTGAAGAGGGATGATCCCTAGCCTGTGGCACTGTTGGCAGGTGGTGGACCTTTTTGGATGTGGGGCACAGTGAAAGGAAGTTGGGTCATTCGTGGCACACCCTTGAAGAGGATATAGAGGCCCTGGCCCTCCTCTCTTTCTCTTTGCTTCTTGGCTGCATCTCAGGGATTTTGTCACAGGGATAGAAAGCTGACTAACACAGGATGTTTACGTTGAAAAGACTGAAGTGCTATGATAGCTGTCTTCAAGTACTTGAAGCTCCATTACCAAGAAGATTGGGTAAACACATCTTAGAAGACCAAAGAGAGAAATAAAAACAGGAAGGGGTTTAGGGGAGCTGCTAGATTACTGGCCCAACATGTCTGTTTTATGATAATTTTCCCTTAATCTCTTACCATTACCCATACTTGAGTCAGTGGCTCTAGTGCCTACTTACAAATCCTCAAAACTGCCTTGTATTTACAAAGATCAATTTCTTATGTCATTTCAGAATTGTTAAGAGAATTTTCTATGACTTGTGGAAGGGCACAATTATTTTCCATGACTAAACTAATGACTTTCTTTTTTTTTTTCTCCTTCCACATTTTGTATTTGTCTATTATAGTGTGCATAATGATGGGGTTTGTTGTTACATTTTTGTATATGCACACAATATAACAATATATTTGGTCCATATCATTCCCCAACACTTAACCTATCCCTCCTTTCCTCCCACCCCCTGGTCCCTTTCCTCTACTGATCTCCCTTTGATTTTCATGAGATCCCTGCCTTTCTTTTCCTTGTTCCTTTCTAGATTGCACATATGAGAGAAAACATACAACCCTTGACCTCCTGAGTTTGGTTTATTTTGCTTAACATAATGGTCTCAAGTTCCATTCATTTTCCTGTAAATGACATAATTTTGTTTTTCTTTATGGCTGAATAAAACTCCATTGTGTATATAGACCACATTTTCTTTATCCATATTTCTGTTGATGGATACCTAGGCTGATTCCATAGTTTGGCTATAGTGAATTGTGCTGCTGTGAACTTGTAAATCAAGGACTTTTACTTTGGGCATTTTTAGAATATTTAAACCTACCATAAGGGCCAAGAGAAGGAAATTAATGAAGAAGGAGAGAGAGAGAGGAGTTGCAAAATTTGTTGTGGGTCAATGAAGTTTTTTAAAATTTGAAGTTATTTCATAAACTAGTATCTAGTATTTTCATGTGTTCCTCTTCACCAAAATTGAACATGAGAAAAGATGTTTGTTAAAGCTTTCCTCTCCCACTGAAGTAAAAATGCTAATCATTACTCTGTGGTATTGAGTCAACTGAAAATATTTCCTGCGTTGTATCTTGCCTATGACTGTGCATTATGTAATTTGTACCTTTGTTTATATGCCTTTAATAATGTGTTTTTTGAGGGAGAACACTGAATTATGAATGAGAATTCTGAATTTTTGAAATATTGCAGAATTCAAAATGTTCTCCTAAAATAAGTAATAAGCACAAAAGTGTTCTTAATTTCTAAAATTAATTTTGTGAAAAACTGCTTTGTAAATATCAAAGAAGACAAATACTAACTTTTACTGAGTATTCCCTATCTACCAGGTACTGTTCTAGGCATTTTATATACATTAGCTTAAGATACTTCTAATCCATCCAATTTGGCTGGTATATTTCCATCCCAGTTTTACAAATGAAGATACTAGTGAAGGAAGAGATTAAAAACAGAAGATCAAGAGCGGACAGAGCTGGTTTGACTCTGGAATCTGTTCTTGTGAGTACTACCTGCAACAGCTTTTTAAGCTAGAGCTAAAGCTTCAGAAAGCTTAAAGGCAGTTTTGATTTTTTTATAGGATAGAGCACATCTCACAATTATTTGATTTTAAAGCTAGAAGGGATGCACAATGATGAATTAGCCCATCTCTAAGAAAGTTGGTTGCGGTGCCCCTGGCTACCCAGCACACACAGCACAAAGGCAGCAATAGGACTTTGTGGCTGATTCCCACTTGAGGATTCTATTAAGAAATAACCTCTATTTTCTGGTTATAAGAAATTGGAATATGTCATTTAGATTAGTGATGCAAAAAAGTATGTAACATTTCAACAAAATAAAGTCAAATTTCTTCTTTAAGAAGTTTTCCCACTCTAAAATGTAACCAAATATCTAGTCTCTTTTTCAAATTCTGCCTTTCAGAGAGTGAATTTTATCATGGTTGAGTATGTACTCAGTCTGTTTATCTGAGTACATGATACACATTCATGATTCAGACTATTTATTCAGTAATTGACATAAAAGTACCCTTCATAGTAATATTCTTCAGGGATTTATTAGAATTAGGGAGTTATCTTCTCAGTATTTACTCCTAAAAAATGGATTGCTTGCCATCTGGTAATACAACTCATTGGTGTTTTTCTCAGAGAAATTGGATTATAGTTATGATTCTTTCTAATAATTAAGGAAGAAATGTTTATTGCCCTTTCAAGTTCTGAATATTAACTTTCTACTCACCTATTATATTAGTGATTTTTGTAATTTACCTTAAATTATTTGTGCCTCTTTATTATGAGAATTCTAGTCTGTTTAACTCTCCAATGAAGAGCAAATTAGAACTGTCCATTAAAAGTACAAACATATTCCTTTTGTGATCTAGCAATTCTGATCTAGGGTAATTCATCTTACTGAAATACTTGTACACATGTGAATAATGCAACATTGTTTGACATAACAACATACTAGGAACAATCGAAATGTCCATCAATATGAGAAGGAAGACAGACAGGTTACAGTAAAGTAGAATACTGTAATAGGCAGTTATTAAAAACAAAAGACGAGAAAACTCATTGTAGGCTGATATGAAAAATCTCTAAAATATTTTATCAGATAAAGAAAGCAAGGAAAATATATTTGTACACATTTGGACTTTAAAAAAGAACTATATAAACATATATAGATGTGTGTGTGTGTGCGCATGTGTGTATGTGTGTGTGTGTGTGTGTGTGTATATATATATATATATATATATATTTGCATTTCTCATATGCTTTGAAAGTTTCTGGAAGAAAACCCCAATCACTTGGCATGTGAGTGGAGAAAAGAGGACACTTATAAGACAGACTCACTGATTGTGTATCTACTTTGTACTCTTTGGTATTTGAACTCTGAGAATTTATAAACTTATAAAAACCTGAATTAAGCTGGGCACGGTGGCACACACCTATAATCCCAGCAGCTTGAGAGGCTGAAACAGGAGGATTGCAAGTTCAAAGCCAGCCTCAGCAACAGTGAGGCACTAAGCAACTCAGTAAGACCCTGTCTCTAAATAAAATACAAAATAAGTCTAGCTCAATGGTTGGGTGCACCTGAGTTCAATCCCTGGTATGCCCCCCTACCAAAAAAAAAAAAAAACCCAAAAAACTGAATTAGATATTTTCAAATGTACTTAAGTGGATACATGTTTGAAGCATGATAATTCAGAGTGGAGAGGGGGAAAAAGAAATTTAAGTAACAAAAAGGTATGACTGTATGTAGGAAAATACATTTAGACTGGTTGTATAAAACATTAACACCACATTAATTCTATAGTTATTATTTTTAACTACTTAAACATTGTTTTGATGAATCTTTAAGTGCCAAGAGAGCTCAATTAATTCTTTCCAAATTACACATCATTTTGGTTTTAATGTGTTTTTGCAGATAAGTCCTAAAGTTGAACACTCTTATGTGTTTACTGGTTATTTGGGTATCAAATTCATGTTACGTCTTGACTATTTTCCTGTTGGGTTGGTTGTCTGCCTTTTCTTCTTATTATTTTTTTAATATTTATTTTTTAGTTGTAGGAGGACAGAGTATCTTTATTTTATTTTTACGTGGTGCTGAGGATCAAACCCAGTGCCTCATGTGTGCTAGGCGAGCATGCTACCACTGCGCCATAACCCCAGCCCCCTTTTCTTATTATTTTGAAGTTCTTTATATCTTCTGGATATGAAAAGACTTGTCATTTATGTATATCAAATACTTTCTCATACTTTGTATTTTCACTCTATTGACAGTATTTATTGGGGAACAGAGGTTTAAATTTAGTCTTATTTATGAATTTGTTATAGTGAATGTTCTTGTATCAGCTTTAAGAAAGCTTTCATTTCCCCAAAGTTACGAAGATAATTATCTTCATATACTTCGTGATCATCGTAGAAGTCTTCCCTTTTCACCTTTAATTCATTCATAAACACACACACACACACACACCTAGTTTGAGGTAGGAATCATGACTGATATTTTTCATGAATATTGAAGTAACTCAGAACAGTTCACTGAAAAAATAAATAAACTATCTTCCCCATTGCTCTATAATGTCAGTATATCTAGTGTCTATATATAGGTAATTTTGTTCTGTACTCTTTTCTGTTCCAATGTTGTTGTTGCTGTTTTTTTAATCTAACCTTGTGCAAGGGTCAAACTATTATAATTATTGTTGCTTTATAATTAGTCATATGTCTTGTAGAACAAGTTTTACTACTTTTGTTTTTCTAGATAAAGAATGTTATCTTAGTCCATTCAGGCTCCTACAACAAAATACCATAAACTGAGTAGCTGCTGTAGTTTGATCTTGAATCTCTCCCAAAGGCCCATGTGTTGAAAGCTTGGTCCCCACCTTTGGCACTATTTGGAAGTGTTGGAACCCTTAATAGATGAAGTCTAATGGAAGGAAGTTAGGGGCATGCCCTTTAAGGAGATGTTGGCACTGTAGCCCCTTCCTTTTCCTTTCTTTTTTGCTTTCTGGACACCATGAAGTAGACAGGCTCCTTTTGCCATGTGCCACAGTCATAATGTACTGCATTGCTGCAGGCCCAAAGCAACAGGGCCAACCCCCCGTACACTGAAACCTCTGAAATCATAAGCCAGTAAAACCTTTTTATTAAGTTGATTATCACAGGTGTTTTGTAACAGTAATGGAAAGCTAATGAACACACAAGCATATAAACAACAAATTTGTTTCTGAAGTTCTAGAGACTGAGAATCCAAGATCAAGGCACCAAGAGGTTGAGTATCTAGTGAGAGCCTGTTCCTCTTACACAGCATCTTCGTAACATGTTCTCACATAGTATAAGGGGAGAGGCAGATCCCATTCATGTGGACTCCAACTTCCTGACATAATCATGTTCCAAAGGCCCAACCTCCGAATACCATTATATTGATAATTAGGTTTCAATATAAGAACTTTGAGGAATACATTTAGACCATACAAAGACTCATGTCTATCCATGCATATTTTAGAACTGATGTGCAATTTTAAACTAAATTTTCCTCAAAAAAAAAAAAAAAAAAAAAGACAAGGAAAGGGGAAAAAAGAAAAGAAAGAGAGGGAGAGAATACTAGGTAAGGGAAAACTGAAAATTATGTTGAAATTGCCTTGAATCTATAACTCATTATGGGTTGGGTTTACATTTTACTATATAGAATCTACTAATTCAAGGACATAGAATGTCTCTTCATTCATCTGCTACTTTAATTCCCTCAAAATATTTCAAATATTTATATGTGGAGGTATTGAAAATTTTTTGTTAGATTTATTCATATTTGATATGTTTGATATTGGAAATTATATTGTTTCTTAAATATTTTCTATTTCTTGTTACTAGTATATAGAAGTACATTTGATTTTTCTATCTTTACCTATTCAGAAAACTTGCTAAATTTACTTTTAAATTCTAATAGTTTATCTGTAGATTATTTTGCAGATTTTTTTGTAGATTATTTCTGCAGATTCAGTCATGAAATCTGTAAGCAGTGAGGGATTTTAAATCCTTATTTCTAATTGTTTTATTTTCATGTCCTTTTTTTGTCTGCCCGCATTGGCTATGAGCTCTCATCATTGCTGATAAAAATGGTAGTAGGAATGATGAACCCATGCCCAACTTAAGAAGAAAGCATATAATATTTCACAGTTAGGATGTTTATTGTAGGTTTTCTTGTAGATGCCATTTATCCAGTGAAAGAAATTTTTATGTGTTCCTGTTGTGCTAAAATTTTATCATGAGTTAATTTTTAAATATATCAAAAAAGTTTTCTGGCTGCTAGGATGATCATGTGGTTTTTCTCTTTATTTTACTAATGTGTGAGTTACACCAGTTGATTTGTGAATGTTAAACCATTCTTGCATTCTTGGTATATAGCCAGCTTCATTGTGATATATTACCTTTTTATGTGTTGTTGGCTTTAAATGCTGATATTTTGTTTAGCATTTTGTTTAGGATTGTTGCATCACTGTTTATGAAAGAGATTGGTCAGTAATTTTCTTTTCTTTCAATGTCCTATGCAGGTTTGCTTACCTTATATAGTGGCTAGTGCAATGATTTCCTCCTTTCCTTCTTTTCATCCTTTCTGTAAGAACAGTTGTATAATATTGGTGTTATTTCATACTCAAGTGCTTGGTAGAATTTACCAGCAATACATCTGGAGGTGAAGTTTTTTATTTCTAATATGCCTCTTTCCTCTGATTGCTTTTGAATAAGTTTCTGTGTTTGGTATTTGGCACTTTTATGTGATGTGTCTAAGTGTGGTTTTCTTTGTATTTATCATTCTTAAAATTGACAAAACTTCTGGCCTGATGTTTTCCATCATTTGGTTTTTTTTGTTTTTTTTTTTAATCAAAGTATGTATCACAGGGCTCTGTAGTATCTGCTGAGTAGACAAAAAAGTACATGTATCCGTAGAGCATCCACCTATAATCACTGATGATAAAGTTTTAGGGAAAGCTGAACCTGAAAACAAATTTGCACCCATTGTGCTTAGAGAACAATTAGTGTGCACTAAGGGCTTGGAGCTATGCTCTGCATGGGGTAGATGCCATGTGTGTTTCATGTTTATGCTTTCATTGTGGTATTCTCTTCTCCTCTGCCATATGTACATGTTCCATGTTTCAGGGCAGGAAATCTAAAATTCCTTGGTATTGAGTGCGCAAAAGGGCAAGGCACCCTACACTTTCTCATAACCAACCTTAAAACCATGATCAATGTCATACATTATACATTTCACAAAGTGAGTTTTGAGGCCTCTGGTTTATGCTTTTCTCTGTCCTTTTCTGTGGAAGATTTAATTAATTAATCTTCCACTTTATAGGTCCTCCTTACCTGAGGCACTAAATTACTTTGGAGCACTCCCAAGTGCCAAATTAGCCATCTACCTCAGGTGTTAAGTGGATAATAATGTCTCTTACTGACACCTTGGAGATTGTTTTAGAATTAAGTAATTTATTCTTACAAGAATGGACATGATTTTGTTCAGCAACTCAGAGCATATTTTGCCATGATACAAACAGTGGAATTGACTGGTGAATGTCAAATCATCAGTTAGCCTGGACCTCAACAAAAATGCAAAGTAATTTTGTTGTAAGTATGTTGAGTACATAAAATCATGTTAAAAAGTTAAGTGACATGTTAGGAATATTAATATGACATTAAAATATTTTGGGAGATTAGTTTTTAAAAGGACATCTAATTTTTTTAAGCCTATATCGAAATATTTATGAGTGAGGTGACATGATGCCTGGCATTTGCTTCAAAATAATATGATAGGATCATATGGGTGAGGGTGCAGAAGAAACAATATTGGCTTTAAATTGGCAATTGTTTAATTTGGAGATTGACTACATAAGGATTTTAATACTAATCTGCCAACTTTTACATGTGTTTATAATTATTTCTAATAAAAGTTTTTAAAATGTTAGATAAATATCAAGTGAATTAGTGCCATCAAGTCCAAAATTGCTAGAAGAGACCATCAAGGCTAATTTAGTTGCTGCATTCTAGGATCCATGAAGACAAGATTTATGGCATAATCTACTTTATATCATGGACTTCTTATATTACCTATCATATTGTAGGAACTCAGTATTTTTTAATGTATCAATGGTCTTTGTTTCTATTACTATAAAAATTGGTTGTGAATCATTTCCATCAAATATATCCTTGTAAAGAGTATTTTATTGGAAGTTTCTCAGTAAGTACCACCCACCAGTCCTCAAGCTATTCAAGTCAAAAACCTAAAGGTGATTCCTTCCTTTACTTGATTTCTAATAAGTTCATCACTAAGTTCCAATGGTTCCCCTTAAAAGAAGACTTACAAAAGATTGGCAGGTGTATGAAACAATGTCCAACATCACTAATCATCAGGGAAATGCAAATTAAAACCACAAGTAGATATCACCTCATACCTGTTAAATGACTATTATCAAAAAGATGAGGGAGGCTGTGGCCCCCCATTTACCAACAGGCAGCTATCCTGGCCTACTTCTGTCTAGAGACAACAGCCAGAACCAGGAAGATCATCCCCAAGATCACTGCAGGCCAAGTTACATCAGAGGGGAGGTATTAGTAACCTTTAGGGACACTACAAGATTATAGGGTAGAAACTGTTCTACCTTAGATCACCACTGCCAGAGAGGAAGACACATAAACAATGTGAAAAAACAAGGGAAGAAAATGCCCCAATCAAACCAAGATGCTACAATAATAGAATCTATTGACAGCACAGTAGATGAAATGTTAAAGAAGGAGTTCAGAACTTACATAATTAAAATGATCTGTGAAGCACAGAATAATATAAGAGAGCAATTACAAGCAAAAATTGATCAATCCAACAAAGAGATTAGAGAGCAAATGCAGGCAACCATTGATCATTCCATCAAAGAGATGAGAGCAAATATAGGGAACAAAAGATTACTTCAAGAAAGAGATAGAGACTCTAAAAAAAACCAAGCAGAAAGACTTGAAATGAAGGAAACAATAAACCAAATAAAACATTCAACAGAAAAAATCACCAACAGACTAGATAACCTGAAAGATAGAACCTCAGACAAGGAGGAAAAAATATATAATCTTGAAAATTAAGTGGCCCACACAATGAAGATGGTAAGAACCATGAACAGAACATCCCAAAATTATGAGATAACATGAAAAAAACCAAATTATCGGGATACAGGAATTATCGAGATAGAGGAAGGCATAGAGATACAAACCAAAGGAATGCATAATCGCTTCAAGGAAATCAGAGAATTTCCCAAATATGAAGAATGAATTGGAAAATCAAATAAAAGAGGCTTACACGACACCAAATGTACAAAACCACAACAGATTCACACCAAGGCACATTATAATGAAAATGCCTATCACACACAATAAGGATAGAATTGTAAAAGCTGCAAGAGAGAAGATTCAGATTACATATAGGGGGAAAACAATTCGGATTTTAGCAGATTTCTCAACCCAGACCCTCAAAGCCAGGAGATCCTGGAACAACATATACCAAGCTCTGAAAGAAAATGGGTGCCAACCAAAAATCTTATATCCAGCAAAATTAAGCTTCAAATTTGATGATGAAATAAAAACCTTCCATGATAAACAAAAGTTAAAAGAATTTACAGTGAGAAAGCCTACACTAGAGAATATTCTCTGCAAAATATTCCATGAGGAGGAAATGAAAAACAACAATGAAAATTGGCAAAGGGACAAACTACACTAAAGGAAAAGCCAATCAAAGGAGAAACCAAATCAAGTTAAAACTCAAAAATAAACCAAAATGAACAGGAATACAAACCATATTTCAATAATAACCCTGAATGTGAATGGCCTAAATTCATCAATCAAAAAACATAGACTGGCAGATGGGATTTAAAAAAAAAAAAAGACCCAACAATATGCTGCCTTCAAGAGACTCATCTCATATAAGAAGGTATCCACAGACTGAAGGTGAAAGGATGGGGAAAAACATACCAATCAAATGGACCACATAAACAAGCAGGGGTTTCCATCCTCATAGCAAATAAAATAGATCTTAAACCAAAAATAGAAAGGATAAAAAAGGTCATTTCATCCTGCTCAAGGGAACCATATGTCAACAAGTCATAACATCATAAATATCTATGCCCCAAACAATGGAGCATCCATGTATATGAAACAAACCGTTCTCAATTTCAGGAATCAAATAAACAACACAATAATACTGGGTAACTTTAACACACCTCTCTTACCACTAGACAGATCTTCCAAACAAAAACTAAACAAAGAAACCATAGAGCTCAATAATACAATCAATAATTTAGAATTAACAGACATATACAGAATATTTCATCCATTAATGAGTGAATACACTTTTTTCTCAGCAACATATAGACCCTTCTCTAAAATAACCATATGTTATAACACAAAGCAACTCTTAGTAAATACAGAAAAATAGAGATACTGCCCTACTTTCTTTCAGACCATAATGGAATGAAATTAGAAATCAATGATAAAATAAAAATCCATCAATATGCTATTGAATGATGTATGGCTAACAGAAGACATCAGGGAGGAGATAAAAAAATTCTTAGAGGTAAATAAGAACTCTGATACAACATAACAAAATCTTTGGGAAATTATAAAGGCTGTGTTAAGAGGAAAGTTCATTGCATTGAGCTCATTCATTAAAAGAATAAAAAGTCAACAAATAAATGATCTGACATTATGTCTTAAAGCTCTAGAAACAGAAGAACAAATCAACCCCCAAAGAAGTAGAAGACAGGAAATAATTAAAATCAGGGCTGAAATCAATGAAATTCCAAACAAAGGAAACAATTCAAAAATTGACAAAACAAAGAGCTTGTTCTTTGAAAAAATAAATAAAATTGATAAACCCTTAGCCACCTAGTGAAGAGGAGAGAGAAAACTCAAATTATTAAAATTCAAAATAAAAAAGGAAATATCAAAA
>PVHX01000768.1:79536-90778 GCA_004024805.1 Geosciurus inauris | reverse complement strand
AAAATTCTGGCAAATCACATACAAAAACATATTAAAAAGATAGTGTACCATGATCAAGTGGGTTTCATTCCAGGTGTGCAAGATTGGTTCAAAATATGGAAATCAATAAATGTAATTCATCACATCAATGGACTTAAAGACAAGAATCATATGATTATAGATGCTGAGAAAGCATTTGACAAAATACAGCACCTATTCATGTTCAAAACACTAGGATAACTAGGGATAGTAGGAACATACTTCATAGATAGTAAAAGCTATCTATGCAAAACTGAAGGCCTACATCATCCTAAATGGGGAGAAATTGGAAGCATTCTCTCTAAAAATGGGAACAAGACAGGGATGTTCTCTTTCACCACTTCTATTCAACATAGTCCTTGAAACTCCAGCCGGAGCAATTAGACGAAAGAAATTAAAGGGATACAAATAGGAAAAGAAGAACTTAAACTGTCATTATTTGCCGATGACATGATTCTTTACTTAGAAGATCCAAAAAATTTCACCAGAAAACTTCTAGAATTAATAAATGAATTCAGCAAAGTAGCAGGGTATAAAATCAATACCCATAAGTCAAATGCATTTCTATACATCAGCGATGAATCCTCTGAAAGAGAAATTAGGAAAACTACCCCATTCACAATAGCCTCAAAACAACAATAACAACAAGAACAAACTTGTGAATCAATTGAACAAAAGAGGTGAAAGACCTTTACAATGAAAACTACAGATTACTAATGAAAGAAATTGAAGAAGACCTTAGAAGATGGAAAGAGGGCTGGGATTGTAGCTCAGCGGTACAGCACTTGCCTTGCATGCGTGAGGCCCTGGGTTTGATCCTCAGCACCACATACAAAGCAATAAAATAAAGACATTGTGTCCATCTACAACTAAAGAAAAATTTTAAAAAATAAAAAAAAAAGAAGATGGAAAGATCTCCTATGCTCTTGGATAGGCAGAATCAATACTGTCAAAATGGCCATGCCACCCAAATTGCTATATAGCTTCAATGCAATTCCAATTATGATTCCAACATCATTCCTTATAGAAACAGAAAAGGCAATCATGAAATTCATTTGGAAAAATAAGAGAACCAGAATAGCCAAAGCAATCTTTAGCAAGAAGAGTGAAGCAGGAGCCATCACAATACCAGACTTTAAAGCTATAATAACAAAAACAGCATGGTATTGGCACCAAAATAGACATGTAGATCAATGGTACAGAATAGAAGACATAGAGACAAACCCACATAAATACAATTATCTTATACTAGACAAAGGTGCCAAAAACTTACGTTGGAGAAAAGATAGCCTCTTCAACAAATGGTGCTAGGAAAACTGGAAATCTATATGCAGCTAAATGAAACTAAACTCCTGTCTCTCACTGTGCACAAAACTCAACTCTTAGTAGATCAAAGATCTAGGAATTAGACCAGAGACCTTGTGCCTAGTTGAGGAAAAAGTAGGCCCAAACCTTCATCATGTCAGAATAGGCTCTGACTTCCTTAACAAGGCTCCTAAAGTGCAAGAAATAAAATCAAGAATAAATGGGATGGATTCAAACTAAATAGCTTCTTCTCAGCAAAAGAAACAATCAATGAGATGAACAGAGAGCCTGCATTTTAGGACCAAATTTTTGCCACACACACATCAGATAGAGCACTGATGATCTCCAGGATATATAAAGAACTCAAACTTAACACCAAAATAACAAACAAACCAATCAATAAATGGGCTAAGGAGCTGAACAGACACTTCTCAGAAGAAGATATACAATTAATCAACAAATATATGAAAAAATGTCCTCATCTCTAGCAATTAGAGAAATGCAAATCAAAAGTAAGATTTCATCTCACACCAATCAGAATGGCAGTTATCAAGAATACAAAGAACAATAAGTGCTGGTGAGGATATGGAGGAAAAGGCACACTCACATTGCTGGTGGGACTGCAAATGGGTGCAACCAATCTGGAAAGCAGTATGGAAATTCCTTAGAAAACTTGGAATGGAACCACCATTTGACCTAGCTATTCCACTCCTCGATCTATACCCAAAGGACTTAAAAAAGCATACTGCAGTGATATAACCACTTCAATGTTTATAGCAGCTCAGTTCATAATCACTAAACTGTGGAACCAACCAAAATACCCTTCAATAGATGAATGGATAAAGAAACTGTGGTATATATACATAATAGAATATTACTCAGCATTAAAAGAGAATAAAATTGTGGCATTTGCAGGTAAATGGATAGAGTTGGAGAATGTCATGCTAAGGCTGAATGTTCCTTCTGATAAATGAATGCTGATCCATAATGGAGAGGGCATGGGAAAAATCGAGGAACTTGGTCAAAGGGGTGGGAAGGGAGGGGATGGGACATAGGGGCAGGAAAGATGATGGAATGAGATGGACAATGATGACCTAGTTACATGTGTGACTGCACATGTGGTGTAACTATATTGTGTACAACCAGAAAAATGAAAGGTTGTGCTCCATTTGTGTACAATGAATTAAAATACATTCTGCTCTCATGTATACCTAATTAAAATAAATAAATAAAAAAGATGAAGGAAGTGTTGGTGAGGCTGTGGAGAAAAGGGAACTCATGTGCACTGATGGTAGGAATATAAATTACCACAGCCATTATGGAGAACAGTATAAACGTTCCTTAAAAAATTAAAACGTGCATATAATCCAGCCATCCTACTACTCTATATAAATGCTAATATATATATGTCATATATATGTGCATAAATATACTATGTACTGTGTATATATGTGTAGGTTGTATATATACATCTACATATTTACACATAGAAGAAATAAAATCAATGTGTAGAAGAGATATTTGCACTCCCACATTCATTGCAGCATTGTTCACAATAGCTAAGATATGAAATCAACCTAAGTGTCCATCATTTAGGTGAATAGAAAAAAATGAGTTATATATGCACAATAGAATACTAGTATTCTTTAAAAAGAAGGAAATCTTGTCATTTAGGACAATATGTATGAAACTGGAAGACATTATGTTGAATGAAATAAGCAGAAAGACATCAGAACCACAATTATATTGGAATCTAGAAACACTGGACTCTTTATAACAGGGAGTAAAATGTTAATTTCCAGGAGTTGGAGTGGGGTGAGAAGGATTGGAAGATGTTGTTCAAAGGATTCATGCTTTCACTTAGAAGAAATAGGTTCAACAGATCTGTTATACAACACAGTAACTGGTTAATAACAATGTGTTATAAGCTTGCCAAGAGTTTGTGTCCCCCCCCCAAAAAAAGCTGAGGTAATGCATACATTAATTAGCTTGATTTAACCATTTCACAATATATACATATTTTAAAACAACAACATGTTTTATAGCATAAACATACAATTTTTATTTGTCAATTTTAAAACATCCCATTGGTTGAAATACACCCATCCCATTTCTGGCTATCTCTTACTACCAAGTTCAGTCATCCATTTTCTACTACCTACCACCTGGAGAACTGGTGGTAAGAGAGTTGCAATCCAGAGAGCCATTATTCTTCCGTCCTGCACTTCTGCTCCTGCACAGTGCTTCTTCCTAGAAGAGCCTAAATGATTCTTTTTTTTTAATGTAAATCAAGACATTACTCCTCCTCTTAAAACCTGTAGTGATTTATATTGAACTTAGAATACAGTGGAGACTTAATCATTGCCAACCAAGCCTGTGTGATCTGTCTCCTGCCTAACATTCTAGAGTCATCTCATGCTGTTCCCTCTCTCACTTAGTATGTTTCAGTCACTCTGTTCTGCACTTTGAGCACAGGTACATCAGGCACATCTGGCACTTTCTACCCTGGGGACATTGCCCTGGTTTGCTTTGTAGGCACTCTCTTCCCCTGCATGACAGTCCCAAGCACTTCCCTAGAAACTCTCCCTGAGTGTAGTTCCTTGGTAACACTGGTTACAATCTTTTTGTTTACTTATCATTAGTTTCCTCCAGTGTGATGTTTCTGTCTTCTGTCATCTCACCAGAAGTTCACCTCAATGCCTGATCCATAAAAACCACATTTCACTGAAATTTAAGATGTAATCAATTGTAGGATGCAGTATTATGCTGTGTACCACCAAGAAAGTAAAAGTACTGCAAATTAAACTGTGGCTAATAACTATTGATTATGAAATAATTTTTGAGATGTTAAAATGATTTTTAAAGTGCCTCCTTGAATTGATAGAACACTTATTTATTGAATAAATAAATGAATGCACTTTGCTTAGTCAAGATTTTTTGCTTGGCAGTGATCTTTTGATAAAATTATTTTGTAAAAATGATGCACATATAGGTCTGGGGTTGTGGCTCAGTAGCAGAGCATTTGCCTAGCATGTGTGAGGCACTGGGTTCCATCCTCAGCACCACATAAAAATAAATGAATAAAATAAAGGTATCGTGTCCATCTAAAACTAAAAATTAAAAAAAAAAAATTTTAAATGATGCACATATAGAAACCAAGAAAGATAATGAGTAACACTATGCATGGAAAAGGCTGATGGTGTTAGTATGAAGAAGTATGAGAGATTTAAAATACTATGTGAGGAATTTTTCAGATTGCCAATTATTGGCTTAGTGGAAAAAATTCCAACTCTGAAAATGAAATTGTCATTTGAAGGACAATGGATGGAACTAGAGACCATGTTTAGCAAAATAGGTCAAACTCAGGAGGTCAAGGATTGTATGTGTTCTCTCATATGTGGAAGCTAGAGAGAAGGAAGGAAAAGAAAGTGGAGGCAGGGATTTCATGAAAATAAAAGATAGATCAGCAGAGGAAAGGGACCAGGGCTGAGAGTTGTGGAGTGTGGGAAGAAGTACTGGGGAGTGATGTGGGCCAAATTATATTGTTATATTGTGTGCATATATGAATATGTAACAAAAAAATCTCATCATTATATACAGTTATAATGCACCAGTTTTTAAAAAAAGTGTGGAAAGAAAAAAAATACTAAAAAACAAACAATAATTTCAATTCTGAATATGTAGGTCTTGAGTCGGCTAAGAAACTTGAAAACTCAACAAACATTTCAACAATTTGTATGAGTTATTCTGGAAATCCATTCAGCGCTCCACTGTACAAGGAAAGAAGACAGAAAAGATGGGGGGGCTGGGATTGTAGCTCAGCGGTAGAGCGCTTGCCTCGCATGCGTGAGGCCCTGGGTTCGATCCTCAGCACCAAATACAAAACAATAAAATAAAGACATTGTGTCCATCTATAACTAAAAAAAATTAAAAAAAAAAAAAAAAAAGAAAAGAAAAGATGGGGTCAGGGGGCTGAGGTTGTGGCTCAGTGGTAGAGCACTAGCCTCTCGTGTATGAGGCACTGGGTTCGATTTTCAGCACCACATATAAATAAATAAATACAATAAAGATCCCTCAACAACTAAAAAAAAATTTTTTTAAAACTTTAAAAAAAAAAAGATGGGGTCAGATGTTGACACACTGATAAAGCGGGTAGTGGGAAGACAGGGGAATATGCATCTGATTTCTGCTTGTTCAGTAAAATACTATATCAGATCATTGGGTCAATATGGTAGGATAGAGATTTTAGAGCTCTGAGAAAGAAGAGAAGGTTTGAAAAAGTCAATATGAGAGTTTGTAAGCAAAGTGGAATTTTCTATGAAAATGAAATGGGTTTGCAGACAGAAGTGAGAAACTGAAAAAGATGACAAGGTGCTTGTCAGATGTTGAGTGGTAGGTAGCCCAGTGTGGTTGATGAACACCCACTGCTGAAGGAATGACAGTGTGGCCTGGTCCCTTGAGCTGCAGAGGATGGTGGTCCCCAAACTACATTACACTTGCCTAAGACCTCATTATTCCCAATGGCTGTGAAATTGCTGCCATGGTTATTATTTGTATAGTTAATAAATAAACTTGTAGGTCGAGAGAGGCTGAATTCAAATACTGACCTGGGAATTGAAAACTCAGCCTTCAACCCAATAAAGTGTACTGCTCACCAATAAAAGCCTTTAAAGTAGCCCAAGTGAGCACTGTGTGTGTGTGTCTAATGAAAAGAAATTCTCATATGCTAAAAACTATTTTTACGGGGGGAAAAAAGCAGATTCCCGAGGTAACAACTCTACTCTCATTTTCTGGTCCATATTTATCTGCACAGCCTCATCTTTTCCTACTCACACACTTGGGCCATTCTTACTACTCATCTTTAATCCCCTCTCTAAGGTTGTGATCTCTAAGTTCAGATGCTGTTTAAGTCGATGTGGTTGGGGGATGGAAGGAATATGGCCATCCCCGTTCTGTGTGCTCTGCTGTCTTCCTCCAGGCCTTTCATCTGCTTGAAAATGAAATGATGTTTCTTCATCTGCTTGAACACCTTCACCCATGCTTGCCAAGTCCTACAGATCTTAAGATCTTACCTGGAACCTCCCTTCTCCCCAGAAGCCTCCTCTGAACCTCCCCGGTCTGAGGTTGCCATGCTTCCCCATGCTGTCCTCTGATCCCTACACTCATCCTGCCATTCACTTGGTGTCCTCACTGCCTCTTGACGAATGGGCATCTGTCAAGCTTCAGCCCCTAACTCAGTCTGAGGCTCAGGATCGGCCTTCAAAAATGTCAACAGAATGTTAAAGGGCAAAGTAGTTCATCATTTTTGAATGTTTAAATTATTTACTTCATCAAACCAGACTTCTTGTTTTGGAGTTTTGTTTACATGAAATCTCTTGAGAACTTCTGTCTTAAAATAATTTATTAAAAACGTAATTGGAGGCCAGGTGTGGTGGCATATGCCTGTAATCCCAGCAGTTTAGGAGGCTGAGGCAAGAGGATTATGAGTTGAAAGCCAGCCTCAGAAACTTAGCAAGGCCCTATGCAACTTAGTGAGACCCTGTCTCTAAATAAAATCCAAGGAAGGGCTGGGGATGTGGCTTAGTGGGCCAAAAAAAAAAAAAAGGACTCAATATACCATGATAACACCATAATGTATAATAATAAAATCTGAGTCTGTGAACAGACTCATCAAAAAAAAAAAAATAGTACAAAATCAGGAAATCAGGTAACTATTTTAAAAACAAAGTTCTTCTTGCCACAATTTATACATACAATAGTAGCATCAAACAAGTATCATTTTGTATTTTCATCAGATCGGTAATAGTGCAAGGATTTATTCCAAGTCAGACTCTCTTCTTCAGACCCTTCCACTCTATCATTTTGCTCACGTCCTTCACAATATTAATTAAACATGTCATTCTCATGCACCCTTCAGCCTCCAACTTTCTAACTACTTTTCCTCTAGTTTGTGCAGTGTGAACAGCAAAGTTGAAAGTTATTGTGAATTTGGGCTTTTAAAATTTTCATTGCTCTTTGTGATGATTTTCTTCTTCAGACCCTGTGGCTTCCTCCCTTTCCTGCCTCAGCTTTCATGGTGTGCTTTTCCTTATTTGGGTGGATGTGTTTTGATTTCTCAGAATTTCAATCACACAAGTAAGAATTAGAGCTGATAATCATTTGCCATGCGGAGTTTTGAGTGCCTTCTGTTGCTACATTAGGAAGGGCATAGGAGAAAATTGTTCACTAATAAAGGAGAAAATTGAGCTTCTCCTTATTTATTTATTTTCTTCAGTTTTTAAGACTCAGCTGTGTCCACATTTTGTACTTTAATATTTCAACATTAGCCATTTTTAGTATCCCATACAAAATGCTAAATATATCATTCCAGGATATTCTCGCCTAATCAAGCTCTATATTCCTCTGAATAAATTAATTTTATGAATTTCATCAGTGGTAGCCAAGACTCATAATGATTCTCTTGTTTTGTTTTGCACCTTTGTGTTTTGATTTAGTTTTCTTCCTTGCTAACTTACTTTATGTCCATGGCCTGGAAGGATCAGGAAAAACAATTATTTTTTTGCCAATGATTTTCAAATTACAAGATATACTACATAATATACTTTACAAAATCTCTTTTGTACTTTTAAAGTAAAATGTGCCTTAAGTTTAGTGTTGAAATATTCTATAGTAATGTTGACATCTGAAATACCTTGTAATTGACACATGGTCTCAATGCTGGCTCACCCTGCAGTTCCTGTAGTTGGCACAGGGTCTGAATGCTGGCTTATCCTGCTGTTTCCACGATGGGGTGGTAGTCTGTTTCCTTGATGAGCCTGTGGCTTAGGTTCACAGATATGATCCGAGAAGATTAAACATTCAATAAAAGTATAGAAACATAGTGATTATTTTGGGACTGCCTATACAGGTGTCAGAGTGATTGCCTCTCATTGTTATCTTTAAAAATGACAGATAATCCTTTACTATAATCACGATGTAACAATACTGTATGCAAAAAAGAAAAAGAGAAAGAAACTTAATAACCAATCCCACCTGTTCTTTCACACAGGTACAACTTGGCCAAGTAGAAATCAAATGCCCTATCACAGAGTGCTTTGAATTCCTGGAAGAAACAACTGTTGTGTATAACTTAACGCATGAAGACTCCATCAAGTATAAGTACTTCTTGGAACTTGGCCGCATTGATTCCAGCACCAAGCCGTGTCCTCAGTGCAAGCACTTTACAACCTTTAAGAAAAAAGGACATATTCCCACCCCTTCGAGATCAGAAAGCAAATATAAAGTAAGCATGTTCACCAGAGTTGTGGGTTAGATGTCACATGATGGGAGCAGCCATATTGGGCCGACTTGTGGTGGGCATTAAGTGGGCTTCCTTCCCTTCCCGGAACCTAAGGTGAGCATACATTGCCTGTGATTCTGAAAATGTGTGGTCTGGGGAGACTGATGCTAAAAGGGCACTCTTGAGGATTTAATTAAAGATTTTTTTTTACTTTAATCATGTTGAAAATGCATCTGGTAATGTAACTGAAAAGATAATCTTTAGAGTAATAATCATTACCATTACCAAATACTAAGTTAATACTAAGGCTTTTTTAATGTGAGCTTGATCTTGACTTTCCCAGGGGTCCCAATGGAAATCTCTTCTAACTCTGTCTGTAAGAAAGGAAAATAATATAAAATGTGATTCATTCTTTATTCAACAAATGTAGAATGCCAGTGTATGCTTGGCATTGTGCTTAGTTTAGGGGACACACAAGTAAAGGTGACATTCTCACTGCTTCAGAAAATCTAATAAAGTGGTGTTAGCTTTCTGTTGCTAGAACAAGTAACTGAGATAATTGACTTGAAGAGAAAAGGTTTATTTTGTCTCACAGTTTGGGAGGGTTCAGTCCATGATTGATTGGGACTCCTTGTGATTGGGAAGCACCAGAGAATTAGGGGAAGGGATGCGGTCACAGAATCTCCTTTGAGGGCACACCCCCAGTGACCTGAAGACTTCCCAGTAGGCCTCACCTCCTAAGGCTCTACCAACTCCACTAGGGCCACCCTAGAGAGCCAGGCTTTATTTACCATTTGGGCCTTCAAAACTGTAACAGAACATAAAAGGGACATATACTATAAAATGACGGTTCAGTATGATTAGAAAAAATAAATACCACCCCCACCACAAACACACACACACCTATTCATATAGGGTGCTTTGGAGATACTTGCAGGAAGCCGGGCACTAAGATGTTAGGAATAGCTTCACTGAGGAGGTTGCGGTCTCCAGGTACAGTGGAGAGCATTTCAGAGCAAGGAATAAGTAAGAGCTCAGGCCCAGAGGCTGAGGCCAGGCCCTGGGAACCAGCTTGGCAGAGCTAGTGGGGAAAGAATAGTAAAGAGCAGCTTGGCAGGTAGATTAGAGTAGGTCATGTTGAGTCTTCTACACTGTGCTCAGAAGTTTGAATTTAATTCCATGGGCATTACAAAAGGTCTTTGTGGCAACATTCACAGAGGCTATCACAAGAGACCTGCTAAAGGCTGGGAAACCAAGGCAACAGCTGTGGGAGGAATCTTTGACTCTGGGCCCTGACTATTATAGAATTGCTTGGAGAGTGTTTAAGATGCATAGGTGATCCAGGCCTAACCCAGAACAATTGCCTTGCAAAATTTTGAGCCTCACCAGGTGCCTATTAGTCAGCAGAATAGGCAACATTTTCAGTAAATGAAGCAGAAAAATAATAAGGCTGTGGCAGTAGTTTTCATCCTTGTTATTACAGTAAATGGCAGGATGAAGTGGTTTCAGAGGCTGTTTGAAGTCCATTTAAGGACTTCATTTAAGGTAAGCTTTTGCCCATGTTCTGAGTCTTGGAAGCAGTGGTCTGTGCATTATTCTTCCTGTGGCTTTGAGGGAACCCTGGTGTGGTTGAGCAAGTACCTTCCTCTGCCATTACAGTGATGAGCTGGAATATTCCTCAGTTAGTCAGAGCTTCTTAGTGACTAATTGGTCTTTGCAACTGCTTGACTCTTGTGGTTAATATTTTTATTTCTGGGTTTTTCAGGCTAGTGTCTTTTAGGTGGAACTGTCAAGAAAGATCTTTTGTTCGTTTTCTGTAAGAAACGTCATTTTTAAGGTTACAAATTGTAAAACTAAAATAACAACCCTACAGTGATATTGACTACTGACTTATTATCAGTAGAATACGTTTTTGTTACTGTATGTTTTTTGTTATTTTCTTACTTTTATTCCAGTTGTATGTTATTGATATTATCAGGAAATTTCAAGTTTTAAAAGTATTTGTTATTCTATAACATAGGATATTTTATTTTTTTCAAAATTATGTTTAGAATTAGATATCAGTGAGGTTATTTGTGATAATCAAAATGTACACATAACTGAATCAAAGTGGGAATAATTGAATAATTTCAAAATACACTGTTCTTATTAAATGAGGGAAAAGATCATTTGGAAACAATTGCAGCAACATAAAATATCTTATTTCACCTAAAATCATGCTGTAATGAGCATACTTTATTACACTATACATGTATCGAGAGTGAAATATGGAAAAACTGCAAATATAAAATCCTGTATGTGTATAATTTTGAGTGAACCAATGGTATCCTGATAATACTTCCCAATGATCAAGCTTCTCCAATGTCTGTCAGTGGGTTGTAGGTTAAGAAGAGAAGCAGAGGGCAAATGGGTCAAGATCTTAAATCTTGCAGATGCAATTGTTGACTTCTTATAAGCACAGGAGATGTAAAGTGGCTTTGGGAAGAGAAGAAATTCAATAGATACTAAATGATATTAAAGCAGTCAAAATCCTCAAGAGTGAGTAAGGGGTAGAAATCTCAATATGTGTTAGTCAGCTTTTCATGTGGCAAAATACCTGAGATAATCAGCAGAGTTTCAGAGAATTTAGTTCTTGGTTGG
>PVHX01000768.1:0-79436 GCA_004024805.1 Geosciurus inauris | reverse complement strand
TGATTCAAACACTTCCTGATGCTAGGACATGTACTATTTTTAGTGTAACCTTTATATAGCATTTCTCATCATTAAACTCTAAGTTCTACTGAATTTACATGCCCATACCTGTCTGGATATTATAGGCAGGGAGGTCATTGATGTGGATACTCCAGCAAACACCTGCAACATTCATAGTTGAAGTATAGCGCTCTAAACTGCCACAAAGGTCTTCATTCTTTGTGGTGAACAGATGGACATCTTTTGTTTTGCTGTATTTTATTTTAATTCAGTTTCTCCAATAACAAAATCCACTTCCAAACTGTTATAGCTTATCATAACTTCAAGAGTAGCGAATTCAAGTACTCAAATACAACAAGTTGCATCATAAGGCAACTGCCTTATGTTTCTGTCCCTAAGTGGCTTTTGTAACTGATGATAAATCCCTTGTAATGTTTATCTCAATTGTACTAATGCTTTTTATTTTGTTTTGGGCAGTGCTGGGGATGGAACCCAGAACCTTGCACATTCTGGGCAAGAGCTCCAGCACTGATCTGTATCCCAGCTGAATAGTCCTGCTTCTGAATCATTGAGTTACAGTATCTTGATCTAATGTTATTTTTTGAACATTATTATGTTTTTTTTTCTGGAAACTTAGAAGCACTTAATATGGCAGGCTAAAATTGAAAATGTTATGGTTGAGTAAATGCTTCTCATCTGAAGATCGAGATCTAAAATATTATATTTGGGGATTTTATTTTCATGTGCAGCTCTTTATAAAGACCCCTTGTTAATTTTTTTTGTAATCGGCGAATGGGAAAAGGATGAACAGAGTATAATCAAGAAGCAGTAACCAGAACTCATTTTCATGTCCATTTATCCTTAGAAGCCCTACCTCAGCAACTCCCAGCTGGCAAAAGCTTTTCATTGTATTCTGAACATTGTCAAACTCACACTATATCAAATTAAACAAGTGCATTCCTGAATTGAGAAATTTACATTGAGACAACCTTGCCTCTGGTCAAATCCAGTTTTACTCTTTCATTCAAAATATTTCTATCTTTTCCCTGAAACTCATGTCATCATGCCAAAAAGTTTTATGATTTTATTTCTACAAAGTTGACTTCGATTTCCAATTAGAAATTTAATTTCTAACCTAAATAGTTCCTATATTTATTAATGCAATACTAACTGCCCATCAATTCGGAAACACATTAATGGTGGGAAAATAAAAAAATATATTTGTAACTCTAGTGTGCTCATGTGATGCCTAGAGACAGACATATCACCCACACCCAGAGTTTTTCTCCATAGCAACTATCATCTGGGATTTTGTGGTGTATTTCTGTGCCTGTTTGCTTAAAGTCTCTCTTTCTCCCTAGTCTCTAGGAGCCAGGTCCAGGCTTGCTTCACTCCCTACTGCATGCCCATTCACTCTACAGCGCTATGTCCCATAGAGTATGCATTCAAAATGTATTTGTTGAAGGAACTAATAAATTGTCCAATGTGTAAATAACATTATGCACTGTAATAAATGTAGATGGAAAGTGCTGAGTGTATAGGAGAGGAAAGAACAGGGAAGACTGAGAAGGCTTCATTGAAGGGCAAACACATTAAGCCTTAAAATGTTGAATTGACCAAGGTGGAAAGTTGTGTGACAGCACTAGCTTGCCACATATTAGCTCTGTAACTTTTTTTTTTAATATTTGTTTTTTAGTTGTAGGTGGACAGAATATCTTTATTTTTATTTTTATGTGGTGCTGAGGATCGAACCCAGTGCCTCCTGCATGCTAGGCGAGCACGCTACCACTGCGCCATAACCCCAGCCCCTTAGCTCTGTAACTTTAAGTACCATTTCCACATATTTAAATGTGGTCAGTAATGGTACCCATGTTCTAAGAGTGTAGTAAGAATTTAAGAAAGTCACGCATATAAAGTGCTTAGCATTGTGATTGACATGTATTAAGTGCTCATGTATTAGAAGCACTTAATATGGCAGGCTAAAATTGAAAATGTTATGGCTGAGTAAGTGCTTCTCATCTGAAGATTGAGATCTAAAATATTATATTTGGGGATTTCATTTTCATGTGCAGCTCTTTATAAAGACCCCTTGTTAATTTTTTTGTAATCAGCTATATTACAAAATAGTAATATGCTAGAAATTATAATGGTCAATATCACTTAGGCAAGGGGAGCAAAATGAACATCCCTGGATATGGAGAAAGGGGTAGGAAGGGAGTCAAAATGAGCAGAGATCAGTGAGCAGTGGGAATAAAGCAAGGAAGAATTTGTCTGGAAGAAGAAGAAGATTTGGGGAGTGGAAAATGACCTTGGTTTGAGATATACTGATGCTGTTAAGTTTGAAGACCCTTGGGGATATCAGGGAGGAGTTGTCATGAAACATTACTCAGGAATGATCTGATAGAAGTCATCAACCCTGGGGTAGAAGAGGAGTTTTGACAAGGAGTTGATGAAAATGAAGAAAATATGCTTTTCAGGGAAAGAGCAGTGGTGGTTTTTCTGTTGTTCTTCATGGACGAGAGGAGAGGGGAGAGGGTTGACAGGATTAAAAGCCACTAAGTTATTTCACTCAGGAGTTCACTGTAGTGGGTGCAGTTCTAGGTTCCTTTTCCATCCCAAGCGTAGGCTGCTTTGGAGTGAGAGTTAAAGGTCATGCCTCTCCATACAGGAACATGTTGAAGGCAATTCTCTTTATGGTTTCCTTGAGGCAAAACTAATAATAATATCTCCTGTTCTTCACACAAATGTTAAGCAGAACCGTCATCATTTACACAAAGGAGCTGTGACTCATCATAAGGTGGAAGAAAGGAACCAATAAAATGTCCCTGAGAAATTCTGTCTGTTCTGACCTTATATCTTTAGCAGTCTTTTATTCTCTTACAATTATAAGCCCTCTGGGTAGAAATCACATTTTATAAAACTGCACAGATATATTATTTCCTTGTGTGGTAATTTTTCTAAGGCCTTTCAGAACACCATAGAGTCAATTGACTGTCCCAAATTGGTATGCTTTAAAATGTGCTGAAGTTCTCTTAGGTAGAAATGATTTGAGAATTTCTTTCCATGTGTAGAGATGTGTAAAAGTTTCCCATGAAGGTGTGATTAGTGTGCTCCTTTGTTCTTCTGTTTTTCTCTGACACCATCACTTTAAATTGACAGTGTTTACAAATTGAGAAATGGCAAAGTCAGTTTAGCTTATGACACAGGCTGATTTTTCTTGGGATTAATGCATCATCGATGTCAGGAACCCCTAGAAAACAAGTGTAGTTTCTTAAATGATTGCTGCTGGCATAGATTTATGAGGGAGATAAAGATGAAGTCATCTAGTCCAGTTTAAAGAAGCCAGCTAAACAAAGGCAGTGTTATACTTTTCCCTTGAAAAAATGTATAATGCCCAGCTCTGATGCAGGCCTACTAAATTTTATTAGAGTACATTTCTCCCTTCAGTCATTAATGAGGTGCTTGCTCACCATGTTCTTTATTTGACGCACAAACTGACCATGACATTTTCAGAGTTTTTGCTTGGGCTTTAACTTCTAACAATAGCCAGATGTTGAATATTGATATCTGATATTTTAACCTATATCTGACTCTAAAAAAATAAAAACCAACTAGATAATTGTAATAATTAAGACCTATAGCTCCTGCACATTGGCCTATAATGATGTTGAGAACTGTATTTTTTCTTTTCTTATTTGTTTTCTTTTGCTTCATCTTGTTTTCCCTTGAGTATTCAACATAAGAGACAAGGGAAGAATCATTTCTCTCTGTTGACTGGCTGGAAAGGGGGTTAAGGTAGCCAGTCTAATTCTCATTATAAAATGCTCAGAAGATGTTCTGGAAGAAGGTTGGTACTGTGCACTTTTTGTCTACCACCCTCTGTATTCCTGCCTTTCACATTGGACCTCTTAGACTTGAAGAGAACCTAGTGAAGCATCTGCATAGTGAGGCTCTCTACAGTATGACTGCAGGTTGGTCATTCAGATTCTGACTGGACACTGCCATTGTTAAGGAATTTGCTACCTGTATTATCACCCCCTTCCTATTTCAAAGCACTGTAGTTTGAAAGAATTAATGGTTACCTTCAGGCTGAGAGTTCTCTCTTTCTCCTTCCCACCCTCTCCTTCTCTCTGCCTCCTGTTTTCATTTATTGCTCACAGAGAATGGTTCCATTTCCTTGTTATAATGTGTAATTATATGACCCTCCTGCTACTTCAAGAGATGTTAGCCTTATTGTGTTGTGTTCTGAATAGAGTGTCCCGGTGAAAACAGGATGATGCCACATTTTTCTGGCTAAGAGTTCAGGCTCTGCAAATCAAGGCAGAATTTTCTAGTACCCTTTATGTTTATCTGTTATGGTTTAGATATGAGGTTTCCCTCAAAAGCTTATGTGTGATACAATGCAAAAGTGTTCAGAAGTGGAATTAGATTGAGAGCTATAACCTAATCAGTGGATTAACTGGGTAGCAACTGCAGGCTGGTAGGATGTAGTTGGAGGAAGTAGATCAGTGGGGGTGTGTCTTTGGGGTTTATCGTTTGTCCCTGGTGAGCAGAGCTCTCTCTCTGCTTCCTTGTTGTCATGTCCTGAGCTGCCTTCCTCCACCACACTCTTCCACCATGATGTTCTTCCTTGCTGCAGGCCCAGAGCTATGGAGTCAGCCAGCCATGGACTGAGACCTCTCAAACTGTGAGCCAAAATAAACTTTTCCTCCTCTATGTTGTTCATGTCGTGTCTTTTGGTCATAGTGGTGAAAAAGCTGATTAGAATATCATCATTGAAGAAATGGGTCCTCAGATAAGAAATGGACTCCAGTACTTCTCTGGGCCTTGACTTATGGATTTAGAGGGATAATCTGTAGGTGTTAAAGATGATTCCATGTGGACTGGCATGAACAGTGATGCTCAAGTTCAGGGGAGCAGACTCTGCAGACAACTCTGTCCCCAAGTTCTGACATGCTACCCTAGAAGAGCATGCCTGTTACTTAAAAATAAAATCCAGGAGGATATATTATGCAATAAATAATGTGTTACATATGTAAATGGAGCCAGGAAAAGAATATTGAGGCAGGTCTGTAAGATTATTTATATAAATAAGCACTGTAACTTGATATAGCTTATCATGTCATATGTTACCTTGAATTTTTATGTCTGCTTTTGGTCCCCAACCTTTAGAAAAGTTTTTATTTTATTTCCATTTCCACCCCAGTTTCAGTTGAGAAGTTAAGACAAGGGTCAGTTGGCCACATCTGATCTCTGTTAAGGAATAGTGCCTCATGGAGCCCATATGTAACTGTGCTACCATTCAGGGAGACATCCCAGGTAGACACTGGAATCTCAGGGAATAAGATCAAGGCAGGAAGTCAAGCTCATTTTCCTGTGTGAAGACTCTCACTCCATGGCTGCATTCTGACTTTAGGATTTGATATTATAAAGGAACAAACAGGGCTTCCTTGCACATGATTGAAGTTGTGCATCAAGACGCCTTTTCTTATCTACACTTCTTTCACATCTTCTCCTATACAGGAAAGCATCTTCAGTTCTTAAACATTTTATAACTGTAAGATTTCCAAATCATTTACTGTGTTGGTTAGTTTCTTTAGGAAACTAGACTGACAGCTGTAATTTTTTTTTTTTTTTTTTTTGTACTGAGGAATGGAATCCAGAGGCACTCTATGGCTGAGCTACATTCCTAGTCCTTTGTATTTTTTTATTGTGAGACAGTTTGTAAGCCTTGAACTTACAATTCTCCTGCCTTAGCTCCAGCACAGTTGAGATTTCAGGTTTGTACTACCATGCCCATCCTGACAGCTGTATTTTTTTACATGATTCATATAAGGAGTTTCTAGATCACAGTATATTTTGGCAGACATGCCCAGATTGTAGGTACTTACTAGACCCTATTTATTGGACAGTTCATCGAGGCTCAGAGTTGAGCTGGCTGAAGTGACGTCTCTGTTCAGGCTATATTAGAACACTGTGTTTTCACATGTGTCTCAGACCTCTGAGTGGTAACTCAAGCTACACCCTCTGCCCAACTTGTGACTCCATCACATGTCCCAGTAACATTCTTCTCATTGTTCAAAGCCACATTCTCTCTGTGCACATATCTTCCAGCCTTCCCTTAAGCATCTTTCCCATGGCACCAATTTAAGCATCACTAGCAGTTATTACGTGAGTTTATTGCTCTTAGGGTTTGTATCTGTCTACTGCCACAAAATTCCTTAAGGACAGATTATTTTCATTTTTTATGATTCATAAAATTAATATCATCAGTACCTGCCATTTAGAAATGCTCCATAAAAATTCGTTGAATAGGCAAATGAATTGATGAGTGTTTCACTACTGAGTATCTGAGTAACTTGAAGTTCTGATAAAGCAAATCCCTCTTGGAAGACTGAATTAGCTCTTATCCTTGTAGCACTTCATTTATGCAAGAATGTTGTATAAGATCTTGATTTTAATAAGTATTGATTTTGTGACATGTTAAATGATGATGTGTACAGGAGTTTTATAATCTAGGGGAAGACAGTTATTTGGGGTTCTCTTGAATTTGGACTTTTTATTGTGTGGGTTGTTTATTGGCATTATGAATTGACAAGAGAAAAATGCCATTTGCTCGGGGTTGGTAGACTTATGTGAATGTCAATATAACTCGGGTCTCTAGAAAAATTAACGAGATTCAGAAATCAAAAATGTAATCTAAAGTTCTGTTATCTTTCATAGATTCTGGGGCAAGTTGTTAGAGATTCCTAACTCTGATAACTTTAATCTTGAAACATAGCCCTGCCTTTTGTAAAAGAGTTTGCACATTAACAAAATATTTAGTAAACCTCATCTGGGAATCTAAGAAGTGGTGATGCCATCTCAGCTACTGGTTCTAAGTTAGAGATGATGGTTTTTCTTTGAATTCATTTAATTCATGTTACAAATAACTTACTAAGTGTCCACCATATAACAGAAGGTCTATGTTACTTAACTCAGAAAATACAGAATGAATGAGACACAGCTTTTGCCCTCAGTAAATGTATAGACTATTAAGGAGATTGAACACCTACCTGCTAATGTAAATTCCATTAGAGAGGACTACATCTGATAGGGAGGAATAAGGACAACATCTTGAAGTAAGGAGAATTTGATTAGGTAAGTTTCCGTACACAAATCGTGTCAATTGTACTCTTTCCAATTACAGGAAGTAGAAGTGTGCTGTTTCTTGTCCTGTCTCAATTAGTGTGGTTTGCTGAATGTGCCACAGGAAATGGGAAGGACAGGAAAGTGGTCCCAGCAGCCAGAGAGCCCTGTCACCTCAGCACAAGTCAATGCTTATTCTTTTCTCCAGTTATCTGTACTGTGGCCACTCAGCTCATCTGTGTCTTTCCCTCCATGGCAAAGGCAGTATGTATATGTATCCTCATTGCCCTTCCCAGGAAAGAACAATCTGTCTTGGCTAATCGACATTCAACAATGAGCACTTCTGCTGTGCAAAACTCATGGCACCTCCCTCTTAGGCAGCTTGCCAACTGTGTCAACCAGAGGATACATGTTTTTGGCCTTCCCTGGTTCAATAAATTGTGTTCAGGAGAGAACCATGGGGTCACATGGTATAGAAGAGTGCTTTTAGGACTTCAGCATGCATATGCATCCCCTGAGGACCTTGTGGGAATGTGGACTCTTGATTCAGTGGGTCTGGGGTTTCAGGAATTCTTTTTTTCCAATGAACTCTTAAACGTTCCAGCAGACAAGCTGATGTTGCCTGTCCTCCTGCTTCTGTGTGAAAATGATTATGCAGAAGGCAGGCACTCCATGGCAGACTTGTGGTTGTGAGGTGGCATGTCATGAGGGGAATAACTGAATAAAAGACTGGAGGAAGGTGTGGTATTGAAGTCTGTATGTGTTTACATAAGGCCAATTTTGAATATGGTTAAGGTCAATAAGGCATCTTTAGACCAAAAAGTCAGTATTAAGACAACTCAGTTGTAGTCTCTAAATACCATAGTTGTCTAGGTTGGCTAGTAGTCCTTTTATAATTTTAATCCAAAGCATGGTAAGCAGTTGAGTATGAACTTCACTTATTCATATTCACTTGAGAGCTTGCTGCATGACTCCTGTCAATTAGTCACTAGTTCTGTTTTGTTGGTGAGAAGGGTGATAGGCATGCAGTAGGACTGATTTATTATAAGCAGTTGAGAGCCAGTGTGCCTGGTTTAGACACCAAGTGTCTGTTACCTTAGGAGAAGTGCACACTTCTCATTATCTTTGTTGGAGATCCAAAGATGTGAGTTTAGCATTTGTTCACAAGGTTCCTTGAACCATTATAATGTCTGCTATTCATAGAATGAGTCTCAGTTTCAAAGCACTTTTATAGTCCTATTTCTATTCATTTCATAAGTACAATCTATGACTGATTAAAAACCAAAGGCCTTTTACACTTTTAATGCTATTAGAGTCCAGCGATTTCAAATCATGAATTATATCTAGTAGAAGAGAACTGAATTAAGTATTCAAGTCCTCCTGACATATTGGCAGATACAGGAGGAAAAGTGATGTCTTTTTTTTTTCTTTGCATTCCATTCACTATCTTCAGAAGAAAGGCCCCATGTGATAGTGACATCTATTCTTTGTTGTTCAGTGACATACAGGAATAAACATAATGTTTTATTTTCTGAAGTTCACCCACTTCAACTCATTCTTACTTTGAAAAATGATTTATTTTAATATTAGTGGTCAGAAAAGGCAAAAACAGTTATTTTAAATAACTGAATCATGAGATCTTTTTTTTCTATCCAAGGAGACTTCCAATTTATGTGAGTAAAATCTTGAAAAAGATTTTCATAGTTCACCTTTCATTGGGAATCATGTAGAATTCTGAATTACTGAATAGCTTAACCACTTAACAATCTTTGACTAGTATGTTTTAAGTTGTCAGTTATCAAAGAAGGAACACTGCTGAGTGTGAGCAAGTGTTTTGGCACAGTTAGAAAGTGGTGACTTTGGAGTCATACAAACGTATACTTAAATTTCTTCTTAACACATACTTTCTATGTTACCTTCATATCTACATGGTAGGATTATCTTGAAGATAAAAATAAATAATGCATGATATTCCGATTTAGCAAAATTTTTAAAAATGACATGAATATTTTTTAATTTAATGGCTAAATGTTATTTTTTGTTCAAAGTTAAAAATAGAAGTACTTTTGCTTCTTTGCATTTGTGTAGGAAAAGCATTATTTATTCTTGACATAAGTGAAAACCCCAGTACTTTGAGTTATAAGCAGAAGAGCTGTGATTATAATTGCTAGTTAATTTATGTAGTGGAATCTCCGTTGTCAAAAAAGTGGTGATCCAAAGAAGTAAGTGGCAATATTGTGTACGGTTTACCAAAAGAAATTCTAATTGCTCTTCAAAACTTCAGTACACTCATCCATGCTACAGTGGCCTAATATGCAGGAGCCTAGAGAAGAAAAGTTATAAATATTATTCAAAGTGACACATTTTATTAATTCATTTTAATCAAATAGGGCTTGAGAAAGTCCATTATGTCTATATGTTTTTAGAGAGTGAGGACCGTAAATATTCTGTAGGGGGACATACTCCACTCCCATTCATAGTAAAAGAAGGCGGATAAAACATCTTCCATGTCAAGTGGAAGACAAATATTTTCAATGAACATGTATACAGATGCTCATATATACCTCCATATAGTGAAATTTTGATGGCTTCCTCAATACAAACCACAATTATTCTATTCTTTGCATTATTTTTATAGCTAGCCTTCCTTAGAATGGTAGCAAACCAAGAGTATCCATTATTTTGGATGCTCCTTCACAGCAGTTGCTGGTATAGCAGTGTATTGGTTAGCGTGTTTTTCATTTGACAAAGTACCTGTGGGGCTTTGATTTTATAAAACAAAGCAAGTCATTGTTACAAAGAGTAATGGAAATGCCTGGGAAATTGATGGAAGGGGAAGATGAATTAAAGGGAGCAGAAGTGTCTGGATCTGGGGCATTGAAAAACTTCAGGTTTTTCTCTGTGCTTCCATCTGGGAGATGTTCATAAAGGCAATTTGATTTTTAGAACGTCCCAAGTGTTGAATTCCAGTGTGGTCTATGAAGAACTATATCATCTTTGCCAAAGCAGTTCTTTCCTCCTTTAATAACAGAATATTCATGTCTTATTCTAGTTTTGGTCTTGTTGAAAGGGGGGCATTTTAAATAGTAGCCCTTTTGCTAATTTCCCAAGCATCTCTGTTCTTGTCCTTTCAGTCTGCCCACTAGTACTTAATATTATTTTTCTCTGCACAGATCCAGTGCCCCACTTGCCAATTCATCTGGTGTTTCAAGTGCCACTCTCCTTGGCATGAAGGTGTTAACTGCAAGGAGTACAAAAAAGGAGACAAACTGTTGCGTCACTGGGCCAGCGAGATTGAGCATGGGCAGAGGAATGCCCAAAAATGTCCCAAGTGCAAGGTGAGATGAACTTTTGGAAGAAAGGAGAGAACTATGTACATCTGAATGTAATTGAACAATATCCACAATATTGAAGTGAATCATGTTTATAATTATCTGAACCACAGGTATGGAGAAAGAGTATTTGCTGTTTCATTTTAGAAGAGAAATTATATTATGTCTTAAACTTAACATTTGATATATAAACAAGGTATATTCTTATTAGTTATTATGTATTTGCATTACATTACAAAATTTAAGACCACTTACATTAATTTAAAACATCAAAAATCTTTGTTTTCCTTTAAAAATGAAGAAGGAAAAGCTAGTATGAAAATGATATAAATGTATCATTTCTAGCTTGCCACACTACTGTAATCCCTACCCAATTATGCAGGCTTTGAATCCTTACAGTCCTTTGCTTTTCTTGTCCTTTTGCCATTGATTATCCCTTTAGGATTACATTAAATCGATCATTTCATTTCTTTGTATATCCTTTGAGGTAGATGCTAATACTCAAAATCAGGACTTAGAGATTTTATGAAGCTCACTTTCATTTCCCTCTAATAATTTTGCAATTAACCAAGATTTATCAGATATTTGAGCTGAAACCTGGTATTGAAAGTTAGCCATGCAAATAACAAGGAAAGATCATACTATAGAGAGGTCACCAAAAATGCAGCCACAAAAAAACCAAAAATGGATTTGTTGCTTGTAAGATAGGGATCTGCTGAAGTTTGAAGTTTTTTCTTTTTAACTTTAGAAAATTGTATGTGTGCATAATATGTACACTCTACCATGTGTGGTTTTTATCTGTTGCCAAATTTACTTTTGGATATCATATCCAAAGTGAGCCTAATTATCTTTTAAAAATAATTCTGCAGTTCTTTTTTTCCTGGAGACTTGGTACCAGATAAGTGAAATTCAAATTATCAGAAATACTTAAAATCTTAATAATTGTAAATCCAATGTGAAATAGTAAAAGTATTTTATAAATCCTATTATTGAGCATAATACTAATGTGCAGATTCACTATACCAAATTCACATAGTGTTTTATACATACCATAAGTAAAATGTATAGTATAAAATATGTTGTATTTTGGGCAATTGGAAGAAATTTTGAAATTGTTTAGTTGAACCAACTCTGTAAAAAGCAATGTATAGAGCTGTGTGAGTTAAAGCTTTGTCTTTTTTCCCTGTAGGAGGCAAATTCATCCAGTTACCATTTTTATTTTAGGTCTGTTTCAGCCTAGTGCATCAATTCTTCAGTACCCTTGCATTTTACATCCCATTGAAAAACAATTTAAAAGGAGGCCTTTCCCTTTTTTCTTGCCTTTTCAGTTTGTTTGAAGCTACTGTTCAGTTTTAAACCACAGGCCAGTGGGAATTTGAGAGCTGTTAAGTTGTTCTACTTAGCACTTTGCTCATAAGTATACTTTATATCTCCCAGGAAAACTGTAAAAAAAACAATTACCAGTCAGCCGGTTCTGGGACTGTTCCCTGAATGAATAATACTGCAGCATTATGCCTTGAGGAAATTCTGATTGAACAGAAGTCATACATAAAAACATACACTTATGACTACAATCCCTTGATCTAACATTAAATGGACCCTCATGTGTAAAAGAGAAAGCAACCAAACATAAGGAATGTTCTGAGCACACTAATAACCTCCCACAGTTTTGACAAATATAGATAATCAGTTAAGAGAAAGCCTGTGGGCTGGTTCCCGTGCAGGTTCCCACTTGGAATAATAGCTCCTTGGTCTGGGCTTTAAAAAGATTACCTTTTAAATAGATGAAAGGAAAAGAGCCAGAGAATTCGTTTATATGACTACATTGTAGCTGAGAACCTGTTTTCTGGCCAAATTCACATCTATAAAATTTATCTCCATATAAGTCACGTTTTATGATGTGTTGGGAGTGTTTTTTTTTTTCTTTTAAGCGCAGCTTTAAAGCTTTGATTTTGTTTATTGTGATCTCTGTTGTTGGACCTTAAAATTATATTCCCCCATGAAACATTTCTGTATTTATAATAGACTTTGAGATATGTTTGATGAATTCATGTTTATTTTACATGCTAAGCTGCCTTTTCGTAAACTTATCTGTTAAAATTTATAAATATACAAAAGGGAAGATGGTAGGAGTGTTGGTAAAACAAAAATTTCACGTGATACCTTCAGGTAGACAAAATAATTGTCATTTATTTTCACGTAAATGCTTTCAATAATAATCAAATATACATAAAATTTTCTTGTGATTAAAGTATATTTATATTTTTGTATCCTGCTATAGGTATATTATGTTTTAAATTCAAAATTGTAATATATTTTGATTTTAAAATAATCATTTTATTTATAAATGTCATTAAACATATGTTGGAAATTTGGAAAAAGAGGGAATGTATTCAGTCCTGCCACTCTAATCTCGCTGTGTCAAATGGGGTTTTTGCCCCATTTGAATTCCTTTTTAAAGTGTTTTAAGTATAATATGTCAATAATTTGATATATTAGTTTCTTCACTTAGCAGCCCAAACAATTCTAAAGCAATTTTCAAAACATTTCTTTCTTTAATTGTGTAATATTTGCTTAAATATTTACCTTTGTACACCATAGCTGGTTTGGGTTTGGGTCTGTATATAATGTGTTGATGATATTTATCTTGAATGTATCTTTTTTCCATGTTTTAAACCTTTAAAACATATGTAAAGGTAGAATTATTGGGTCAAATATCAATGCTTTTAGTTTTTAGCATATACTACCAATTTGCTTTCTAAAAGGAGTGAAACAATTTGTAATTCTGTGAGAGAAATTTTGAGGATTTGTTTCTATATGAACACTTCTATAATTCTTTTAAAGTTAATAATTTTAAAATGCTTTGTTCTCACATTTTACATTTTCTTATTTGCTTATGAAGTAAATATAAATATTCCTTTAAAATACAATATAAAGTAACATGTTTTGGAGTTTATAATACAACCTATTTTAAGTTTTCTGTTCATATCCTTCGCCTATTTATGTGGGCTACGAACTATTTATTTGAAAATGTTTTCTGGTATAATTTATTTTTATATTTTCCCTATCTTCTACTTTTTTCTTTTTATTCAGGCAATAGTTTTTTTATACCAGGTGGTCTTTATTTCTAGGTTATTCCTTATTTCTAGGTTTGCCTATATATTTTTAAAATTTTTTCAAATTTTTGTTTTATCATATATACTTTTACCTTTTGTACACACACACAATTGCATAATAACATCATATACACAAATACTTTTTTATATATTTACAAATGTTTCATACATATTTTCCTTTAAACAATCATTTATCATTCATACATTTTATTATAAAGATCTGTTTTCTTCCTGTCTTTGAGCCATTTGATTTCCAAATATTTTAACTCTTTAAATGATCCGTAATATATTTTGGTGATTATTATACATTGAGTACTGAAACTAGTTTTTCCAAATTGGAATCATCTAACTTATTTGTGTTTATTGAATAATTCTCCTACCAACTGATTTGTAATTTTTCTCTAAGCAGATATTAAGTTGTGATACATAAGAGTCTCTTTCTTAGCTATCTAATCTTACTGCTAATTTTTCAAGAAAATTTTGTACCTATACTGATGAGTTTTAAATGATTATTACTTTACAAAATTTGCCCATCCAAGCAGTTTGATTATCTAAAAATTCATTTAATTGGTGCTCTCAATAAAGCAATTCTTTTCTGTCTTTATTTCTCCCATAATGAGCTTTTTACCTTTTTCTGAAGTGGAAAGACCAGTTTGATACTTGGTATGGTATTGGAAGAAATTGACTCATGCTAAGAAATCAAAATTATTATTTATAATTGAATTTTGACAGATAATGAGTATTTAAAGGTTTTTCTCACATTTATGAGCATGATACTTATTCATAAGTGTGGTTGTTTCTTACTAAGGTAAACAAATACAAATGTTTCTGGAAGTTACCTTTTTATAAAACATTGAAATTTTATGTTACTATATTATGATCAAATTTGGTTAGCATCTCTTATTTGAATGTCTTGCCTTCTAATACAGAATTTTTCAGTCAGTTATGAAACATCATTTTTATCTTACAAATGATTTTCTATTTTTATAAGATTCTTATTCTACAGAAAACCTGTGCTAATATTGAAAAAGTTTCTTTTCTAGTTATCAATAAAACTAAATCTAGTTTGTGATAATTTAATGTTTAAATTTAAAGCAAGTAGGGAAATTAAATTTTGCTGAAAATATGAAATATCTGTTTAGTTTCATGCAAACAATTCATTTTTTCAGACTGTTTAGATGAGATGCTAAAATCTAAGTTAGATGCACATCTGAAATAACACAGTAATATACAAGATAAAACAAATACTATGTACACAGCTTCACACATACTTACACTTCAGTTTTCAATTGTTATTGAAAGTTATCATTTGTTAGTAATTTTTTTTTATTGGAGATTGAATCCAGGAGCACTTAACCATTGAGCCACATCCCCAGCCCTTGTAATTTTTTTTAAATTTTGAGACAGGGTCTTACCAAGGTGCTTAGGGTCTTGCTAAGTTGCTGAGGCTGGCTTTGAACTTTGCGATCCTCCTGCCTCAGCCTCCCACCTCAGCCTCCCAAGCTTCTGGGAATATGTGCATATGCCACCATGCCTGGTTGAAAAATTTTTTTAAATTGTGGAGAATTCAATATTTTTTTAAATCACAGTAAAAATCATGTTATATAACTAATCATACCATTTTCAAATGCAAATATAGTTTTAAAAAATTTGTATTTCACTTGAAAATTTTAAAAAATTCCTTAGCTAAAGTGCACACTCATTAGAGTTGCCTTTTTTAAAAAAGTTTTTTTTATTCTTTGGGTCCTGGAGATTGAACCCAGGGGCACTTTACTATAGAGATACATCACCATTCCTTTTTATTTTGAGACAGGATCTCACTAAACTGCCGAGGCTTGCCTTGAGCTTGATATTGTCCTACTTCAGCCTCCTGAGTCACTAGGATTACAGGTGTGTGTGTACCACCTAACCCAGCCATTATAGTTCTTTAAATGATAGAGTAATATACCACTGACTAAAGTAAAGGAAAGAAACAAAAAAATATTTCATTGTTTCCTTTCTAGAATTGGCTGCCACACATAATTTCATTGTTCATGCAAGAGAAACTTTTAAATGAATATGTAATTTATTAATAAATCTGTCTCAGTAGCATAGATCCATTGGATATTTCTAAAGACCTGAATATTTTGGATTTTAGAAGAAAATTAGAAATCCCTAATAGTATTGTCTAATATGATAACCATCATGAAAAATAAAAGCAGTTATGAAGCTTTCAATAATGTGGGTAAGAACTCTTTAAGAATGGTTAATAAGGCCTGGGGCTATAGCTCAGTGACAGAGCACTTGCCTAGCATGTGTGAGGCACTGGGTTCCATCCTCAGCACCACATAAAAATAAACAAATAAAATAAAGGCATTCTGTCCATGCACAACTACAAAGGAAAAATTTTTTTAAAAGAATGCTTAACAAACCAGTCATCTGGTCATTCCTCTAAAGGTTTACTATTAGCTAATTAGTATTTCTTACAGTTAGCCAGATTTTTACATCTAACTACCATGTTTTTCCCTTGTGAAGTTTCAAAACCCTATTTTAGTGTTAAATCCCTATTTTTCCAAAGGCCAGACTTCTGACACTTCAGTATATATTTTTAACACACGAACTTTTAAAATGCAGGTGGACACACCTTCAGGCCCTTTTCCCTGATTATGTGAGACAAGCAAGAGTGTAAAGCAAGTAGGAAGTTACAGTCAAGAAACATTAATTATACAAAGGAAGCATTATACAAAGGAAAAATTATCGCTTCAAAAGTATTTCTGAAGCAAATATCGCAGTATGTTAACGTAATTAAATGTGGGTGGTGAGTCCCTATGTAGCTATTATATTATTATCTATAATTTTAAAAAATGTTTGAAATAGTTCAATATTAAAAATAAAATCTAACTAGGAAACAGGAGGTCCATAACATCACAGCTTTCCAGAACTGTGTAGCTTACAGAAAAACAACTCTTTAGAGATTTGGTTCACACACACACACACACACACACACGCTTTTTCTTTTGTTCTTCTTCCTTGGGTTAAGGTTAAGTGTTGCTCAGAATACTGAGCTTACTAAAGCAAGATTAGGGTTAATATTTCTAAAAAGAGCTTGCTTTTTTATTAATTTGGAAATTAAAGGGGAATTCATCAAATTCTGTACACCAAATTACTTTCTTTCTAAATGTCAGATTAAATAAATATTTATGTAATGTGTTAGAAATGTCACAACTGACTAGATTACCTGGAGTTGACCACTTTGATTTTCCTCTTCATAAATAATTTCACATCTCTATTTAAAACACTTAACAAGACATAGAGTAGAAATCGTTAATTCAGAAATCATGGGGCTGGGATTGTGGCTCAGTGGTAGAGCACTCGCCTCGCATGCGTGAGGCACTGGGTTCGATCCTCAGCACCACATAAAATAAATAAAAATCAAGATACTGTGTCCATATACAACTAAAATATATATATATATATATATATAAAAGAAATCATACTTTTTGTCTTTTTTGGTACTGGGAATTGAACCCTGAGGAGCTTTACCACAGAGCCCATCCCCAGCCTTTTTATTTTTTTATTATGAGATAGTGTCTCACTAAGTTGCTTAGGACCTCACTAAATTTCTGAGACTGGCTTCAAACTTGTGATTCTCCTGCCTTAGCTTCTCATGTTGCTGGGATTATAGGAATGTACCACCACACCTTGCTAGGAAATTATACATTTTATTAGGTTAGTATACAAGTAATATGATTTATGAATTAATGAGCAATTAAATTATTTTTTTATTCCATGATCAACACATTTCTAATTTCTATGTGACCAGATAATCACTTTTCTGTTTTTAAAAGAACATCCAGTTAGGCACAGTGGTGCCTAGAATCCCAGCAGCTAGGAAGGTTGAGACAGGAGGATTGAGAGTTCAAAGCCAGCCTCAGCAACGGCAAGGTGCTAATCATCTCAGTGAGACCCTGTCTCTAAATAAATACAAAAAATGGGGCTGGGGATGTGGCTCAGTGGTTGAGTGTTCCTGAGTTCAATCCCTGGTACCCCCCGCCCAAGAAAAGAACATCCACGAGTGAGTGGTAGCTTATTGGTAGAGCACTCACCCAATGTGTGGGAGGCCCTGGGTTCAAGCCTTAGAACCATTAAATAAGGAAAGAAATGTCAAAATACTATTGGGTGTTGCTGAATTCTGATAGGACATCTTTATTCTATGTTAACTAAATGCCCTTGTCCAATGATCTTTTTTTTTTTTTTTGTGGTATTAGCACAGTAATAATAATAAAACTGTTGGGGCTGGGATTGTAGCTCAGCGGTGGAGCGCTTGCCTTGCATGCGTGAGGCCCTGGGTTCGATCCTCAGCACCACATACAAAGCAATAAAATAAAGACATTGTGTCCATCAACAACTAAAAAAATATTTAAAAAAAAATAAATAATAATAATAACACTGTTGAATACCTACTGACATTTACTGTATGTCTGTCTCTATTATAGTTATTAATATTATATTTTCCTCATCAGATCCTTAGGTGTGATACTAAGATACTAATTCCAGTGTGCCATTGAGATCTTAATCAGTACTTGTCTTTTGATAAAACTTTGAGATGTTACACAGTAAAAATAAGATGATAGCCTCAGTAGTGTGTGTATTACATTTGCAGTCTTAATTTAATTCTCAAAAGGAAGTTGTAAGGATGAAGTATTTACCACCATTCTAAGACTTAGAGCTGGTTCAGGCAGATTAAATAACAACCAAAAGAGGACAAAAGAAAGTAAATTATGTTCATTCATAAGTTATTGTGAATTTGTAATTAAGAGAACTTAATTGCCATGATATTTTATTCTCTTAAATTCTATAATAGGATGCTTTGGGCAAGAATGTATTGATTCAGAGGAAATGATTAATATTCTTCCATTCACATAAGATTAACACAGAAGCTATGTCTGTGGTCACTTATATCTGAGCCACAGCTATGTAGCCTGTGGTTGCTGGGGAAGAGGTTGGCATATCCTTGTTTGCTCTTATAGATATCCTACAGTTCTTCAGTACCTTATTTACTACTGTAAAAGTGCTGGTAGCTTCCAAATAGTGCCATTCAGAAAATAAAATAGCTTCTGCCAGACATGATTAACCATTTTTAATTCTACATATTGCATAAAATATCTTAGTTTGGAGCAGTGGTTATTATTGCTATTTTCCCGGAGTGCCAAAGGGTAAACCTTAGTCATGAGAATAGCCTGATTGTTTGATGGCAAACACTTCCTGGATATAGACTGTATTGCCTCTAATGCCCTATTTTTATGACAAAAAAAAATCAATGCTTATTTACTATTCTGGAATTTAAATATATAATGTGACAGATCACCTGTTACATTTCATTAAAAAATTAAGAAATTCTCCTAGTTTGAATATAATATAGAAATAATTTTAAATATTATAATATAACATATATCATTATGTAAACACTCAGGTAATATAACATTAAAATAAGGAAGCAATCAGATTTATACCCATGGATTTAAGAAATCTTAAAGGGAATTTCAAATGCTATTAATACCTATCCTTTGGATTTAACATTTTAACATAAAGACAAAATGAATATCTATGTACATATGTATGCATATTTATATGCATTTATATTTATACATGTATGTAGTTGAAGTACTAAAACCATGTTTGGGCTGATATATAAAATAGAGCTATGTTCTAAATATAATTAGTCTTTTCTCATTTTATACAGTAATAACATAACAAAAAACTTCATTGTATTTGAAAACTGTGCAAACATCCTTTTGTGTTTATATGTAAAATGGAGTTAGATTTCTAGTTCAGATATTTATCAACCAATTTTCACCAATATGAACGTCTAATGCATTTGAAAATTTTATGAGAAGAGTCCAATTCTTTACTGTGCAGGAGATCCCAAGCATTGCAGGACATTTATGATGCCAACATCAGCCACCTGTGCAAGCTAATTATCCCTTGACTGAAAATAAAAAGAAGAATCTGAAATATCTTCAGGGGCTGAGTCTGTTATAGTTGATGAGAGCTTCTGAGAGGGATGAAGTCCAGTGAGCCATGTCCACAGGGGAACATTTGAATCAAAAGCTACTTCCCGATTTTCCCCTTGGAGTCTGATGGGGCCATTTTCGCTAAAGGATCTTAAGCTTTCTTAGGTAATGCATTCATTTCATTTCAAGTTTTAAGAGGTGCTGTCTCTGTCTATAGAGCAAATTCAACTTAGAATTCAAAACAGGGGTGCTGGAGCAATTCAATGCTATGACACGTTTTGCATGTGCAAGGCCCTAGGTTCTAGCATCAAAAAACAAACACCAACAAAAAACGAATTCCAAACAACACAGATTTTGCTGGTGGCAGCAGTTGGCATATCGTAAAGTGTTAGGGGACTGTGCGAAAAGGTTTATATCCAAATACCTGTGCAGTGTCTTCACTGGGCTTGAACAGACTTCTCCAAAGCAATTATCATCTTCTCCCCCAAATAGTTCTTCCCATAACTCCCCCTCTCAATAAATAACAATTTAATCTTCCAGCTGCTTGAGCCAAGAACTTCGTGTCATCCCAACTCTCTTTCATAACCCACTTCCAGTCAATCAATTATCCGACTGAAATTCATTCGGACTCTGAAGACATCTGAGCATTCCCACCATCAGTAGTCTGGTGCAAGACATCTTCTTTCTCGGATTCTCGCAATAGACTCCTCACTGGTTTCTCACTCTTTGAAATGTTCTTAACCCGGCAGCTAGAATGAAGCTGTTTGACATGAGACAGTCACATCACCCCTCTGATCCCTCTGATTCAAACTTTGTGGTTCTCATCTTAAACAGCAAATGCTAGTCCTTATGACAACTGTGTGACAGTTCACAACCTGGACATGCTTCCTCCCCATTACTTGTCTAGCTGCATGTACTTCCTTCACCCTGCCACAGCCCAGTGCCCTCCGTGCTATGCTTCAGAAACATCAGACATGCTCCTTTCTCAAGGTCTCTGCACTCTTCCTTCTCATCTACGTGACCAGCTTGTTCACTTCCCACCTGTCTTTAAGTAATATTCAGCTTTCCAATGAGGCCATATAATTTGAAACCTCCTCCTCTTCTTCAGTAAATAATATGGAGCCAAAATAAAGCATACACCATATTACTTATCCATAGCACTCTATTTCTTATCGTTCTTTGAGGTAATGGATGTATTTTCAGCCATGAGAGTAGGAATTTTGATTTATTTTATTCTCTGAGAGATACTAGAGGTATAGTGTTTATAGCAATTGTTGGGCCCTCTGTAGCACTAAATAGATAATTATCGAATAAATGAATTTCATTTTTCATTCCTCCTCATGTGGACTTCTAGTGTGGATCCATTATATGCTCTGTAAGATGTATTCCTTTTTCTCATGGACTCACAGAAGGGAGACATATTGTTAGGCTGACAAAGATTAAACACTTTTGTACTACAGTAGGGCTTTGCGTAGAGGAAGAATGATGACTGATTTTGCCTGTTTGGCTTGGAAATTCCTATAAGGCATATAGGTGGGTGTGACTAGCACACAGTTGCCCTTTGAGTGCGAAGCTTAAGAGCTAGGTCTACAGTGGAGATAAAGAAAAGAGATCTTGTGGAGGAGAGTCAAAGCCAACTGAATGTGGAAGTGATCACCCAAGGAACATGTGCAATGTGATGGTCCTGGATGAGATTAAAGGATAGGTGAATGGCTAGGAACCTATGGAAGATCAGAAGAGAACCTGGAAAAACAATGTCACTAAAGCACTGGGTCCATCAAAGGTCTGGAAGGAGGTGGTGAATGAGTGATTAAATGACACTGGAAGCTGCAGTACAATAAAAATTACAAATGTGTTCATTGGAGTTGGGACTTAGGAGATACTAGATAATGTTTATTTATTCTTTTAATATGTAGTAATTGAGAATATGCTGTGTATTGGGACCTGTGCAAGGCCCTTTAGTAAAAGAATGAAAAAGATGTGCATGATCTGGGCCCTTGTAGATTTTCTTCGACCTGTTGATTAAGTGGAATCTATGAAAATAAAAAACTACGTTTCACTTTTATTTTTAGATTCTGTATGGTCGTTTTATCAAACTAAATGTAAACAACTTGAGGAAGACTGGTACTATTTTATATATGTACATATGTGTAATGATTAATCTCTTATTACAGGTTTTCTTCTGTCCTGTGAAGAATATCATAGGCACAAAAATAGACATTTGTGTCTTTTGTGTCTAGTACATTGTGAACTTAATATCAAACTCTTACTGAAGAAATGTCTGGCAAATTCTGAACATTTCATCTCATGACTTTTAAGTGTACAGAGGTATCAGCAACATTTGGGGCATAAGTATCCAGTTCCTTCAGTAGACATCCTTACCCAGATGGGGTGAAGAAAATGTATGTGTAATAACAAATCAAGTAGCATTTATGAGGGCTGGTGGTGTGGGTCAGTGGCAGGGTGCTTGCCTAATGTGAGCAATGCCCTGGTTTCAATCTCCAGCAACACACACACACAAACACACAACATTCATGGCTTGTGAACACTCAGTTTAATCTAATGGATTAGGAATGCCTAGTCTATTTCCATCTTTAAAGTAAAAATAGAATTTTGATGCTGAATTGTAGTCACTTGGGTGATTATTTTTTAGTGAGCTAAGCTGATGAATGTTTTGAAACTATAGCAAAAAAATAAAGACAGCTTCACTGGGGAAAAATGAACCATATGTGAATACAATTTTAATCTATTTTAAAGCTTTATGTTTCAAAAACAAAGATGGCATTGTCACAGCATGCCATTCAAAGATATACCCAAGGAATTCATTTAGCATGTGAAATTTATTTCCCACTAAGTATCAGAAGTTCAAAATTGCAACTTGCTTAGCAAATGTGAAAAGTTGTGTTTTTTGTTGTATACTAACGGTTGGTGTCCTGTTCATTTCTCTATTGTATTGAATAATAAAGTATTTATATATAATCAAGATATATTCAATTCACAATAGTACTAAAGAAAGCACTGTGTACTTCAGAGTTGGTAAATTATGACACCAATTTCCACAATTAAATCCTTGCCTTTATGTATGTAAAATATTCAAATTAGCCTATAGAACCATGTATTCCTGCAGTATACAAAATTACTGAATACCCTTATTGGAACTTACAGTTTTTAATTCCTCTGCAGTAGGGCCAACAATATTTTGGTTTCATGCTGTGTTCAGAATATTAAAATATAACAATAGTAATAGTAATAAGAAAAGACTATTAAAAGAGAGAATAGAGGGCTGGCATTGTGGCTCAATGGTAGAGTGCTTGCCTAGCATGCGTGAGGCACTGGGTTCGATCTCTAGCACCACATAAAAAACTAAGTAAACAAAATAAAGGTATTTAAAGAGAGAGAGAGAATAGAAACTGTAGTCTTTGTTATTTAAATGAAATAATAAATAGGCCACACAAAGATTTTAGAATTCAATGAAGCAATATTATAAACTGATATACGATGACAGAACTTCATGTAAAATTTTGAGGCATATATACTGTCAGTCACAAGTTTAAATCATAAGAACAAGTTTCCCATCAGAAAAAGTTTTGATGCTGTTTTGAAGAAGAGTGTGGACCAGAGAGCAGCATAAACAAGCAGAAAGGCTTAGGCAAGCAGACGAATTTGTCTCACAATGTCTATTGTGAAGATTATGCAGTTGGTTAGCAAAGAATATTTTGACCCTCTGGTTTTACCTTTAACTTCACAATAAGAGGTTGCTTAGCATAATTTTTCTCCATTCACTGAGATTGTCATTTCAGCAAATCGCTTTTCAGAGTTCCTATTAAGAATCAGAATGCCAATCTCATGGTGCAGTTTAAAGTGCTAATCTTTGTACAATGCATGGTAAAAAATGCACTCTAAACAAATATCAGTCCTCTTCCCTTTATAGGCCACGTGGGACACTGCTGTCTGATCAGGAAACTGTCAAGTTGTATCATTTCCATTTTAAGATCAAATGCAACATATAGTCAAAAAGTTGAACAATGTTTGAGGTGCTCAGCAATTATCTTCAGATGTGTTAGTGCCCAGATGGTTCAAAGGATCATGAAAGGTTGAAAGGTCCAGGAGAGCTTTGGCCTGGGTTATACCTTTAGGCCATCTACTGTGCTCAATGTATATGGCCGCATAATCATCAATAAACAGGCCCAACTGGGAAAGTGCTGGTTTACTAGAAAGCTAAAGAGCTTGACTTCTGGAGACCCTCACCTGCACAGGCCCCATTTTTGGCCTTGTATCTAATTTCTGTTTGTAATTTGCAATCTTTTCTTTAAAGAGGGTTTCTAAATTAAATAGCCTCAGGCCCTGTAAAACCTGTATTCACTACAGCTGAACTGTCATAGAAAAGAAAAAAATTAAGTATAACTATAAAGGAATAAGGTGGATGAGAACAAGAAATGTACTTTTTGCTCTTATTGCCCAAATCAGGATTTGTTAGTAATGCTTGAGCACAGATGCTCATTTGTGCTTGACCACAAACACCTTGCCTATCTGCAGGTACTCTAGTCCAGTGTCAGTCCAAGAAAGGGAGTGAGACCACGAGGCAAGGAAGAGGTCTGTAGTTACATTACCCAAGTGTTTGATTTCTCATATGTTTAGGTGGATAAAGGAGAAAGGGTCAATGAGAACCAACTTTATACTGATCTGACTGGGTGTTAGCCAAACAATGGGTTCATTTTGTACATGAGAGGAACATCATTGAAACTGAGGCTTGGAAGAAGCGAAATGACTTCATAGTTAGAGGAGCTAGAACTGACACACAGGCCACTTGAAGTCAAAGCCCAGGTTTTTTCTGCCTCCCTGTGGGGCTGAGACTTAACTGCCCAGAGTCACTGGAAGAGTGGACATTTAACTTAGGATTCGCCAAACCATTCTGGATACCTGAGGTCCTGCTGGCCACTCAGCAGACTTTTCTTTTGTGGTTCATTCATTTATCTGTGTGTCCAGTGCTTGTCTACAATAGGCTGCCCTCTACTTAGTAATTACTTCTTCAAAATTGTCAGAATCACCTAGAAACTCATGGGGAGGTAGACTAGGATATAATAAACAAATAGATAAATTCATGTGTGTGTATTTTTGTGATGAAAATTTTATTAATTTCATTGTTATTTTAGTCTCATGAGTCCTTTTTAAATTCCTTTAAATTGCAGTTAAATCACAAAACTGAAATGCTGCATATGATTTGGAGATAGCAACTTCCAAAATTTTTATGATCACACCTGTAAAATAAGGTTATGTTTTGAAACGAACAATTATCTTTGTCTCTCAGCTCTTTCTTTTTTCGGAGATCTCTTTTTTCTGGATGATTTTATCCCATCTCCGTCGTCACTGACAGGCTTTTTAAAAATGTGATTCTACCTACATTTCTGCCAGTTCAGAGAACTGCACTGTGCATTAGGGGGAGGGGAGCCTAATTTCAAATGAAATGTATCATGTCCTAGATTGTAAGTGAAGCTTCACTGACAGGAACCAGGCAACTCCTGGAAGGTTTGACTCTGGTATGAATGGTGAAGTTCCCAATTGCATTAAAACGTTCAATGATGCACAAATCCCAAAGCAATGTCATGGATAGAAGCTGACAGTAGGAAAAATGGTAATGGAAACATTTGAAATGAAATTTCTAAGCAAAAGACTCTTATGTGTGGTGTATTTTGTCATATATATAGAATGACAAATATATATTAATGAATGAAGATGGTCTTTGAATGTAGTAAGTACCCACTCTGTGGTGAAATTGGAACACTGTTTTTAGGTGATCCCATTTTACTCAGGAGAGTTAGGCAATATAACAAAAGTATGTATCTTTTGACAAAATAATATTGTTATGTATTTAAAGTTTCTTTTATGATATTTCTCCTAACAGGAAGAGTGGGTACATATTTGAATGAAAGATGGCTCCATTTTATACACAGAATTCATGAAGACTCAGAGTCGACCATTCAGTTATACCTCAAAAGAGGTATATCTTGATTATAACATGACCTCAGTGCTTAAGACAGTGACTACACATTGAGTATATGGACTGTCCAAAAATGATGTCCTTGTTACATTATGGGTGAAGCTGTGGCTATTCACAGCTTGACTGCAGCAGTAGCGGAAGGTGGTTAGATGCACAGAAGGCATTTCACAGTCCTATAAACAACATATTTACAAATAATATTAGATAGTAAAAGGGTATTGCATATACATGTGTATTTGCTGTAATTTCTTTTAGCAAAGAGAAATTTCTGCTCCTTGATAATTTATTCACAGAAAGTTTTACAGAATTGCTTATTTTAAGGAAAACTCTCCCATCTTTTCTTATACCCCTCCCCGAGTCACCTTATTCTTGCTGGTCATAGCATAAAATAAAAGGTAAAAATACTTTCACAGCATTTTAAATTTTCTCCTGTCTATTGAGTTAGATGTGTGCCTGGAAAAATAAATGAGTCTTCTGTGGGAAGTGTTTATTTATATGTTGATCAAATAAGTCAACAAATTGAGTACCTAAAAAGTTATCAAGCTTTACCTACATAAAAGTACTTAGTGAAAATATAATCTTGGAGAGTGTTATTATAAGTAAATTGAATGCCACATGATGCTTCCATTTTGGTAAAACCCATGTTATTCCAGTAAGTTGCCAGATTTTACTTTTTAAAAACTTTAATAACCTTTTCTACTCTTTGCCTCTTTCTCTGATACAGATCCACATCCAGAGAACTGAAGGATGTGATCACATGACCTGTTCACAATGTAACACTAATTTTTGTTATCGATGTGGGGAGAGATACCGCCAGCTCCGTTTTTTTGGAGACCACACATCAAACCTCAGTATATTTGGATGCAAATATCGCTACCTCCCAGAGAGACCTCATTTAAGGAGATTAGTGAGAGGGTCAGTCTGTGGTGAGTATCTGACAGGCTTGTGGGAATATTCCTTGGGAATGAAGGTGTGATAGTGGAATTTGGAATACTTGTGATAATTCTGAGCACTTACTGTGTGCCAGTTGCTCTAGGTGGGGCACTCCCCCAAGCAAGAGAAGAATATTCTCTCTCCTTTTGTGAACAGAATTGACAACAGCTTGGTGCAGTGGCACCTACCTATAGCCCCAGCTACTCAGGAGGCTGAGGCAGAAGGATCTTTTGAACCCAAGAATTGGAGGCCATTCTGGGCAACATAGCAAGACCTTGTCTCAAAACAAAACCCCCAAATTGAAAGCTTGAATTTGTTAACAGGACATTCATTGTTTGAGTAAGCAAATTTTATTTGTGAAACAAATCATTGATTATATGGCAAGATTCTGAGGTGATTAATCTTTTAAATTTCTGAAGCCGTAGTGTAAGGCCCTTGATCAGAGGGACAATATCTAGCAGCATTTATTACACACATCCTCTGTTCATTGATAATGTACTACAGTACAGTACAGCATGGAACATGGTCTAGAAAGATGGAAAGAAACACACGTTTCAGAGCCCTGTATTGGAGTTCCATTATATCTACATAAGTGATGTCATTGTATATATTTTCCTGTTGTATTCATAATTAACAGCCACAAGTTAATGGAATGAGTTTCAAAAGTACTCATTACATACAGACTCAAGTTTAATTACCCAAGCATAAACGCTTTTGTAGACTGACTTTTTACCCCTTCTTCCTCAGTAACACACAGCCTCACACACACACCCATAAACTGATACCTGCTTGTAATCAAACCACCCTGGCCTAATGCCACCACCTTTAGATAATAGTGTTCCTGTGACCTAATACGTCGTCTTCCTTTAGCTCCCTGAACCTCTGTAATGTATCCTCTGTGAGATTTCTCCCTCTCTTTTCACCATGTTGTGTTGCATTATTTCTGGCACACTTCTTGTGTGAATAAAACACGCTACAGCATCTTCCACACTTACTCTTTTCTACCTAGTTTTGCCTAGTTACTTCGTGAAAATCTCTCTGTAACTCCTCTTAGCCACTTCACTAGTGTGTGACCCTGTCTCCTCTCTGGAATCATGATGACTGATTAGAATGAAGCTGGTGCTAATGATAGATTTCTGTCAGGTAAAAGAGCATAAACTTTAAATGCACTTTAACATGGAAACGTCTGAAATCTTACATGATCACTACAAAATTATGCTAAATTTTAATTAAACATAATTTTCTGGAGACAACAGCATCCAGTTAGTAATCAAAACTGGTTTTAATAATTTTCAGCATTTTCTGTTTCTTTATTTTTTTGTTTGGTAAACATTGTAGTTATATTGGCTATATCTGCTGGTTAGCCATATAGTCTGTTTTTGTTTTGTTTTGTTTTTTAATTGTAGATGGACACAGTATCTTTATTTTATTTATTTGTTTTTATGTGGTGCTGAGGATCAAACCCAGTGTCTCATGGATGCTAGGCAAGCGCTCTACCACTGACCTACAACCCAGCCCTAGTCATATAGTCTTTAGAGATCGATAGGGAAGCTAACCCCTATTTATAATGAATACTATGAGAAAAAAATTGCAAATTAAGTATTGAGCTGTACCCTATTTGTAAGTCTGTATATACAGAGAGCAGCCCCCAAATACAAAACCTTTATATTTTTGGCCTGGGTAGTCTTTCCTAAACTATTTCAGTGCCATTTTAGATTTTATTGTTCTAAGATGTTTGCTTCCATTCTTTATTTTAAATATCTTTGCTTTGGCCAGTCATTTTTTCTTCTTCTCTTTAGACATTATTAATGAAGGAAGTTATTTCGTATCCTACCTGTCCAGCAGTTCTCAGAATGTATCTCTTTGGGCCTTCTTGATATTTGCCTGAATACCCTGAGAATCTTCTCTGGTCAAAAATTGGGCTGAGTTATCTTTATAGCCTGTGAAATGGACAGTGAGTGGAGAACACCGTAGACATTGCTGGCAAGAAAATATTTTCTCTATACCTTTTCTGTTTTTTTATTTAAATTTTTATGGTCAGTTTTCAGTAAATGGTTTTCTATTGGGTCTTCTACTTGTGCATGTGCACGTGTGCTCACATGCATGTGTATACATGTAGACAAGTCAAGATACACCTGACAAACCGCGCAGTGGTGCACACCTGTAATCCCAGCATTTTGGGAGGCTGAGACAGGAGAATTATGAGTTTAAAGCCAGACTCAGCAACAGCGAGGCACTAAGCAACTCAGTGAGACCCTGTCTCTACATAAAACACAAAATAGGGCTGGGGATGTGGCTCAGTGGTCAAGTACCCCTGAGTTCAATCCCCAGTACCAAAAAAAAAGATACGCCTGACAGATAGGGAGCAGCTCGCTTAAGATCAGCTCTCCCTCCCACATGTATTCTCCCACCCCAGCACAATAGCCTCCAACTGCTATTGACTATAACTCCCATGAAGGGCTCCTCACCTGTCTCCATGAAAACAGGAAAAGGAATTACCTTGTAATTTAAAATCACTTACTATCTGCCATATAAGAGAGAAGATGGATTATAGGTATGAATTACACCTTTCCAGCCACCATCCTTGTATAATGTTACCCGACTCCGTCCCTCAGCCTTGGATACAGCCTCCATGTGTCCTTGGTCAGAGTCTGGGGAAGGGCTTGCATCTCTCCCATAGCTAGAGAATGGGAATGTGGTCTTCATTGCATGTTACCATTTCCTCAGCTAGAGACCAGAAGTTCTACTCACGAGAAATGGGATAATGAGCAGCCTCTGACATGGGGCATCTCCATGGTAGGGCATAGGCAGATAATTCAGTGAATGGTACTGGAAATGAAAGTGCTTGAGGAAACATCTTAAATCCTTATAATATTTTACACAAAAATTTGAAGGTTTTAAGTAAAACATAAATTGTTTAAAAATCGGTGTTTAAACTGATTTCTAGATGACAGTTTATATGAACAAAAGCAATGGAGCCCCCTTCAAAAATAAATACCCAAGTTTTTAAAAAAAGACAACGAACCAGAATTGAAGAAATATCAATAGTCAAAAAACATGTTCAAAATATTCAATATATCCAGATGCAGTGCTGCATGCCTACAATCCCAGCAATTTGGGAGGCTGAGGCAGAAGGATCACCAAGTTTGAGGCCAGCCTCAGCAACTTAGTGAGGCCCTAAGCAACTTAGTGAGATCCTGTGTCTAAATAAAAAATAAAAAAGGGCTGGGTATGTAGCTCAGTGGTAAAATAGCCCTGGGGTCAATCTATAGTACGAGGGGAGGGGCGGAGGAGAAGAAGAGGAGGAAGGAAATTTCCATATTATTAGAAAATTATTAATTAAAATAAACTGAGATATTTGAAACTTTTGATTATCCAATACATTGTCAAATTACCACTCAATGCTGAAATTTCATACTCTACTGAGCAAATTGTAAATTTTATACCATTCTTGTTTTTCAAAATGAATGATATTTTAATGCAATAGTGTTTAAAATCACAATTAGTATAAAAAGTCTGTGATGGACACAATATCAAAATGTATCATTCTTTTGAAGAAATTTGATAGTGATGTGAAAGATATTTTAAAACATGATCAACTTAGTTTATGTGCAAAAATAATGTATAACAGCAAAAAAAGGAACATATAATTAGGCATAATTAAATTATGGGCATACTAAATAATAGAATATATGATACAATATTATTTCAGCTATTGAAAATGGTATTTTTAAAACATGTGTTACTTAAGAGAAAACTCCCTCCAGTTTCAGATACAGGCATACTATGTTTTCAGTGAGGCTGAGGCTGGCCTTCAAATAAGCTTAGTTCATACCATAGGGAGACAGCACATGTTCCTTGAGGTCTGTGATATTTGAGAGGCAAAAATTCAGTGCCATTTATTTACTGTCATGCTCCATTACTGTGATGAAAATATGCTGATAATTATTCTGGAAGGAAATTTGAATGAAAAGACTGAGTTATGTACGTAGGAGACAGACAGGGTCTTTTAAATATGCAGTCCTAGATTCCATATTTCAAATTCTTAAGCATACCTGTAAGAGTATACAAAGGTCACCACTGTTCAGTGGGCTTTGGTGTTACTTAACTGGGTTGTCACTGGAAAAAATGTAAGCAGAACTCATGGTTAAAAAAAACCAAATAACCCAATCAGTAAAAAGGCTAGGGAATTGAACAGACACTTCACAGAAGAAGAAATATTACAATTGATCAACAAATGTATGAAAAACTGTTCAACATCTCTAGCAATTAGAGAAATGCAAATTAAAACTCCATCTCACTTCAGTTAGAATGGCAATTTTCAAGAATATAAGCAACAATAAATGCTGGCGAGGATATGGAGGGAAAGGTCCACTTATTGCTGGTGGGGCTGTAAATTGGTGCATCCACTATGGAAAGCAGTACAGAGATTCCTCAGAAAACTTGGAATGGAATCACCATTTGACCTAGTTATTTCATTCCTTGATTTATACCCAAAAGACTTAAAATCAGCATACTACAGTGACACAGCCACATCAATGTTTATAGCAACTCAATTCACAATAGCTAAACTATGGAACCAACCTAGGTGCCCTTCAACAGATGAATGGATTTTTAAAATGTGGTATATATACACAATGGAATATTACTCAGCCTTAAAGAAGAATGAAATTATGACATTTGCTGGTAATGGATGGAGATGGAGAATATCTTGCTAAGCGAAATAAACCAGTCCCAAAGAGCCAAATGCTAATTCACAATAAGTCAGGGTCTAGGGAAGAATAGAGGTACTTTGGATTAGACAGAGGGGAGTGAAGAAAGAGGGGAAGGGTCAAGGGGTAGGAAGGACAGTGGAATGAATTGGACATTATTATGGTATGTGTATACATGATTACACAACTGGTGTAATTCTATATCATGTACAACCAGAAGAATGAAAGGTTATACTCCATTTATGTATGATGTATCAAAGTACATTCTACTGTCATGTATAACTAATTAGAACAAATAAAAAAGAAAAGAAAATTATGTTAATTTTTTAAAATATTTTTTTAGTTGTTGATGGATCTTTATTTTATTCATTTATTATTTATATGTGGTACTGAGGATCGAACCCAGTGCCTCATGCATGCTAGGCAAGCACTCTACCACTGAGCTACAGCCCCAGCCCATATGTTAATTTTAATTAGATATTAAAACTATCTTTTTAAATGAGATATTAAAAACTGTATTTCATACACATCTGGTCATCTGGTTCCACAGACCATTTCTAAAAAATGAGAGTTCATTTTTTTCTGTCAAATTTCCAACCAATGGCTGCATACTCTTTCTCTTTTTTGTGTGTAATTGGTGTTTAAAACAAAGAAATTACTGTTTTTTGTTTATAGGATGCTGTTGCTGTTTCATTCTTAAACAACAATGTGATCCTCCTGCAGATTTTCCTCTCCTTCGACTTCTCCTGCCACATTTGGGTTGTGCAGCTGTACAGCCATGCTACATGCCCTAAGGCATGTGCTATGGAATGAGCAAATACTGTTTTCTGGCCTCTTTTGTGTGTGCATCTTTCTTTCAGAGTCAGTGGGATTCTCATTGTGGATTCTGTGCTGTGTTTACATGTGACTACAGTGATGATTAGCACTGATAAATTATTTATCTAGAGGAGAAAATGCTGGCTGATGCTGCCAGCTGCAGTAGCCTACTAACATGTAGCCTTTTTATTTTATAAGTGCTTCCTTTTAAAATTTTTAAAAATGATTTACTTGAATAACTCCCAACATAATTTTTATGGGTAATTTTCCCTAAAAGGAGTCTTATAACATTCCATTTGTCATTCGTTCTATTAGGTGGTCATATTATTAATTTTCTTTGGATTCAGGAAGTAAATAAACCCCTATTTTTAATTGTGGTCTTAGATGGAATTTCTCTGTAGTCCCTCCCAACTCTCCATTTGTGAGATAACTGGATTTTCTCCTACCAATTCAGAATATGTCACTCCTTTCTTAATTTTTCAGCATCTTGAAAAATTGAAAACGAAAAATATTTACAAGAAAAGACAAAGGTGGATGGTCTCGGAAGTATAAAATGAGCCAGTTGGTTTAAATTTGTTTTTGTTTTGGTTTGTTTTGTTTTTTGTTGTTGTGTTGTTGTGAAGGATGAGTGATTTCTGAGATGTTTGACACAGATTGCCCAGGACATCAGTGATGAACTTATTTGTGTATAACTGTTCTACACCTGATATATTTCTTAGGAAAATATGGCCTTAATTGTAATCAGATTTCTTTAAAAATAACCTGCACTGAGATATTTAAAAGCATTGCTGGAAGTGTTTAGTAAATTAGCTTTGAGATGCTAAATTATTTTGCCTTTTGTTTTTCAGCTGGAAAATTATTCGTTGCACCTCTAATCCTGGTTTTGGGATTAGCACTAGGGGCCATAGCAGTTGTAATCGGTAAGAAACACTTAACATATCTGAGATAAGAATTTTCAGATGGCCACAGAGACAAAACGAGTGTAAATGTAATAATGTGAGTCAGCTGTTAAGTGACCATGATTTCTGTTTCATGCCTGTTTTAGACAGCTATTCAGCATGTGGCTTATAAGTTCAGATTAGTATGTTTCCTATAGGATATATTTGTGTGACAGTTTTTCAGCCTCTGAACACTTGGATTCATGTATCTCATAAAGCATTACTGCTTGCTCCTAATACCAAGAATGTAATTGTGTTTTAGTGAAAGAAATGAGTGAATTAGAATCAAAATTTTCCAATTCTGATTTCAGGTTGAAGCATTAAAGAAAAGAGGCTTTGGTGTTTGGTAGGTGTTTGGTTTGGTCTAGTAAAAGATGCCTTCCATATATTTAGGAGCATATCAACATCTACTTGAGCATGGACAAATAGAAAACCTATTACTGATTCATATAGTTTCATTCATACAAGTATATTAAAGTATGTACTTTAAACCAGTAGTTTTCAGACTTTACCATGCCTTAAATTAACCAGAAGGACTAGCTAAAACATAGATTTATGGTTTCTAGCTGCAATTTCTGACTGATTATGGAGGCAGAGCCCATGGATTTGTTATTTCTAAAATGTTCCCAAGTGATGTTGATGCTTCTGGTCCAGGGACCACACTTTGAGAACCACTGTTTTATAAAAGGTTACGTTAACTGTGGATAATGTCTGCTTTACTAATTGTTCCATATTGTAGATAGAATTTTTTTTTTCTTTTTTTCCTAACTAAAATTATTTTTCATACATAAATTTTTATTTAGCAAGTAATACATGTGCAGGACAGATAGAATTATAAAGTATCTGACATTTCAGTCACTGCAATAAGTCAGGACTTGATGAAGTAGTTATTTACTATCTACATTTTACATGTGTGAAAATTAAGGCTAAGACCTTATTAGTCCTAGAACTGGGAGCCACATCTAATATTTGTCTCCACAAGGTGTTCTTAAGATGCTGTACTACTTGAAACTGAAGTGTGACTGTCATAGTATAGAAATGATAGGATAAAGATTTAAACCTAAGGTTTGATATTTTGGTAGAGAACATTGTTCCATAGTGAAACTGTATCATTGAGAATGTTAAAAGGGAGAAAGACCTACAGAGAAATAATAAAGAATTAAATACTAATAAACATATTTCATAGCATAGGTATCTTCTCTCTTTTCATGTCCATATATTGCTAAAAAATGATTATAAAGAATATGAAAGTGGAAATTTTCAAATAAACCAAAATGTGTCTCCTCCTAATTGCCTTTATCATTATTATTATTTTTTTTGTCCCTAGGTTTATTTGTATTTCCTATCTATTGCCTTTGTAAGAAACAGAGAAAGCGATCACGGACAGGTATGCATTGGTAAAATACAGATGATCTCGCTCAACTAAGCTGGTCCCAGGAGGAGCTGTGCAGAATGACACACCATATGTGAGTTCAACCCTGAAAACACTGCGAGGAACCGTCTGCATCTTGTCTCCCTGTGGCTCTCTGAAGGCCACAATGCCTTGGGCTACCGGTGCACTCCCAATATGGTATCCTGTCCTTTCCCTAAACAAATTGCTGCTTTAAAAAAAATGGTCACTTTCATAAACTATAAACATCTGTATCATATCGCTGACCTTTGTGTTTCTTGGAAGAAAATATTTTAACTAAAACTGGTTCTCCTCAGAATTGTTCTGAGGGTGCCTCTTATGAGTGTTGCTTGGATTGTCTTTGAACTCTGAACCTCCCTCCAGCCTATCTGTGGGACTTGGTGTGAATAGCTAAGGTCCTGTCTGTCCCAATAAGCAAGGTCACTTTTCAGAAGATACAAGTTCACCGAAGGCACCTGTTTTCATCTGTGACTCAACCAGTGTAATTCCTTTATCTTTCAGATACTGTAATTGCTAAAAATGTCAGTGCCCAAAAGGGAAATAATGAAACTAAATTAATGAGAAGAATCATGAGTTAATGAAGTGTATATGTTTAGGGTGTGAATGTGTGTATATAAATATATGTTAAAACTAGGCCCAGTAACCTTGTGCGTATCTATCTCCATGCCTCTACACTATTTTTTTCACATTTTCATAGACCTGTTTAGAGATGATAGTTCTTTTGTGGGCATAAGTTGCTAATGTATTGAATTAAAGTCAATGTAGACAACAGGCTATTTCGATGTTGACCTTTTCTATTTCTTGCTCTCTCTTTCTGTCACACACAGAGAAATTGGTCACCTCAAGATGTATTGGGCTTTGTAAACTGACAGAACTGATAGGTTGCTTTTAGGAAGTCCTCAAGACCCAAATATTCAGTCTTTTCAATTTCTTCCATTATGACATACGTACTTTATTCTGTGGATAAATCCTTCACATGAGCTTATTTAACCCAAAGAACAAGTTTATTAGTAAGAGAATTGCTTAAGTCTTTAAACAAATCCTTATTCCACTAATTCTTTAATTACAAACTTGTGATTGTAGATCATTTTGTTTTAGATCAGGGTTTTAAATTATTTAATCTTCACTGTCTTCCCTATCTTTTCATCATGTTTGTCTTTATTTGTCCCCAAGTTTTTCATGTAAACATAACTAGTTTTGAAGGATTTATCTTGTTTACTGCTCAAATGCATAATGATTTGTTGGCATCTTCTTATTAGAGAGGTTACTTGAAAACAAAGAATTTGTGTTCATATGTTCATCTAAAATATCAACTATTTTTGGAAAAGGAAACAAAAAAATGAAGAAAGTGTTTTGCAAAAGTTTTTCTCAGAGGAGAAATCTTTGAAAATAAGAGGACAATTAACTATTATATTCCTTTGTGTCCATCAGAAATATTCAACAGCAGAAAGAAAAGACTTCTAAGAAGCCTAAGGTTTCCACTTGTCTCCAGATTCTCAAAACTGGCTACCTGCCATGGATGTAGCATGTATTTGTCAGCAAACTTGTCTGACTTGAAATAGATTATAAGATAAAAACATGCATTCACATAGATGGTTTTTGTTGGGCTCCAGAATGAAAGACATTTTACCATTTCTGTTAAACTCCATGAGTGACAGCGTAGCAAGCTTGCATTCTTTCTGAGTAATTCAGAATAACTGTCGAGTTTTTGGAATTATCTAGTTTTGGTTAAAGGAGGTTGTGACATTTGTGATTCTGGAGTAGTGTATTCCTAAAGCATGACATGAGACAAGAAAAAATGATGTTGTAGTTTCACAAATTCATCTTTCCATTCATCAATTTGACAGGTATTTATTGAGTGTCTGTGTTAGGTGCTCTAGTATTAGTTGGGGAGAAGGAGAATCTCTGTAGTCTAAATGCATGGCTCTGACATAAAAGTGCTTAAGCTTTTTTAAAATTCATCTTTCCTGGACTTAGGCATCAGTTTAGCAATGTGTGAATATGATGAATTCTAAATCTAGAGGATCTGTATATGTATGATATATACATATATATATATCATATATATGAATACATATGCCATACACATATATACCAACTAGCTGAAAAATATATTCTCTGGTCATAGACCATCTATTTTCTTAGGTCCATTGTATCTATTGTCTTTGGCTTACTCAGGGATTTTTATTCCTTTCTTTAACTTATCTTTTGAGATATTTTCATATGATTTAGAAAACTTTCCAATATGCCAGTTACAAAGTAGTGTCTGTTATCAGTGAAAGCTGTTTCTTCATTGCTTGAGACAGTGTGCACTGTATTACACAGGATTTCATTTTTCTATTACATAGATTTTTAAAATAAATGAATGCCTTTTTCTCTTTAAAAATTGATACATATTAGGCTTTTCCTTGCTGGAACATAAAGTAATTATTTGTGATTTTTTTTAACTAAATTTCAAAATCTTACAAAGAAAGAAGAAACTAAAAAGATTTCTTTATATGTCAGTGCCAACTTTGAAGGTAAAACAATAGTAGTAATCTTCACGATAAATTCTGAAAACTACTTTAGAAAAAGAAGTGTGCACATTAAATAAATACTTTCTATCAAAGGCTGGACATTTTTATATGTTTTTATTATAAATTTAATATATGCTCCCTTAAAAAATCAAATCATATAGAATTATAAAACACAAATTCCTCTGCTCATCCCACCTTATTTACGAGGCGTAACTACTGTTAATGTTTTGGTATATGTCCTTCCAGACACTTTCTACAGATTTACAAATAATCATGTGAGGAGGGGTATATGAGTGTGTGTGTGTGTGTGTGTGTGTGTGTGTGCGCGCGCGCGCATGCACGCACATGTGCATGCATTTTATATAAATAGAATAATAATATTATTCCTTTGCTGTGACTTTTTCATTTTATTGTATATTGGTAGATACCTTTCCATAAGAGTTTATATATGTATATATATATACACACACATATATTTACCTCATTCTTTTATAAATTACTACATAATCCATTATGGGGCTATACTTTAGTTGAATTAGTTTCCTATTGAATGGATATCAAGATTGTTTTCACTTCCCTGTTACAAAGTATTAGTGAAGATCCTTTTGCACATATTTTTTCATCTTGCATGAACATTTCCATAGTTTTGAAATTTGGTTTTTACAGGGTACTTGCAAGAAAAATTTAATGCATTTTCAGGAAATAAGGAATAATGTATTTGAGACTTTTTTTGTTTTTGAGTAAAGGAAATATGAACCAGGAGCACAGAATTTTTAAAGAAAACATCTTTTGAAGAACAATTTCTTCCCTGCTTGATTAGCCAAATAAATGCCTTGCCAAAACTTATAAAAGAAAATTAATCTTTTTCCAGTGATAATAAAATGTGATGAATTGTCTGTCAGATAATGTGAGATTTTTGAATTGCTTAGTTTAAACTTGATAGATTTAAATGAACTAAACCAAACTGATGATGTTTGTCACATTTTTAACCACTATTTATGTTCATGCATATGACTCCACAGAGGAATTTAATTATGCCATGTGAAAAGTAGAAAATAATATGTCAATAGTTACAAATGCCCACAATAATCCATAGAAAAATAAATTACATTATATAAGGTTTGATGGAATGATTATAAATTATGGAATAACATGGAACACTCACTTTACAATGAATCACAACAGTTCCCTAGGGATTTCTGTAAGAGAGGTAGGAAGAGGAAAGAGGCCAAACCCACGGCACAGGCAACCTCCTCTTGCCACCACCTTAATTTAATGATAGGTGCTATTGTATCCTAAGACTAGAACAGACAGGAAAACAATACAAAGTAAATAAACACCAGTCTGGTTACAGCATGATATCTTCAATTGTACTTTCTTTGCTGTGAGATCAAGATTCAGTGGTGCCTCTTGGGAAATTCCTTGCTCTGCGACACCATCTCTTGAGCTTCCAGGCCCTCGCTGAGACTCTTTTTCAATTCCACCACCCAAATATAAGACCCATTGCTCCCATAAAATACCTGTAAAGTGCTTCAGTATTTTCCAGTTTCTATTCCTTTCCCAGCCTGATTTTTCTCCACACCTCTGCTATTTTAACTATTTCTCTTTGCCAAAAGAAAAGAGGAGAAACAGAAGAGGTGAAAAGTTCTCTGGCCTGTGCAGGACATCAGCATTTCTCGCTGACCTTTGCCAGATTGGAATGCATCGCCAAGACATCCCATGTTAAATGAATTCTCCTTTATTAAACAAATGCAGTTGTTTTTAACATTAGACTTTTATGCTGCCTGTTATATTTGTACTGATAAAAAAAAAATGTAGTGGCCTAAATAACATTAGTTGACATATAATATTAAGTACACAAAAAAAGAAAATTCACATCAAAAGCTATTGTAGATTTTATAAGCAAGCTATGTAGACATGTGAATCTTTGCAATGGATCATATGTTTATCCAACCATGTTTGTGATTGAAATCTATCCCAACTAGAGAAAGTAATTTTTCCTGTGGTCAGCTTTATTGTTTTGTGTTAATTTGTTATAAATATAGCCTTAAAATTCCATAATGCACTTTTAAATACTTGTGCCATTTAAATAACTTAATGACAAAGTTAAAGCAACTAATGCAGATGTTTCAATGGATAGAGTAGAATATCAATGTTAGCAAACCTGCATTTCCTTAAATCTGTGGAGAATCAGAAGCTAAACTTTAAAACCCGAAAAAATGTAGCAGTTTCTTTATAATAAACCCGGAAATTTTCAACAATTCTCCTATGTTTAGAGCTCAAATGTAGCAAGTAATAGTTAATAAATGTTACCTAATAACCTAGTTGAAATGTTTGTTTAAAATGCTGAGTGAAGCCGGGCATGGTGGTACACGCCTGTAATCCCAGCACTTTGGGAGGCTGAAGACAGGATAATCATGAGTTCAAAGCCAACCTCAGCAACAGTGAGGCATCAAGCAACTCAGTGAGACCTTGTCTCTACATAAAACACAAAAAAATAGGACTGAGGATGTGGCTCAGTGGTCAAGTACCCCTGAGTTCAATCCCTGGTACAAAAAAATAAAAAATGCTAATTGAATTTTTACTGAAGATCTTAAATATATGTGCTAAGTTCATGTCTTCCATGAAAGAAGTTTCCCTGACTAGAAACATGGTAGATCAAAACAATTTAAGCATATTTTCTTTTTCAAAATCATTATAATTTAATCATGACATTTTTCTCCTATTATGGAAACCAGGTTCTAAAGTCACATTATACACACACATGCTCGCATGCACACACACACACACACACACACACACACACACACACATACATAATTATTACTTAGAGAATGTTTAAAATTGTGAAATGTTACTTCTTGAATGCAAACCCATGATAATAATCTTTAAGGGGAAAATTCAGTGGAACTCCTGGTATTGAGGGTAGAACTAATACTCATTTCATAGCCAGGTTTTGTATAGCGCCTCTGTTGTGTATCACAGTTGTGAGGTCTGATGTTTAGTTGACTTTATCCAGATCCAATAAACAGAGTCACAGTCGTGAGACTACTGAAATTGTCTATTTGGAGCATTAGTTGAAGCCTGAATGTATCACCTACCTTACAGACCCCTATACATATTGCCAATTATAGAAGCATGTATTTATGCATACTAGAAATGATATTCTTTATTTTCCTTTTGGCTAAGGAAATGACATTTTTAAGGGTAACAGTGTAGATTTAAATTTTAAAATATGGTAAGTTATTTTTTAAAAAAAGTAAGACATTTTTACTACCCCCCCATTTTTAGCCATTTCCTTATGCCTACTAAAAGAGCTTTCATTAGCTACACTTAATTCTCACACATTACTTAGATTATGCAGGCTCATTTACATAAAAATTATATCTTGGTCTTCAATCCTGTGCCACATTTCTGTTCCATTATGAATAATTACATGACTTTTTTTACCTGACTGTGCAGTGATACCCTTGTATTTCAAACATTACCTATCTTCCCTTAGATTTCCTCATTAATCTTGTTTTTTTCCCTCAGTAGTTACCTTCCCATTGTTGGTCAAGTATGGAATGAATTGTCTCACATCTAACTCCTTTTACTCTAATGAAATGAAATTCAACTCTGAAAAGAATCTACAATTTAACTCTGATAATGAGCATAATTTATATTGCTTTATCTTATCAGTAAATTGAAATATATCCAAGAGTGCCTGGGACACTTTTCCTTCCTCTTGATGGAACTGAAGAATTTCTGCCTAGCTCTCTGCCAAAAAGTAAATCAAATGAATGAAAAGATGGTGGTTGGACCAGAATGCTTAATAATACTCTAGAACCAAGCCTCAAAAATTGTTTCACATTATCATAAGATCACCATTGTCTTTGCATATTAATTGGTTAGAAAGTATGTGCGGACATTCATCCAACCTGAACCCAAGTCATTTATTCTTCATCCAAAATAGGTTATGATTATGGTTATAGCTATTGGGTCTTTGTTTCAGCCAAAGGGCCTCCTACTTGGACTTGTGGTGGATTTATATAGTGCAACATTTGTATATAAGATTCAAATATGTATTCATACTCTGAACATTATTAGACTTTTGAGACTCCAAAATAGATAACCTTGAATGAATGGTTTAGAAACCATTTGTCATTGAAACAAAGAAGTTCAAGGGAGAGTTGTAGTTAGTTGTAAATGGCCCCAGAAATTATGGAAATAATGCCACTTCAGGTTCTTCCTTGTAGCTGGGAAGTGTGCTTTCAGTTATCAGTTCTCTACAAATTTGTGAGATCATCTTCTCATGCCCTAGCTAGGGAAATATTCTCAAAATAATCCAAATATTTTTTAAAAGTTACTTGTTAACATCTTACTTCCTCTATACCCAAATTTATTTTGTTTATTTCAAGGAAATAGTTTCTAAATATCTGACATACATAATCTAATTTTTTTCAATATATATATATATTGGAATGCTTTATGTTTCTTTCTAAGGAAATTTTTGATTAAGTATGATTTTTTTATCAGCTGGCTACACATCTTTTTCCTAAAGCCTCCCTTTTTTAAAATTCCATATTCCATTTTTTAAAAAATTCCCCTCAATAGCTTACATTTATTATTTGATCATTGTCATCACAATTAAAATTCTATAGATACTATTTTAAAAAATAGACCAACCTTATATTTCATATGAAACTTAAAACAGTAATTGGTTTATATATATTACCATTTACCTTATTAAGGACAATCTGTTACAGATTTTTAATGTGAAAATTAATTGACAATCTTGTTGCTACAGAAAGCAGTTATTAACATAATAATCAATTTCACAAGGCCACAGAAATAATTTTGTGTAAAAGGAACACAAAAACTGCAGCATTAAAATGTTATTATGTTAACATTATTTATTAAAAAGCCATGAGAATTAGTTATTTTGTTTCTATTTTAAACAAACATTTTTATGAAATATATTCATATCTATTAATATAGATGTATAGCAAAACTGTAGGACAATTAAATTATGCACATTTTTCTTTTATCATAAAGAATATAAAATGTTGAAAAGAAACATTTGGGTCTTTAATCTGTTATTCTTGTATATACAGAAATTGAAGTTCTAAGAAATAATGTCCATCTCCTATTTACATATCAGAATATATTCCATTTTAGTTATATTCTCATTAATAGTAAAAAATAAAACTTCTTAATTTTAAGTTGAGTGATTTCCACTAGTAGCTTGTACCAGATTTTATCCATTTCATTATATTGCATAAAGTTTTCTTTAAAGTTTGTAGCCATTTTCTAAAAATATGTCACTATATTTTTTATGTTGAAAATGAGCCTGATTTTTTAAAAAAACATTTCTTTATTTTTATTTTTAAATTATTTCTGCTTTTCATTAGTTATACTACTAAATTTGGTATTCATAAAATTATTTGGAAAAAAATTTGAATGTATTTTTAGGAAAAAGGAAGGTAAAAATAAAATAAGAAAATGGACAATATTCTTATGTAGAAATCCTTGAAAAGAAATTAGAAAAGAAAAAGCAAAATCTGCTGAGCTAAAAATATTGGAAAGTAAGGAATATATAAAAGGCTGAATTTCTTATATTGTTAGAGCAATCAGCTTCTTATTTCCAAATGATTATTTTGTGCTTTTGGTTCCATTAATTTTGCGTAGTATACAATTTTCTCACCATCTTAGTTTGTCTACACCAATTACAGAAAAGAAAGGAGGAAACTGGTAAAGAAAAGCCAGGGAAATTGGGCTTATTCCCTTTTTCCAATAGCACTAATGTATAGTCCCTTTAACCTTCCATATGGTGCTTTGTGTGATGAGTATATAACATTTATATATGTTATTAGTGCCTTATTTTTTTCACTTGACTTTATTTCTTATCTAAAGAGCCATATCTATTTTTTGTGAGTGTTCTTTGGTCCTTCTATTTAAAAAGTGCTAATGAGATAGTATATCTTTAGGAATGTATATAGCCTGTATTTGCTACCATAATCTACTGTATTATCTTTAGAACAGCAAGTTAGCTAGTGCATTTTTCTTACGCTCATTGTTCATTTTTAAAATAAAATACAAAATGAAAATTAAGTACCAGAAATTCAAGCCATTAAACTTGAAATGTATTTTAAAAGCACACACACACACAAAATACTGATTAAATTTAAAACAGGAATTGGAATGGCTATCAGATAAATCTCTAGCTCAAACTAGGACAAAAAGCATTAAAAATACAACTAAGTATATTATACTTCAGGAATTTGATCATTTCTCTATAATTTGTCTTTGGAGATATTTTATCAGTAATAAATTTCCATACAGATGTTGGATAACCATGGTATTCACAAATTCATGTTGCTATTCATACACCGTAGGCTTTATCAACATCAAGCTATTATGTGTAATATATTATTTTGTTCTACTTGGTCTGTGTCTTTTATTTTGATTTATACAAAATGCTGGTTTTGTTGTATTTTTATGTACCATAGTATGTAATTCAGCTTTTCCTGATGAATGTATGATGAATGACTAAAATAAACTATGTGTTTAGAAAAGACAAAGACACAGGTTGTATATGCAAATATGTGTAAATATTTGACAAAGAAAAAATAGAAAAGAATCTTCCTATCCAACAGATAGGTCCTGCTGGACAGGACCTGGAAATTAGCAGATTTTTTTGTTCGTTTGTTTGTTTAAGCGGTGAAATTTTAAAATCTATTACCTCAAGAATTTTCAGTGGATATGTGTCAGTGTACTGCTCCTTCTATACACTTGCTGCTGGTGGTAAAAGCAACCCAAGTGTCAGATCACATAAATTTTGGGGACAAGTCTTTGAAAAGATGAATACCTTGTGATATTGTGGAGTCCAATGACAGACTTTCAGTAGTGTCCCTATAGCCTTTTGTTGTGGCTGAGCTTTTTTTTTTTTTATTTTTTTAAAAACTATTTTTGGTTGGTTGTTTTAAAACAGGAGGGTAATCTTGATTCTGAGAACAGATCTCATGGAAAAATCTAATGATGCTCACTCTTCGTGGATGAAAACTATAATGGGAATCAGCTGTGACTGTCATTGTACAAGCTGTCGTGTGGATTACTGTGAGTGCCATTTACTGCAGGATATGCGCGATACATCGTGCAACGTCATCTAGCAATGCCTAATAAAAGTTTTTAAGAGACAAGACTCTTGTCTTTTTTCCCAATAGATTTGGATTTTAAAGCAATTAAAAGAATTAGTGCCAAAATTCATACATAAGTAAATCTGAAGTTATTGGAATCATTTTGTCACTGGATTCTCAGAATAGAGAAGCAGAAATGAACAAATATTTGTGAGTGTGATTTTGGTGGATTGTGTTGCTGTGGCAAGTTTTTGGAGAAAAGCACCAAGAGGTGAAGATCAGTCCAGATATTCTTCAGTGAGTCATGATAAACAAATAGTATAAAAGTGAGAGATTGGCTTAGGGTGGTGATCACATTCTTGATAAAGGGAGCTGAACTAGCTAGAGAAAAATGGAAACCTATAAGTCAAATGTACACACCAGAGCCTAGCAATACTTTTTCTAGCTCTGTTGGAGAAAAAGAAGGGCATTTGATCCCAGGGTATGTACAAGAATTTCTATTAGCAGGAAAATGGATATATGCATAGTGGTCTATTTATACAATGAAACATCAGAGCAAGAAAGATGAAAAGAAATTGTACACTGGGTACAGTGGTGCACACCTTTAATCCCAGCACTTGAGAGTCTCGGGCAGGAGGAGCACAGCCAGCCTCAGCAACTTGGTGAGGCCCTAAGCAACTTAGTGAGATTCTGTCTCAAAATAGAAATATAAAAACAGCTGGGGATGTGGTTCAGTGGTTAAGCACCTCTGGGTTCAATCCCCAGTACTCTTCCCCCACAAAATTATAATTACTGCAAAACTTACTGAAAAATCCATGCAAAAATAGTTGAATCTCATGGAGATTATGTTGTGCAAATTGTGCCAGACACAATACATGATGCATAAAAGTTTATCAGAGTATATATACACATACATTTTTTGTGCTGGATATTTCAAATCTGTACATTTTAAGCATATCTTAAATATATTTTATACCTCCATTTGAAAAATTAATGGACCAAAAAAGTGTAATTTGAAAAATTCAGAAGATAAAAACCACCAGATACAAACATCACTCTAATATGATATCCACCTAAAAGAATTTTGCTTCTTTTATTACTATATTGTCTTTTGTGGATCACTATAATATATTGAAAACGTAATATTTAACTTTCTGAATGCCATGTATTTTAGCTATTTGTATTTTGCTGCTGTTAGCAGATTACAGTGAACATTCTTGAACATAAATCTTGGAATAAATTCTTTGTAATGGAATTGAAGGATCAGAGGCAGAAAACAACTCTGAGACACATGCACCCTCATATACCCCAATGTCAAAGGTTTAAGTTGTTGCCAGTTTATAGTCCCATGATCAGTTCACAAGAGTATCCATTCCATTTAGTCCTCATAAAAATGATTTTGTCTTTAAAAAATATGTGCCAACTTGACAGGTGGTAAAGTGGCATCTAATCTTTTTAAAACATGTCCTGACTAGTTATATACATTGTACTGAATTTCTGTTCTCTAAATTAAATTGCCCTTAAATCCATTTACATTTAGTTCCTTTCATTGTAATAAGTACTCATGTATCTCCAAGCCCCAAGCTGTTATTTTTAAATGCAAAAAATGGTGATGTCTCTTATTATAGTGACAGTTGCCAACAACACTCACATGCATGATCCAGTAGAAATATATTGCGCTTACACAATTCACCACAAATGTTTGGCGTGACATATGCTCCAACATAAATATAAGCTAGGAACTGTGAATTCCTGTTTCTTCTGGCATTCTGGTTCCAGAGTGCCTCTTCCAAGTGTTGAGCAGGCTGAATGTGTTCTGGCATTTAACAATGTTTTTCAAACTGCATACACCCTCATTTCGAGCCACTTATGTCATCCAGCCCTCAAAGGAAAAAAAAAATGCCTTTAATGTGGCCAGGGTAGTCTATTGAGATATGATGGATCCGTCATCAATGGGAGACCTTGTTAGGAAGTTTCTTCCTTGCCCTTACCTAGTACTCTGTTCAACATATTTATTAATTTCCTTTATATTTTACCACAGTACTATTAAGAGTTTCATGTTAAAAGATAAATGATCATATTGTTCACAATGAAACTTAAGAGTAGCCCAGGTTTTAACCCTCAGATCCTAATTGAGTTAGGCTTGTGAGGAAGGTAAGAGTATAGCTTGATGGCCAGACTGCTGGATTCAAGCCCCAACTTTCATCTTCCAGGCTGTGTAACCTTGGGTAAGACATTTAAGTTCTGTGTGGCTTGGTTTTCTCTTCTATAAAAGGGAAATAACAGTATATGCCTCCTAGGGCAGTTTAGAGGATTAACCAAGTTTTATACAAGTTTAAGCACTTAAAATAGTGCCTTTGCTCTTAACAAGCTTTCAAGAAATGTTAGTTCTTGTTATTGTTAGTAACTGTCCATTTGAACATGTTGGCCAGTACAAAATGAAGCAATGATGTCAGCCACAAGCAATGGGAATGCAGGCTTAGTCCATTGTCTCAAGGTTGTGATAGGAAGTGCCCTAAAAGACATTATTTTAATGCATGATGCTTGACACATGCATTTCTGGATTAACACATTGGTTAAATGTAAAATTTTGCTTGGACAATCATTTATATTAGTCAACATCTATTGTTTTCTCCACTGAGTAATTCTGTTTTACCCACCCAACCATGGCCAGCTTTTCTCATGCTTCACCCGTCGATGAAACCAATTAGTTCAGAGATGGACACCTGAGTCAAATGAAGCCAATTTTCACCCCTCCTCCACAGTCTTTTAACCTGAGACCATAGAAAACCTCTGTCATCCTTTAATGTTACGACTGTGAAATGTGAGCCTATGAGCTTCCAGAAGCTGTTTCTTCCATCTGGAACAGATGTGACTGGAGGGATGCCTCTGTGAGCCAAAGGTTGCCAGCAAATACCAGAAACTAGAAAAGTTTCAAGAACAGGAAAGGATTCTTCCCCCTAGAGCCATCAGAAAGTGCATGACCCTGCCAACTAAGAGACAATATGTTTCTGCTATTTTGACCCACTTTGTTTAGAACAAAGATACTGATAGGAGCTGAGAAGACCCTGGAAAAATCTTGGCAGCATTCACAGGTATGTCTACCACCCTTAGAGAAACCATTGTTCCTATGTTTTCCCAAGCATTTGGTTCTGAGTGCCAGGGTTTCTTTGGCCTACCAATGTGGTGACAGTTCTGAGAGTCAGCATGTCACAGCAACTGGAAATCAAGGCTGCCATTTTCTTAAAGCATCAGTCCAAAAAAGTGATATGACATTACAGAAGCAGTCACAGCAGATCATGAAGCTTTGCCCCAGTCTCCTGGCAGTAGAGAGTGACTATCTGAGGCATGGTTGCCATTCATTCATTCAACAAATACTTTTTGAGTACCTACTATGTGCCATTCACTGTTCTAAGATTCAGTCAAGGAGGCACAAAAAACACCTGCCATCATGGAGCTTATGTTCTGCAGTAACGGAGGAACAGACCAATAAGCAAAATGTGTAAATTGTAGAAGCAAAAAGGAAAAAAGTAAATCAAGGAAAAGAGACAATGGGGACATGAAGTATGGACTGCTTAGAAACTGAAGTTTGAGCATAAGCATGAGAGAAGTGAAGGAGTTGTGTTGATGAGTTGTGCTGCCAGAAAAGCAATCAAGACAGAGGAAGCAGCAGGGCAAGGACCCAGAGCAAGACCCCAGAGTAGTCAGAATAGAAGCAGGGGAAAGTGATAATGAACAGAGGATTAGGGGACAGAACTGCAATGGTAGGAGAATTAATATTTGCGTTCTGTTGGAGTGAGATGAGAAGTCCACTGAGATTTTAGGCAGAGGGGTGATATGGTCATCCCTATTTCCCAACAGAATCACGCTGGCTGCTAGTGTGAGACCAGATTGAAGCAAGACCAGATAAGAAGTGCGATATCAGCCACAAGGGTACCACAATATGAAAGGAAGATCTGAAGACAGCTTGGAGCAGGACAGTGGTAGTAGGTACAGTGAGAAGTTTTTTGTTTTTTTTTTTTAATGATGTGCTATTATTTTTTTATATCTTTATTTATTTTATGTGGTGCTGAGGATCGAACCCAGTGCCTCACGTATGCGAGGCAAGCACTCAACCGCTGAGCCATAACCCCAGCCCCAGAGAAGTTTTTAAATTTAAGATTAGAACTAATAGGATCTGCTGATGCATTGGCAAAGCAAGTTTTTTCTTTACCACTCAATACAATATTTCTGTGTTCATCCAGAATATTATTAGAGCAAGACAACTCTATATCAATGAAATCAAGAATTCCAGTTCTCAGTGGTCCCAAATCTGGGCTGTCTACTCACCCCAGACCACAGCTAGATTAGGCAATCTGAGCCCCGACCAGCTGGCTTTCCAGAGGTTACATGCAATGCCTACTATATATCTATAGCTCCTGCAGAACTAGAAATGCCTGGTCCAATGGCTACAGCCCCTCAGTTCTACTGGTCTGGTAGATTCTACTGTTTTCTCATCAGGTTGCTGGTACCCAGGTGGATACTCCCTATTAGTAAACTGTAGTTGGACTTCTGGCAGCATTTCTTACCAGAACCATTCTCGTGGGAGAAGCTAGAAAAACGATTTTTAAATGCATATCAAAAAGGTGAGATAATAAAAGAACTTAGAGTTCTCCATTGGTCAACCCTGTAAAAAGTGAGCAATAGGAAAAAAAAAGGTGCATATTGATTAGCGAGAGGGGAGTTCCAACATGAAAAATATGCCTAGTCTTGTTTCAGCTGACCTCCTCACTCTTTCATAATAAAATCCTGAATCACAGACATTCATTTCTTCTTTTTATTCAACAAATAATGACTGAGCACCCATAGGAAAATTCCAGTGTTATCATGGGTCCTCAAAAGAGACAAGGCAAATCAGTGTCCATGCCAGCAGAGCTGAGGCCTGTGGCCACTGCAGGACCATACTCACAATTTAAGGGGAAACAAACTTAAAAATTATCCCTCAAAAATGTTTCATAGTGGGGCTGGGATTGTGGCTTAGCGGTAGAGCACTTGCCTAGCAGCATGAGGCACTGGGTTCGATCCCAGCACCACATAAAAAACTAAATAAATAAAATAAAGGTATTGTGTCCATCTACAACTAAACACTTATTTAAAAAAGTTTCATAGTTATTTTTCTATTGCCAAATATTTTAATGGACTTTTGGCATTCAGATCTTCAGATATTTGAAGGACATGTGAAAAGGGCAGCCTCTTTTGACACGGATTTCAGATGCCCAAGCTAGAAAGCTGGGATTCACCTTACATGGCTCCTTTTACTCAACCTAGCCCATTCTGTCCCCAACCCTGTTGATTACAACTCCTGAGTAACTTCTCTCTATTCACACCTTCATCCCCTCAAAGCAGATTACCCTCATTTCTTGTTGAGACCATTGCAATTACTGCTGTTTTTTACCTTCAGGTTCCTTCTCAGTATTTCCAACGCTTAGGATAGTGACTGGCCCATAGGAGGTGTACATTGTGCTTTGTTGGACAAAAGATGAGAGTCCTTTACAGTCCTATTGGGTGGCTGCTAAAATACAATCTGACATGATTTCTTCTGTCTGGGGCAAGAGGGTCCTTTTCTGAGAAACAGACTTCAAAACTGGAGATTTGCACTTTGGAGAGTTTTTTAAACTAAGTTCTCTCAGCATCAACACCTTTAAGGGAGCAGAGGAATCAGGATTCAGCAGGGAGAGAAATAGGGGGCTGCATTGAAGTCCTCACAAAAGACTGAGTCCATCAGCAGAAAGCTAGAAAGCCCTGCAGAGTCCCAAATTGATCCAAGTAGACCAGGTCTTTATACTCCCTACATAGATCAGACACTGAACATGACCCGCTCCTGTGGAAGGGAGCAGGACCTTCATCTGAGGACACTAGAGTGGGGGGCAGCTGAGAGCCCTTGTGAATACATGGTAGCATTCAGCAGCAGTTCTGAGAATGGAGTGGTTGGGATGAGGTGGGGTACAGTGGGAGTAGAGTAGAGTGCAACCTGAGCAGCACATTCCAAATTACTTTTGCAGTCCCTATTCCATGTAGACTCTGGAAATGATAAAGCCAGGGATTCAAATTGGGTCTTCCTACTCCAAACAGGTGAGTATAGTGGATTAGAACAGAGGCACAGGAGATGGGGAAGATGGGGACAGAAAAGAGAAATTAAAGGCTCCACTTGGGGTTCTCACCCTCCAGGTGGTGTTAAATTCAAAGGGTTGAATAGCTGTCTATCTGGAACCTGCTGTGTTCACATAGTATGTTTACATGTATTCTTATCTAATCCTTACAACCATGGTATAATATTATTATCCTCATTTGGGAGGAAAAATGAAGGCAATAAGTAAACAAATAAAATTAAACCAAGTTAGACCTTAAAAAGAGAAAAAGTCAGTGATTTGTTAGAAGGAACACAGGAGACTCTGCTGAAACTCAGGTCTTTTCCTGACAGTCTGGGGTTTCTGCCCCAAGAGAATTCTATCTTTTGAGGAAAAAAAACAAGGGAAAAGGGACATATGCTTTCACAATTTCAACATCCTTCTCCCCATTCCCCAACGCCCATCACCAAAAAAATAAAGCAACAAAATCAAAAAACAAATTAAAATTGTACAAAATAGAGAAGGCCTCAGCTGGCAGGAGCCTCCACCTAGGCCCTATGACTGCCCCTCCCCACTCTTCAGATCCTTTTCTAGCGCCCCCTGCAGGTCTCACCAACGCCTGTTGGGGCTCGAGGGAGGACACAGGAATAACTGCTGTCCTGCGATCTGAAATCTTTGGAGGAAGCAGAGCTTGTGCACAAGAGCTTCGCCATCCTCAGCAGCCTTGGCACGGAGGCCGCCAACTGCCTAGAGCGAGGGCAGTGGTTTGCCCAGGGTGGAGACTGTCCTCGGTAGGGACAGAGGCGGCGGCTGAGCCGAGTAGAGGAGCGCAGGCCGGTGTACAACGCGCGCCTGCGGAGCACTCTTCGTCACCTGCCTCTGCACACCTTTGCGGTGGTCCCCTGCCCAAAGCTGGGTTGGGAGGGAAGGCAGATCTCCTCCAAGGATGATGAGCAAGGGCAACGGTTCCCAGGCAGCAGCATCAATGTGGGGGCAACACACTCCCAGGCGATCTCCTTTACCTGCATGCTTGAAGGATAAATAACGCTTTTTTTTTAATTGAGGAAGTGAATTTTTAAATCAAATTAAATGTTTCTGGGGAGGTTGGAAGGCACCTACCTGAAGTATACTGCTTACATGCTCCATTTGTCATTTCACTTTTTATAAACCTGACTGGTTTATTTTCTACATTTCATTTAGAATGTAACCCAAAAGAAAAGGACTGGAAAGAGATGGAGAGAAAAGAAAAGGAAAGTTAAGAAGATAGGTTAGCAAAAAGGGGCTACCAGTAACCAGCAAGAACCCTGGATGAGGGTGGGAATGACAGGTGGAAAGAACTTTAATGTACTGAGTGGGTTTAATGAGCAGAAATCTGCAGGGTTGCATGTGATTTTCTTTTTGAATCTTCATAATTTTATGAGTTAAATAACCTTCCCATTTTAGAGATGAAGAAAGTGAAATAGAATCACTGAGTTTCAGAAAGTGAAACAGTCGGAATTCAAATTCCAAGGCAAGTTCCTTTGGACTACACCAGGGTGTCTTGGGAATTACAGTTGCTACATTATTCATTAACATTTGGCTGAAACTGAATAGCTTGCTGCCTGTTACAGTCTTGAAGGGGCTTGAACTGAGATCTGAGTTCAGAACCCTAAAGCCACAGTACTAGATTGCTTTACAGAGTCCTCTGATTAACCAGGGAATTTGAGGGAAGTTATCCAAACTTCTTAACATTTGCAATTTTAAAAAAGACCTTGGGACTTAGGGAATAACATATAGAATTGTTCCCTCAAGTGAGAGAGTGTATCTTAAAGCACATCTACAACCAATGGTTATTTTCTCTCTGACATTCATTCATGGAAATTTTATTAAATGTTATTTATTCAGTTAATTACTCTTTAAGTAAACATATTTTGCCCCCCCTGTTCTGTTTTAAGAAATATGCTGTATATGCATTTAGGAGAAGGCCAGGCTCCAATCCTGGTCTAGTGGAGACAGTATTAAGTAATGCTTGGAGATAAATTTCTGTTTTGAATTTTTCACTAATTTGCTCTCTGATAACTGCCCAGACTTTGATCTAAAATGAAGGAGTGCAAGAGCAATCTCTAAGGTCTCTTTCAGCTCTTAAATTTGGATTGAGGCAACCTACTTTTAAAATTTTTTTATTTGTTCTTTTAAGACATACATGACAGTAGAATGCATTTTGACATATTATACATACATGGAACATAACTTATTCTAATTAGGATCCCATTCTTGTGGTTGAACACGATGTGGAATTACCCTGGTTGTGTTTTCATATATGAATATAGGAAGGTTATGTCCAATTTGTTCTAATGTCTTTCTTATTTCCATCCACTCTCTTCCTTTCATTCCCCTTTGTCTAATTCAGTGGATTTCTATGCTTCCCTCCCTCTCCTTTATTGTGTGTTAGCATCCACAAATCAGGGGGAACATTTGTCCTTTGGTTTTTTTGGAACTGGCTTATTTCTCTTAGCATGATAGTCTCCAGTTCCATCCATGTACTGGCAAATGCCATACTATTATTCTTATTTATGGCTGAGTAATATTCCATTGTGTATATATACCACATTTCTTTATCCATTCATTTGTTGAAGGGCACCTAGATTGGTTCCATAGCTTGGCTAATGTGAATCGAGCTGCTATAAACATTGATGTGGCCACATCACCATAGTTTGCTGATTTTGAGTCCTTTGGGTATGTACCAAGGAATGGGATAACTGGGTCAACTGGTGGTTCCATTCCAAGTTTTTTGAGCAATCTCCACACTGCTTTCCAGAGTAGTTACACCAATTTGCAATCCCTCCAGCAATATATGAGTGGACCTTTTCCCACACATCCTCTCCAACATTTATTGTGACTTGTATTCTTGATAACTGCCATTCTGACAGGAATGAGATGGAATCTCAGTGTAGTTTTACTTTGCATTTCTCTAATTGCTAGAGATGAACAACATTTTTTGATATTTTTGTTGACCATTTGGATGTCTTCTCCTGTGAAGTTATGCAACCTACTTTTAAAATTAGTTCAAACTATTCTCTTCTAGTATTTCTCCGACCCAGACTGTCTGTCAAGCCACTTTACTTTGCATGGGCTGGTTCTCTACCTCCACCTCCTTCTAACTTTTAGTCTCCATAGTCCTCTGACCCAGCATCTTCTCCTGCAGGATGCCTTCCTTCCTGTACTCAGCGAGAACACACCATGGACTCATCTGTTAAGCACTCTACAAGTCACCACTGAGCAAGGCAGTTGAATTGGCATTATAGGTTACCTAAGGTAAGTGCCACAAACTCAGTGGCTTAAAGTTCTCTCAAAGATCTGAAGGCCTGAAGTCTGAAATCAGCATCAGCAAGCAAGCCTGGCTCCTTCTGGCAGCTCTGAAGGTGACTCTGTTTTATTCCCCCTCCTAGCTTCTAGGAGTTGACTTCATGCCTGGGCTTTTCTTCACCTGTAGTGTCTTCACTTCCAACATGGTGGTGTCAAGTGCAGAATTGTGTTCTTCCCTAATTCATATTTTGAAGTCCTAAACCATGGAACTTGTGACTATATTTGGAAATAGGAGATTTAAGGAGATTACAGTTAAAAGACTCAGGTGTGACAGAAAGAACATAAACATTGGTCCCACAAATGTTGGCTCCACTTTCTAGTTCAGGGACCCAGGACAAGATAATTAACCTCCCTGTACCTCTCAGATCTATAAAATTTGAGTAGACTTTTAGTGAAAGGTTGTTGTGAATTGAAATGCCTTGTATGCGCTGCCTTGGTAACCAGAGCAGTGATACACAGTCATCAATGGCTTAACAAATATTATTTAAAGAATTAAGGAATACTTTCCCTTCTTTCCTATATGGAATTCCCTGGAAGACTGGGACAGTTTGTAGCCATCCATAAAACAGCAAGGGCCATAAGACAGGCCACAAAATAGTCCAGGGGTATCCCAGGCTCCCATGTTGCAAAACTCACCACACATCCTCTGTTCCTAGTGGGTACTGGAACATGCAATCAATTAGATATAGGTGCTGTTTACTTTCCAGAAAGTGTGTAATTGCTTATTTCAGTCCACAGACAGCAATATCTTATATTAAAATTTGAAAGTCACCTAACCTGACAGAGCCTGTTTCCACATGTATTGGATTTCAACACACCATCCTATTTGTGAAAGTGATCGTAACTAATTTAAATGAGTCTAAATAGTTGTTAAATCACAGTATAAGCAGATTAGGTTTCATTAGAAAATCATTGGAGTAGCACATTTATTTTGTAGAGCTAGATCAAATAGGTCTATCTCCTACAGTTGTGTTTTTATGTACTTGGTTGATAATAATGAAAAGGCTCTTAAAAGTATATTATTTATTAGCATACGACTGTTTCTTTTCAGACACTAATATCATTGTTAACGAAGCTATTTTTTCTTAATGCTACTATTTTAACTAGGATTTTGTTCTTGGCTTGTGTCCCTAATCAAGAAATTTACATCATATAAACAAGGTGGTTTGTGGTAGTGAAATGAGCAGGGCTCAGTGTCTAAAGCCTGCACCCTAGTGCCGGCTCCTGAGCTGTGGCTTTGGTCCAGCTGCTCAACTGTCTTCAACATGGGGGAGGAGACAGCCAGCTCTCTAGTATGCTATACCACAATGTGTGACTAATAATATATAATAAAATCAAACTACAGTGAGCATAAACCTCTTTCACAATTTCATGACAGTGAATTTTGCTTTAACAACTACATAAAGAGAATAAATATACTGTGGATACTGTATTCACACAGGAGGCCCAAAGTAGTATTCAATGAGTGGAAACTCCCTCCTTCCTTCCCTCAAGCAAGCCACTCTTGACCCAGAGAATGTTATTAACCACTGCTGGGTTGTAATTGTAACAACACCCCCACCACCACCAATGAATATATTTTCTATATTGGCCATGGACTCAACATTGAATGAACACATATTGGCATGCCAAATTGGAATTTTGGTTTGTCAAGTTAGACATGAGTTCATACTTTTAGACTTTTTAAGGCTTATTTTATTTCTCTTAGCCTATCTACTACTTAAACTAGGGACAGGAAGTGCCAGTCTGAAGAGGAGAGCCCTAAGAAATAGTGCAGGCATTCCATGGGGGAGGTCGGATGATTTCTCCCTCAACCAGTGGGCATAGAGGCCCTTTCAACACCCAGAAATAGATCTCCTATTGCGCCTCTGTTTATCTCCTCTGACCATAAAAAGCAGCCAGCTCTGCAGGGAAAGCTGGCAGCTGCAATTAACTCCAGGCGGCCAGAAGCCGGAATCCTTAGCAAGGGGAATAAAGGCTGCTCAAAGAACTCGTGAGGTCATGTTGCTAGCTCACTGCTAGAACCATTCAGTCTTCCAAGGAAGAAATATGTGAACTAAACATCCCACACACCACTGCAAAATTTCCTGGAGCCACCAGCAGCACTCAGAATCATCCCATTCTTCTAAGACTTGCTTCCTTATGATTATTTATTAAATATCTACTTTGTGAGTAGCTACTGGTGGTCATTTGTTAAATGAACTGCATTTTTCAAATGATTGATACAATTGTTCTCATCTTTCATTATTTTGTATTCAAACTTTGCTCAGTATTAGACTAATTGTGAAAATAAAAAGAAGACAATGTGATTGTTTTTTAAGGTCACTGGAGGCAATTAGAGGTTTCTACTGGAATACTTGACATATCATTTTAAACAGTTACCATGTCACTAGGAAACAGCATCAAATATCTCTCATATCTTTGTTAAGAGTCCTTCAGACCATTATTGTTATCATCATCATCGTCATCATCATTCCTACTACTCATCTTCTGTACAAGGGAAATAATAAAGACCTGGAAACTGCAATAACGAATTCATTAGATATGCCACCAGGAACAGAAACGGGAGAAAACCATGGCATTGAGATGGCTTCTGAAATCTATTCTGAGTTGACCATTTCAACTTCACTTGGTGCTGTCACTCAAATAACCCACAACAGTTCCCAGATCTTCAACCCCACAACTTCTTTAAGGTTGAACAAATGTACTTAATGCAAGGGGTAATCACTTTTAGGATAAAATGCCAGCTTTTTGCATCTGATTTTTGATTCCTCTATATAAAATTTGTTTTGTGAAACAAAAATGGAAGTTCTTAAGGAGTTCTGGTTCTGCAGGGTGGTGTAATACCCTGACAGCAGACCCCCTCTCCCACAACTGAATACAGCAAAACTAAAAGGCCTGAAAATGCTAAAAAGTAAGTAAAACCAGGCAAATTGTGGAAAATCAAAATGTGCAAAACCAACCGCCATGGTGGGAAGGTGCTTGGTTTTTATTCTCCAGTGGTTTGGCCCCAGAACACAGTTTCAGAGGGCACAGCTGCTAAAATGTTAACAGAATCCTGGTCCTGGTTTCTGCCCTCAAAACCACAGAAAGCATGCAGATCAGCCCTGGAGAGTGAGGTCAGAGACCTGAGAGGAGAGAGTTGGCAAAACGGAAATGGATGAAAAGAGGAAATTCAGCTGAGAACTAGACACTATTTTTAAAAGAACCAAATGAGAATTTTTTAAAACTGAAAAATTCAATCTTTGAAATGAACAATTCAGTAATGACGGTAGAAGTGTAAAGAGTAAACTTGAAGATCAAGCAATAAAAATCATTCAGTCAGCAGAGAAGAAAGAAAATCAGATTGAAAGAAAATGAACAGAATTTAAAGGATCTGTGAGACCACATCCAAAGTTTGAAATATTTTGTCCCTGGTGAGCAGAACTCTCTGCTTCCTGGTGGCTATGTCTTGAGTTGCTTTCCTCCTCCATACCCTTCTACCATGATGTTTTGCCTCACTCTTGAACTCACAGCAATGGGGTCAGCTATCAAGAGACTGAGACCTCTGAAACCATGAGTGCCAAATAAACTTTTCCTCCTCTAAAATTGTTCATGTCAGATCTTTAGATCACAGCAATGAAAAAGTGAACTAAAACAAACTGGTACTGAAAAGTGGATTGTTGCTCTGACTAACATGACCATGTGATCCAGAAGTTTTGGGATCTTTTTGGAGTTTGTGGGAAAAATATTTAAAAGATGAGAGATGCAAGCTGGAAAAGCTTTAGAATTTTGTAAGTGAAACAATGTGCAATTCTGGTGGGAGTTCAGAAGACCAGAATGCCAATAAGAGTGTGGATAGTAAAGGATAAGCTCATGAGGTTTTAGAGGAGAAGGAGGACTCTGTTGGAAATTGGGCTACAGACCGTTCCTGTTATATTCTGGCAAAGAAATTGTCTATATTTTGCCCAGGTCCTGAGACCTTCTTTAAGGCTAAATTTAAAGGTATGGACTAATTAATCTGTTGGAGGAAAATTCAAGGCAGTACAGCATTCAGGAGGTATCATGGTCATTGCTGGAAGCTTTTAGCCAAGTTTACTATGATAATCAAGAGCAGAAAACAGAGATGAAGAATTTTTTTTTTAAATATTTATTTTTTAGTTGTAGGTGGACAGAATATTTTATTTTTTTTATGTGGTGCTGAGGATCGAACCCAGTGCCTCACGCGTGCTAGGCGAGCACGCTACCACTGTGCCATAACCCCAGCCCCAGAGATGAAGAATTTTAAAAATGTGCAATGTGGCCAGAAAAGTGTGTGAAAGCTGAGGTCAAGGAAGGTGTGGTTGTTGAAGAGATTGTAGTCACTAAAGGAATGCTAAGTTCTTTACTCAGAAACAATAGGAAAGATTGCTTGAAGATAACTCAGGAATTGGCAAGACCAAACCCATCTCTGGCTCAGGTTGTAAAGGTAAACCATCCTCTGAGAAGAGACCATGGAGGCACCATTCTTGCAAAGGGGGTCCTAGAAAGTTTTTTCACTGTTCTCAGCCACCTAAGCATTCATGGGCTGCTGCAGCTATGGTCCCAGGAGGCTTAGATATTACTCAAGATGGTGGCAGACTTTGGTATAAAATATGTGGTGCTCATTCTACAAGAATGCAGGATGCTGGAGTTAGGAGGTCATAGAGATTTCCACTGAGCTTTCAAAGAAAGGTCTGAGAGGCCAGGCAAAGTGCAGTAGGATTGGTGTCCCTGCAGGCTGCCCTGAGAGGGTGATGCATGAAGTAAGAAGGAAGTCAAACCTGTAGTAGAGACGCCTCAAGATTAAGAGATGCCACTACTGTGGAATGTGTGCCAAAGAAAGCTGTAGGTATAAAGCAGAAATAAGCTCCCCTCCCCCCACAAAAAATAACAAGTGGGCTGCAACCATCAAGACAGTAGGGGTGGGGATACACAAGCCGTTGGAGAGAACATCATGATGCCATGTGCCTCAGATGCTGAATGTGCATCTACAGGACTTGTTTGCCCAGTTGGGTTTTGATCTTGCTTTGGTCCCATCCTTTCTTTCTGTTTCTTTATTTCTCCCTTGTGAAATGGAAATGTTTACTCTGTGACATTATGTATTAGATACATGCACCGTGCTTTTGATTTTTATAGGAATTCACACTGAGTTTGCCTTGAGTCTCATAGGAAACTGCACTTGAACTATTGGGCAATGCCAGAACTGTGAAAACCAAGGGGACTCTTGAAAATGGACTAAATGTATTCATCTTTGGAGTGGAATGCTATGGTTTGGATCTGTGATGTCCCCCAAAAGCTCATATGTGAGACAATGTAAGAAAGTTTAGAGGTGAAATGATTGGGCTATGAAAGTCTTAACCTAATTAGTGCATTAATTCACTGATAGAGATTAACTGGGGTGGTAACTGGATATGGCTGGAGAACATAGGATGCTGGGAGCATGCCTTTGGAGTTCACATTTTGCCCCTGGTGAGTGGAGCTCTCTGCTTCCTGGTAGCTGTGTCCTGAGCTGCTTTCCTCTTCCACACCCTGCCACCATGTTCTGCCTCATCATGGACCCAGAGCTATGGAATCAGACATCTACAGACTGAGACCTCTAAAACCATGAGCGACAAATAAACTTTTACTCCTTTAAAAAAAATTAAATATAAAAAAAGTTTGAATGTACAAGTACTTTAAATTCCAAAGAGAAGGTATTGAAGATGGATTACAAAGAGAACTAAAGAATCTTCCATAGATTGAATTGAATGTGGATTGTCCCCCCTGAACACATATCAAAATTCAATTCCTATTGTAAGATATTAAGAGAGTAGAAGTTTATCCTAACCATGATGTTTAGAGGTGAGGTCCATGGGAAGTGATTTGAATTAGGTAAATTCATCAGAGTGTAACCCCCATGACTGAATATCATCACTTTAAGAGAAGAGGAAAACACACACACACACATACGCACACACACGTCTCTTGCCATATGATGCCCTGTATTACATTAGGTCTCCATCATCAAGAAAACCATCAACAGATGCAGTCTCTTGGGGATGGACAGAACCATGAGCCAAAATAGACCTTTTCTGTTCTTTTTCATTTTTTTCAGGAAAGGAGGGTTCTAGGGATTGGACCCAGGGGCACTTTACCACTGAGCAACATCCCCAGCATTTATTTACTTATTTATTTATTTATATAATTATTTTGAGACAAGTTATCTCAGTAAGTTGCTTAGGGCCTCTCTAAATTGCTGGCTTTTAACTTGCCATCCTCCTCTTTCAGCCTCCCAAGTTACTGGGATTATACACATGTACCTTCACATCCAGCTAGATCTTTTCTTTATAACTGTCTCAGTCTGTGGTACACAGTTATTAGCAACAGAAAACAAAGAGACTTTCTAGAAAATGTTCCTTAACTTGATTATAGCAATGATTTATGCATGTATAGAATTTCATCCTAGTATACTTTAAATATGAGTTTAACGTCAATTGGACTTAAATGAAATTGTTTTAAAATTTTTAAAAATTACATGCACACACAAAAGAAGAAAAATAAATGCTTCTATACCCAAATAAAATATAATGTTGGGGCTGGGGTTGTGGCTCAGTGGTAGAGCACTTGCCTCGCAAGTGTGAGGCACTGGGTTCGATCCTCAGCACCACATAAAAATAAAATAAAGATATTCTGTCCACCTACAACTAAAAAATAAATATTTTTTAAAAAGTAATGTTTATTTTCTTTTTTATTCCTTTCTGTATTTTCTAAATTCTCCTTATGTACATGGCTTTCATTTTTATTCTTTATGAAAAGTTGGGAAAAAATTAAATTATTATTATTTTTCTAAACATAAATTAAGTATATTCATATGGTTATATACTTGGGTCTTTCTCATTACAATTTTATAGAAGATTTTAAATTTATATTTGCCTTATCAATTGAACTTTATTACATGCATTTAAATTCTTTCTTGTTTCATTTCATTTGAGCTAGCAATTTAAATATGGATCTATATTAGATTTTAATTCTTGATTATATAAAACAAAAGTAAAACACAAAAATTACATTCACCAGAATTAGCTATCTTAGATACTTAAATAATTCAAACTTGAGCTGAAAATAATATAACCCAGTCTGTACTTCAGAATGAATGCAGGTTATACCCACACTCTGAATTCATTATTTTTTCCTTTTACTTGTGAAATGTGCTTTATCACAATATTTTGTTATTGTAGCATAATGACCAGTGTTGTCATAGCTCTTTTAAACACTGCATAAGAATGTTGTGGGTTCTTACACTTTTTACTTTTACTATGAACTCATATTTTGTGGATGTGGTTGGAAGAAATCCATAGCTTACTGAGTAAATGTATTTGTATTTCTCTATGATAATTTGCTGGTATATAAACCTTTTAAATAGAATAAGGTTGAGGCAAACAATTTTATATACCACTATCACTCAAGGATTTTCTTTTTTTAATAGGACTCATTTGGATTTTGTCATATAGCTTATTCTTTGCTAAAAGTTATAATCTAAGCCAATTACTCTTCATTTGTATTTCAACTAAAGAGGAAGCAATTTAATTATTTGTAGACAAAATTTAATTAATAACCTGCTCAGTGATGTTGATGGCAATTATGTCTCATCAGCATTGCTGTCACACAGCATCAGGGACAACCTATCAGGCCATGACTCCTCCCAAAAGACAGGGCGCAAGATTATATCTTGTTTGGAGGTAATAATTTTGGGGGAATGGGGATGTGAATTCAAACAACAGAAATGAATAACTGGGAAGAATTAAACAAAGATAGGGGAAATGCTAAGGAAGGATACATTATCAAAGGTCCCTCTGTGCGACTGTGCCTCAGCCCCACAGGACCTCTGAAGCATTATGTAATTTGCCTCCGAATCGCCCACTCTGCAGACAGGAGATAATTATCACCAGCTCTGGTCCCAAAGCAATGACTCCCTCATATGCCTCCATTTCCACATGAATCTCAAGGGTTTAATGGTTTCCACAGGGTGCCATGTGAAGTAGAGGCAGAGAATCCTAAGAGGAAATCAGAAAAAAAGCTGCTGCCTGATTATACTAGCTAGCAATGGACTGCCTCTGTGTGACTGGAGTGGAAGGATGAGCCAAGGAAATGTGAGACAGCATAGCAAGATCAATACTGAATTTGTAGAGATAAGCATAACACAGGAGAGAATAAGACAATACCACTGACATTTTTGGCAAGAAAAATTGTGTGTGTGCATGTCTTAGAGCTGGTTTTTGTCGGTTTGCAAGAGTCAACTATGTTCATCTCTTATAGACTGTGTTCAATAACATCAAGTTGGCAGTTCGAAATCTGAAAAGATGAGAGTATTTACACTACAGAAATTGGCAAAGTCTATGAAACAGAGGATTTTGAGGTTGGGGGAGTGCAGCAGAGAGCAGGCTTATCATACCACTCTGTGCCTGTAGGTGTAAGATACATAAACATACATGATAAGGCTATAATTCAGTTGTAAATTATATTTTGGTAAAATAAATAATAATGTAAAATAAAATTTAAAAATAATGATTTCCTGGTTCCAAAAGTAACATAATCTATAGAAGCCCTACCGCAAAAAAGAGACATTAAAATATGAGTACAGTGTTACTGCTACCACCTGTCAACCCTGCATGAAATAGGGAGAAAAAGGACATTAGCTCAGGCAACAGTCGTACTACAATTCTCACCTGTTCCCCCAAAATTCATACACTAGAGTCCTAACCCCTGGTAATCTCTATGTGACTGTACATGGAGATAGGGTCTTGAAAAAATGTAATTAACTTAAAATGAGGTCATTAGAGTAGGTCCTAATTCTGTACGACTAATGTTCCCATAAGAAAAGATTAGGACACAAACACAGAGAAGAAAGAGTGTGTGAAGATACAGGGGAAAGAAAGCCAAGGAGAGAGCCTGAGCAGAAACCAGCCTTGCTGGCAACTTGATCTTGCACTTCTATCCTCCAGAACTGTGAGAAAATAATTTTTTGGTTTGTTTGTTTAAGCCACAGAATCTATGGTACATTGTTACAGCACACCTAGGAAACTAATAACCACTTCGGGCATGGACAAAGGAAGGAGGAGATAGTGAGGCTGGGAGGGTTCTTGAAGAGTTCCACGTCTACCTGGACAGCCCCAGGAAGTCTCAGAGGAAGGGCCAAAGGCAGCCTATTACGGGTGCAGCAGGTATACTATACCCACGAAACTTGCCAGACATATAAGGAGGAAGCCACAGGGTGCAAATCACGCTCCAGTCACTTCGAAGTTCCTCATTAAAAAAAGTGTGTTTTTATAACTCAGACACAGCAAATTTTTATGGCATAAATTCTACTTATTGAGCTCCTCGTATTATTTATAACTTCCTGCAATTTGTAAGATCTTACTTATTATGACTAAAGACCAAAAAGCTTCCCTCAATGTAGAGGACACTCTGGTGGCCAAGGATAGAAAGGTTTGTCACAAGAAATAGCCTGTTCTAAAGTCCCAGAGCAAATTATAGGGACAAAACCCTACAAAGGGAAATGCTTTAATTCTCTAGTTATCTTTGCTGTCAGGAACTCGGGCTATTCTGCTTGTTTTTTTTTTTTTTTCCCCAGTTAGTTTATTAGTAAAATAAATATTCTAATGAAAGACTACCGTCACATTTTCAATTTCACACTTTGAATTTCATTTCTGGTATTTCTAATGGAAATGCTAAAATGCAGGATTCTTGTGGTGAATCTGTATGTTCTAGTGATATGCATTGATAGTGGAATCCAAAACAGTTTTAAATCCATAATAATTACAATCATCGTCATAAAATATCTCTTTCATCTCTTTCTCTTTCTCTCTATTGAAGAGGATTTCTTGTTCTCAGGACTCTCTGGGTCCTGATACGAAGGAGTTTGACTCTTGTATTTCTGAAATGACCCAGAGCCTGCAGTCAACAAATCCTTATTTATTTTTAACTTATCCTTACTTTAAGTCCCTTTATTATCTCATGAAGTGAACATGCATTATGGTGAAATTCACAGTGGTGAATTTGCTAAAGTCTAGTAGCTCCTTCTCTTCCTTATTTTTTCTGATAAACATGCCTAAGTAAGTACATTTCCCTTACCAGATATAGGCATATAAACTTCAAAAGAAAGACACTGTAATAAATTTCCACCACTTGTGTCAACATCATTGTTGTTTGTATGTGGATTGCCTTTAAAACGTTAACCCAACACCACACTGCTATATGACATATAAAGTTACTATGTTAGATGTTGTGAATTTAATGCCAATGAAAAAGAGCAGGAAGAGATAGGGGAGAAAGAAATGATTCTGACATCTTTCAGGGGTTATTTGACAGTGAAATGGGAGGCTATAGTTTCAAATAGACTCATCTCCTACAATTACTACATTACTATTTAGTCTCGAGTGAATTAAATAATCTCTCTAAATTTCAACTTCTTCATCTACAAACAAGGAATGTAATGCAACATAATTAACAGGGATACTGCAAATTATAACTTAGATAATCTATACCAAATCTAACATAGTGCATGGAATAATACTAGATGCATGTTAAATGCAAATTGAAACAAAACAATAAAACATTGTTATTATCTGAAATAATCTCATCTATAAAATGGAGGTAATAATAGCTAATTCTAAGGCATATTGTGAGGAATAAACAAGTTTATATATGTAAATTGCTGAGAAAAATGCTTAGAAAAAATAGATAATCAAGAAATTATAGCTGTTATTATCGGATTTACCATTGAAATAGTCACCATTTACATGCTAGTTTCAAAGTGCTTATGATTTGGCGCCTTCTGGTGTTCATGTTGAGCACCACAAGTTTGAATCAGTTGTTAAGTGTTAAACTAGTAACAGATCAGAACTTTCTCAAACTATTATCATTTATATACCATTTTGCAACACCCAAATGAGTTGCTACTTATTTAATATTGCTATTTAAATTGCCTTAAAGGTAAAATCAATTTATTCCCCCAACCAATGTTCTATTGTTATGACAAAATGAAAAACCAGAAGACTTTTAATATACATTATAATAAAACCATAACAATTAACATTAAAAAATCTTTACTTGAGTATTAAACAGAATCATACCTTATGCAACAATTTGGAAACATTTTTCTTTCTTTCTTTTTACAGTACTGGGGGATCAAACCCAGGACTTTTTTTTTAATATTTTTTTAGTTGTAGATGGACACAATGTCTTTATTTTATTGCTTTGTATGTGGTGTTGAGGATCGAACCCAGGGCCTCACGCATGGGAGGGAAGCGCTCTACCGCTGAGCTACAATCCAGCCCCCAAACTCAGGACCTTACAGTAGGTAAGCACCCTACCCCTGAGTTACACTCCCAGCCCTGAAGAACCTAATTTTATATTCACATATTTCATGATATAAAAAGTCAGAAAAGCCTTCACAAAGAAAATATTTTTTTTAAATTGAATCTTTAAGAATTATTAACCGGGCACAATGATGCACGCCTATAATCCCAGTAGCTCCGGAAGTTGAGGCGGGAAAATTACGAGTTCAAAGCCAGCCTCAGCAAAAGTGAGGTGCTAAGCAACTCAGTGAGACCCACTCTCTAAATAAAATACAAAATAGGGCTGCGGATGTGGCTCAGTGGTTGATTGCCCCTGAGTTCAATCCCTGGAGACAAAGAATCTTTCCAACAGAGACTAAGCTAAGTGTAAATACAGAAAGACATGGAATCATGGGCGTCATTGAGAGATGCAAGTTTTTACAAATGGCTGGATCCCAGAGTGCCCATGAGTAAGTGCCTAGAGATGGGTAGTAGGCCACTAGGGAAGGCATCTGTGTCATGCAGAAGACTGAAAATCTGCTCTATGACATTTTAATAACTACCCAGGAGTGTATATTTATGATGTGTGTGTGTATTAGTGCCAAGTGTTTGGACAAACGTGGGTTGGAGCTAGGGAGAGATTGAATGAATAAAAAAATCATAAGGTAGAAAACAAAACTCTTTGAATATATTAGGAATAAAAAAGGAAGATTTTTTTCCTGTGGGAAATTGAATTATGCAGTTTGATGGATCTTATTTGCGTTCAGATTGATTTTATTCACCATCATATAGAGTGGCTGCTATGCTCATTTGACAGTTATGGGAAATAATTATGCATTTTCTTTCCTGAACTGGTTTAAACTGTCACATTGCTTTAGAGTTCTTGCAGTTTTTCAGATTGCGTTAATTTTCTCCATTTTTTTTTTTTTAGTGAATGCTTTAAACTGTTGACCTAGCTTATGATAGACAAGCCCTTTCTTCCTCCAATAAAAAAAACTAGGAGGTTAGTTAACATATATCATTAGGTATGCATCCCAGCATAAATGTAAGTCAATATATTTCAAAGAAAGTCAATGTATTTTTTTCATTTTTTCACATTCTTCCACCAATATGATGCAACATTCATAGCAAATAAATTTAATCTGTAGATGGATAATTTATATTTTCACTGAATATTTGCTAATATTTTTATAGAATGAACAACAATAGTGATTTTTAAATTGTTCCCAGAAATGGCGAAAAACAAAATTAGTGATCAGAGGCAATCTGGCATGATGGTTAACAGAAGAATTATGAAAACCAGTCATAACAACAAACATTTCTGGTTTTTTGCAAGTATAACCACTATATCATGAGTGATGAAAGATTTCTCCGTGAGTTTGTTTCTAACATTTCTCCAACATTCTTTGGAACTACAAATATTCCTGAATTAATGACAGCTCAACTTATGATTTTCTGACTTTAAAATGGTACAAAATCATGCTGCTTTTCACTTTTAGTACAGAACCCAATAAATTATATAAATAAGATATTCAGTACTTATTATAAAATTACCTTTGGATGATTTTGCCCAATAGCAGGCCAATGTGAGTGTTCTGGGAGCATTACATGTAGGCTAGGCCAAGCTATGATATTCAGTATGTGAAGTGTATTAATTGTGTTTTCACATAGGGTATTTTCAACTTATGATTGACTATCAGGATGATCCAAACATAGATCAAAAAAAATTTGTATTTTTTTGCTTTCAATGACTTCTATTCTCTAGGGACTCCAATGAACATTCACTTGGAGGCAACACCCCATTTTTCACTTTTCTCAAGCTTATCAAGCATAAGTCCTTAACTTCATTTTAATACATTTGCATATTATTAGCATATGTTAGCATATGAGTTGGTATTTTATACATGTGTAAGAACTCGTTTGCTTTTTAAGTTAAGTTACCCAGAGTGGTACCTCATGGGAGAATTTCAAGCATCTTCTCAAGAGTCAGGAGTTATTCAGGTAACATTCTGACACCTCCTAAAGCATTCCACAAGGATGGTTGACTACCTGTCCATCTATCAGTTCTTTCTAGATTAATATGAGATTATGGAATGTATGATCACTATTTCTTCTCCAAAGTATAGGAAATTAGGATGAAAAACTTTTGTATTGGTAAATCTGATTGTAGCAAATTAAAACTTTTAAATCTCTAACTCTGATTAACAGGATTAACTCAAAAGCCTGATACTTTTTAAATAAAAAGATGACATCTGTCTTGGTCTGGATCTATGACCAAGAATTGCTGAGCTCAGACTAATTTATCTAGGCAGATTCATGGGGTGAATCACCAGCCTCACAACAGGATGGGTTTTATAAGCTTTAATATGAGACAATATAACAAAGCAATCAACAGTTATACTTTGCAATATTGAATATTGTGTATAATGAATCAATAATATAGAAGAACAGAAAGAGAGAGAGCGGCTTCAGCCCAATAAGCATTTATCAGTCAACACCGGATAACACAATACGGGTTTGCAGGTACACTCAAAGCATCATCATTACCTCCAACACCCAGCCTTGGGTAAAATAAGCAACACCAAGAATGTGGTAGACACATATGTAAGAGTCTTCCTCCTCAAAGCACCATCATCACCTTCAGAGTCTTTCTCCTCAAAGCACCATTCAAGATCCTTCTTCTTTACTCACAACAGCATCAACACCTTCAACACCTATCCTCTGGTAAAATCAGCAAAATCAGCAACACTGAGGGTAGGGTAAACAACACAGGTGAGAGTCCTTCTTTTCCACTCAAAGCATCATCACCACCTTCAACACCCAGCCTTGGGTAAAATCAGCAACACCAAGAGTGGGGTAAAACACACCGGTGAGAGTCTGCCCTCTTCCTCGCAAGTCAGCTTCCTTCTTCTCATCATCAGTTTCCTTCTTCCTACTCAAAGCATCAGATTCTTTCTTCCCCGGTTGAAATTTCTTCTCAGATAGATTCAATCTCTCCTCTTCAGATGGATCCCTTCTCTCTTCTCTCTCCTTTGGAAGGCTTAAAAAAACACAGCAATCCCTCCCAGCATGCAGTCCAGCGTTATGCAGCTGGCCATAGGCTGTACAATCTCTGTGGGGTGGGAACTGGCCAGGTTCCAAAACTCACAGGATCAAAGGCTGAAAGTTTTGAGGCACCAAGAGCTCGTTAGTGTGTCAGATGGCCCCGAACAATAACTTTGAGGGTGCTTCCTCAAAGTTTTTCCAAATTCCTCACTAATGAGCTCCCTATCCTAACTCACACTCAAGGACGGGCCCATATTATTAACTATCTATACAACATCAAAAATAGTAAGGGAAATACAAGGATAGAAGTGAATTATGATCAGAGAGAGATATTAGAAAATTTGGGGATATATGCAGATTCTTACTTCCATTTGTAAGAAAAAAATTCTTGGAACCACAAATAATGGGAGGCCAAATAGGAGAATATTCTTCATAATGTTAAGACTCAAAAAGACCTATAATCAGAAGAATATTCCAGAGAAGGAATCTTCAAATAAGCCGCATAAGCACACAACACTCTCGGTGAGGGTTAAAACATTTTCCCCAAGAATGTGTACATAATGGCTAGCCACCATGTGAGTTTGGGGACTAAATTAACACTACTTGCATGGTTTTAAAAATGAATAAGCCTGAAATGTCATTTAAAGTAGATCTTCAGGGCTGGGGCTATAGCTCAGTGGTAGAGCACTTGCCTTGCAAGTGTGAGGCACTGGGTTCGATCCTCAGCACCACATAAAAAAATACATAAATAAAACTATTAAAAAAAATAAAGTGGATCTTCAGTTACCTGGTAAAAGTAAATGCCATTTCCACTCCCATGAACATCTACTCTTTCTAAGGCACAAATATTCTATTGGTAGAGTTCAGAAAACATGAAATTAAACTGGAAAATTGCAAAATAAAATGAAACAGCACCAGTGAGAATCAAATGGATCAATCATTTCTATTAGTATGACCAAGCAGAATACAAATTAAGTATCATTATTACATTTAAAGAAATGAAACACGGAACTACACTGTGATTGTTGTGAGTTGAATAATGATCACACAAAAGGTATGCATGACTCAATCCCCGAATGAGTGTTACTTTATAGAGCAAGAAGGAAAAAAAAAGACTTTGCAGATATGATCAATTCACAGTTTTGATATGAGATTATCCTGGATTACACAGATGACCCTAAATGCCAAAATCTTATGCCTCTGTTTAAAAAGCCAGAAGGAAATTTGATGCAGGAAGGCAGAAGGAAGAAAAGAAGTCAATACAACAGAAGAGATGAAAAAGATGGATGCTGGCAGCCACCAGAAACTGGAAAAAGCCAGGAATGAATCCTTCCCTTCCAATAGCTTGATTTTAACTCATTGATACTGATTTTGAACTTCTGACCTCTAAAACTGTAAGAGTATAAACTTGAGTCATTTTAAAGCACCAAGTTTGTGGCAATATGCTATTGTAACCACAAGAATCTAATATGATAATAAAGGAGCAAGAAACAAAAAATAGATGTTTTGAAAAAAGAACAACATTGAATATTTAGAAATGAAAATATAAAATTTAATATTACATATAGATATTTTAATTATAAAAATAACAAATTTAAATTATGTAATATAAATAAATTGCATTAAATATAAGGAATAAGAAGGATTTGACATAGCTAAAGAGAGAATTGGGTACTGAAAGAACTGAATAAATTTTATCAATAAAAATAAAATGAGACATGAAATATTTGAAAGAAAGCTTAAAATGCATGGAAGTTGAAAAAAAGATTACTATATGTAAACCAGAATTACATTAACCATACAGGGGAAAACCAATGTTAAAAATGACTGACTGAAGATTTTCCAGACTTGATGAAAGAGTAGCATAACAAATCCAAACACAAACAAATATTGGAAGAAATACAGAATAAAAGATCCAAAAAGAACAGATCTTAAAAACAGCCAGAATAAAAATAGAGAGGATTTACAAAGAAATAAAATTAGTATAATTCAATTGCAGTTATTAAAAGCATTAAAATACCAGAATTCTCCTTCCTTCCTTCCTTCCTTCCTTCCTTCCTTCCTTCCTTCCTTCCTTCTCTCTCTCTCTCTCTCTCTCTCTCTCTCTCTTTCTTTCTTCCAGTACTGAGGGTTGAGCTCAGGAGCATGGGACTACCACGGAACTATATCCCCAGCCCTTTTTTTCTTTTATTTTGAGATAGGATCACTCTAAGTTGCCCGGGCTGGCCTCAAACTTTCCATCATCCTGACTCAGCCTCCCAAGTAGCTGAGATTACAGGTGCATTCCACTGCACCCAGTGATATTTTAAAATCCTGAAAGAATAAATTTTGACTTTAACAACAGACTGTTCAGAAACTATTAAGAAAGGAATTTCCAAAAGATATACAAAGTGAAATGTTCCCAGATAAGATTTGAGACATAAGAAAGCAAAATTTTAAAAAATAAGATGAAATAAAACAATAATTATGTTTAACCTGAAAGTTAAAAAATAACATGGCACTTAAAATAATGAATTACAATTGCATATAAGGTGGAGAGAAGTGATGGATGTTACTGCTTTCTTAAATTCTTCATATGATGCAGGAAGAGGATAAGAATAATACCTAACTTGGCCGTGCATGGTGGCACACACCTGTAATCCCAGCACTTTGGGAGGCTGAGACAGGAGGATCGCGAATTCAAAGCCAACCTCAGCAATGGCAAGGTGCTAAGCAACTCAGTGAGACCTTGTCTATACATAAAACACAAAATAGGGCTGGGGATGTGGCTTAGTGGTTGAGTGCCCCTGAGTTCAATCCCCAGTACCAAAAATAATAATAATAATAATAATAATAATAAATAAGAATATTACCTAACTTGATTTTCTTAAATATAAATTTTAAAATATGAAATATCATCTCTAAGAGAACAGAATTAGTGTGTATATTTTTAGACAATTACAGGGAAAGAAATGGAACAAGAAAAAGACAAGATTTGCAAAAAAGGATACATTAGAAGGAAATGCTTGCAATAAAACTATAGAAATAAGTTAATACATATGAATAACTACAATTTTAAAGGAATAAATGTTATTTGCATGTAAAAAAGTGCCACAATGACTTATTGTTTTCTGTATAGCTAAAATGCAATAATTAAACAAAAAAGCAAGTCATAGACTATATGTAGTAAATATTAGAGAGAGAGAAAAATAAGAAAAAATCCAGCAATATGCTTTTCTTAATAGACAACATAGAAAGGTTGAAACTAGGGGCTGGGGCTGTAGCTCAGTGGCAGAGCGCTTGCCTAGCACGCATGAGGCACTGGGTTTGGTTCTCAGCACCACATATAAATAATAAATGAATAAAATAAAGATCCATCAACAACTAAAAAAAATTAAAAAAAAAAAGAAAGGTTGAAACTAAACAGTGGAAAAAGTTAAATTGAATAAATGCAAACCCAAAGAAATGAAGCATACCTACATATTCACTTTTGTTGAAACAGATTTTTAAGGCAAAATAGTCTATAAATATAAAAGATAGATACTATGTTCAGTGGAAGGAAATAACAATTTTTGGTAACAATTTTCAATAGAAGAATGAACAACTATACCATTATAATGAAACTCTTTAACATGCAACAATTAATAACTGATTGAATGTACAGGAAAAAAAATCAATAGGGCATAGAAGATGTCTGCAACACAAGGAACCAATTTTATCTCAAAGATATACAAATATCTAAGAATGGGAATGTACACATTCCTTTTAAATATAAATGGAAGATTTACAAAGTTGACTACATATAGAGCATATCTCAATAATTTATTAAACAATATGTCATAAAGACCACATTTGCTAAACACAGCAAAATTAAATTGGAAATAAAATATTAAAAGATAACTAACTACTGCCCCCACATATTTAGAAATTAAAAACATTAACTAAAAATTTCTCATGTCAAAAAGAAATAAAAATTTGGGGCTGAGGCTGTAGCTCAGTGGTAGAGCGCTTGCCTAGCATGCGTGAGGCTCTGGGTTTGATCCTCAGCACCACAGATAAATAATAAATAAATAAAATAAAATAAAATAATTTTTATAAAATAAAAATCAATATTAAAAATATTTTTAAAAAAAGAAATAAAAATTTAAACTACAGCTGAATCATGATAAATACACTTCATGACAAAACTTGAACTATTGGTATCAGAAGGAATATATAAAACCTTATAAGCATATACTAGAAAAAAGAAAGGTAAATGAGAAAGTTTATCTTCCAAGATAAAAATTCAGAAAAATGACAGTAGTCCATAGATTGTAAATAAGCGTATTAATAACAATAAAGTAAGATGTAATGAAAGAGAAAAAGGCAAAATAAAGTCTATAAATACGAGTCAAAAAATGTATTCTTTAAGAAAGCTAATAAAATTCATAAACATCTAGCAATGTATTATAGTTTGGAAAGCAGGCATCCCAAAATCTCCTACATTAATGTGGGAATGCTCAGATTTGAAATGTTTGGATTGTGAGAATTGGGACCTAATCAGTCCATCCCAGTTTGAATCTTTTGACTAGGGGGCAACTGTAAGCCCACAGGGTGTCGCTGGAAGAGGTGGGTCACTGGGGGTGGGCCCTGGAAGAGTACATCTTCCCTGTGGAAGGAGATTTTGAGCTTGAACTTTTGGGTAATGCTGGAACTGTTAAGATTATGGGACTCCTGTGGGATGAATATGGGCTTTTGAGGGCTCAGAGGTGCAATGTTATGGTTTAGATATGCAGTGTTTCCCCACAAAACTCCTGTGTTAATGCAGGCATATTTGGAAGTAAAATGATTTGATTGTGAAAGCTGCAACCTAATCAGTCCATCCTAGTGTGAATGGACTGACTGTTAATGGACATGAGCCATGCTGCCAAACTGAGGTAGCCACTGCAGTCCTTTCTTACCCGAGTTCTTGTGATCACTCCAGAAATATTTCAGACATGTCATTCAAACAGCAGGATGAGTTTACTGAAGGGATAGGAAAAGGGAAAAGGGGACACTTTCAAAGGAGGTAGAAAATCCTCTCAAAGAGGAGAAGGATAATGTGCCTCTGCTGCCCTCCAGTTTTATTGGTGTTCCTAGAGTAAATTCCAGAGAGTCTTGCCTGGGCCCACCTCTTGACTTTTGACTGACATCAGGAATGCCCCACACTTTCAAATCCCCACTGTCCCACTGTGCGTGACAACTCTGGGTCACTTTGGCCCATCCTGACTGCTTTTAATTGGAACTCATTCTTACAGATTTTATCATTAGGGAGGATTATCCTTATGTCCCTGAGTTCTGGGATCTGGTCAAGGGTCACAAAAGTCCCCCACTTCAGGATATCTTCTATACTTTTTATCTGTATTTCAGGCTTTCATTTCTCCTACAGATAAAAGATTATTTGCTGAGGAATGTAACATATCCTGTTGACTTAAGCCAGGGAGAAGGCTGCAGGCAAATTGCTTTTTTTTTTTTTAAGAAAAGAAAGCATGTAGGGTCAGCACAGTGGGCCCAGTTTTTAGGGTTATTTCCTTAACCGCACGTTCTCACCACCTATTCCCTGTCAACCGTGTGTAGGTGGGTGTTACTGGAGGAGGTGGATCACTAGCAGGGTGCCCTCCAAGGGTTGTTCTTCCCTGTTGCCCCTTCCACCTGCCCCCTACTTCCTGGCTGTAATGTTTTGAGTGGCTTCCCTCTGCTACGCCCTTTGGCCATGATATGCTGCCTCACCTTGGACTCAGAGAATGTCCAGCCAACCATGGACTAGGCCTCTGAACCATGAGCCAATGTAAACTTTCCCACCTCTAAGTTGTTCTTGTTGGGCATTTTGGTCGCAGCAACACAAACCTCACTAAAGCACAATGCTTATCAAGAATTAAAGTAAATACAAATAAACAATCTTAACAACAAAAAGTGAACTTAGAGCAGACTTAAAAAAAGAAAATACTTCAAAGTATTTTATGAAATAAGTTTGAAAGCTGCTCAGATTCCAGCAAAATACAGCTCACAAAAATTGATCAAAAACAAATAAAACCCCCCAAATAGTCCTATAAACAACCAACAAAATTCAATAAGTAGTTAAAATCTTTCTACAAGAAAGCACCTGGCCCAAATGATTTTACATGTGAGTTTTGCCAGAGTCAATATAGAAATAATTTCAAATATTTACAACCTTACCAGATTACATAAATAGAAAACTCCCTCCATCTGATTCTGAGAAACGTAACCTTGATATTAATTATTGACAAGGACAGTGTGATAAAAAATACAGGCTATTCTAACTGGATATTGCCAAATGCATTTTGCTTCCATAAAAATATCTTTCTATGTTTTAGGAGCTAGAATAACAACTACATTTCTCAGACTCCCTTAGTGGTAGTGTATTGGATGTTAGTAGGCTCCTCATTAAGATTCGCTTATGTGAGATTTAGACGGTGCATGAGAGAAGCCATTTTATTGCAGCTGTTAACTATTTCTGCTGGTTAGCAAGGATCCATAATTACAGCAGCTTTGGGTGTACACCTCCAGCTTCTGGACAGTTATAGATGGCTTCATCAGTGGAATGGATGCTCCAGACTTAACTTGCATAGCTTCAATGATGTATCGATGTGGAAGTTCTCTTAGTCAAACACTTCAAGTTTCTGTGTGGAGTCATCCTAAGACACACAAAACCTGCTCTTTTCATATGCCAAGGATTATATGTCCTTAATTTTCTATATAAAACCCCTGCCTACTTAAAAAGTGTAGACTTGTTTTCTGCACTGACCCCTGATTGATATTAAGAAATGATTCACTCATAAAGGGAGATGCAAATATCCTAAACAATTAATGAGCTAAATTACGTTTATTCCAATGATGCAAAAGTAAATTTAGAGAGTACATTAATACACCACTTTAAAAGATTCAATAAAAAATGTATTTATCTCACTAAGTACAGAAAAATCACTTGAAAATATCCAAAATGCATAAAGAAACATGGAATTGAAAGTTATTGTTACTAAAAATCCAATGTAAATACTATTCTAAATGATAGAAAATTAGAAGCTTCACTTTAAAAGTCAGAAAGAAGACAGAACATTCATGCTTGTCACTTTTTTTTAATATTAAAGTGAGGAGGTTTTATGAATGATAGATTCATTGATATAGATGATAGTTACTTTGAAAATTATATGACTATTTACTTAGAAAACACAAAAATCTACAAAAATATATTAAGAATGTCATGTTTAATGGATGAAAAAAAATTATTAAAAACTTAGCTGCATTTCTAAATATCAAAAAGTTAGACACTATGATTGAGAGCAACATAAAATTAAAATGCAAGGAACCTAGGAAGAAATATAATAAAAAAAATTCAAGGTCTTTAGAATATGATAATATCTTATTGAAAGATTAAAAAATGAATTGAGGGGCTGGGATTGTGGCGCAGTGGTAGCGTGCTCGCCTAGCACGCGTGAGGCACTGGGTTCGATCCTCAGCACCACATAAAAAAATAAAATAAAATAAAGCTATTGTGTCCACCTAAAACTAATAAATAAATAAATAAATATTAAAAAAAATGAATTGAGTTAGTTACTATACTAATAAAAAAGAGATTCAAATTTATTACATTTATCTACAGGTTTCATAAAATGGTGGCCAAATTTCAAGAAGCAGTTTTCACAGAATGTGTTGTGCTAAGTCTAAAATATATGTGAAAGGATACAGGACTATGTGAAGAAGACATATTTGAAGAAGAACAAGCAAGGAAATGCTTTTAAGCTGATGTTAAAATTTAGTATAAAATTATGATCATTTGGATGCTATAGTATTGAACTAGTGGTAAATAAATTGAGCAGTGGAATAGAATAGACATTTCATAAATAAAATCAAAAGTGGAAAGGTGATGTGTGATAGAATTGACATTGCACATCCACAGGGAGAAAAGGACTACTAGTAATAAAGATGTACTGGATGGTATGGGGAAAATGTACTTGGACCTCTTCCTCACTCTTTAAGCAAAATTACATTCACTTAAGTTGTGGAAAAACCTTTTATTTAAATACAAAAGGCAAAATGCTATAACCTTTAGAAGAAAATATATAAGAATATATTTGTGCTATGGTTTGGAATGTCTCCCAAAGTCTCACGTGTTGAATGAAGGCTTGGCCTCTAATGCAGTAATGTTCATAGGTGGAGCTTTTAGGAAATGATTGGATCATAAGGTCTCCAAACTCATCAATAGATCAGTTCATTTATAGGTTCATAGTTGAATGGATCATTGAAAGGTGGTAGAATCTGTAGGAAGTGGGGCCTAGTTGGAGGAGGTAAATCATGTCCTGGATGGGTATATCTTGTGTCTGGCCTTTTTTTTCTCTTTCTTGCTGCCCAGGTGCTGTGAGATGAGAAGTTTTGCTCCACCACACACTTCTGCAATAATGTTTGGCCTCACCACAGGCCCAGAATCTGGAGCCAGCTGACCATCAACTTGAACCTCTGAAACCATGATCCAAAATAAATCTTTACTCCTTTAAGTTGTTTTCCTCGGCAATAGAAAGCTAACACAATTTGTAATTTCAAGGGAATGAATGTTTTCTTAGAAAAAAATCAGATTAGTTTGCCATAAGTATTGTTTTTATCAAAAGATGTACAAAAAATGAGAAGTTACAAAGTGGAAAAATGGGTGCAACACATGTAACTGAGAAAAAATTAGTACATGGAATATGTAAAGAACTCCCAAAGTCAATTAGAAAAAGCAAACAATCCAATAGAAAAGCCAGCAAAAGACATGAACAGATACATCACAAAAGAGGAAACAGACTGGTCAATAATCATATGAAAAGATACACAATCTCATTATTATTTGGGAGAGTAAATATTCAGGGTACAATAAAATGAAATTTTTTACCTACTAGAAACACTGAAGAAACATTCTGCTTAATTTTTTAAAGTTCACAGATGATATAAATGCAGAAAATTGTAAAAACAATACTGATCATATTAGTCCATTCTAGTTGTTTAGCCTTAACAATTTACACAGAATTTTCAACCCAGGAATTTCACTTCTAAGTAATGTTGCACATTTCTGTATGAACAAGAATGTTCATAGTAGTCCTTGTCCATGATAGCAAAAATCCAGAAACAACTAAAAAAGTAAGAAAAGAATAGAAGTGCAATTATGTACTTAGCTCAACCAAAATGACGTGCTTCTTAAAATGTTTTTGCTATTACAACCAATAGCACAATCAGATTGTATGTGTGTCTCATTGTGCATATGGGCAAGCATTTCTCCAAGTCTGAGGTGTAGATCTATGTATAGATTTGATGAGTTGAAACTTATTTATATCTTCAACTTGATTATGACAAATTATCCTCCAGTGCTATCATACAGATTTACACTCACACTAACAATGGGTGAAAATTCATATTTCTCCTTATCCTGTGGACATTATTGTTAGATCTTTTCCCTTTAAAATTGATGGATATGCAATGATATCTTGTTTTCATATGAATTTGCACTGCTTTGATTTCCAGTGAATTTGAATACTTTTCATCAATTTATCAGTCATTTATGTGTCTTCTTGAATCATTTTTGCCCATTTTCATTGGGTTATTGTCTATTTGTCTTGATTTGTAAATGACTAACATATTCATCTTTGATTTATGAAATGGTGTTAAATGGTGGTTTTAACCTTTTCCCAGACAATACAAGATTCTTAGAACACCTTAACTCGTGACATACATGCAATTGTGCTATTGATTTAAATTCTATGCATATTTTAAACCTCACAAGACATTGGTTTTTATTACATCCTACAGTCAACATTTATTTGGCTTTACCACTCGTATTTACCACTTTCTATTGCTTTTCATTCCATTCTGCATTTCTGACCTTGCTTCCAAATTCACTTTTGTTTTGCCTGAATTACATATTTTGCTGTCTAATTTGAAAATTTTATTATCAATATTCATGAGCTGACATGAGCTTCCTCCAGAATTCCACTGTTTTCATTGCTGTTTTCTGAAGTTGAAACACCCACGGATTCCAGACTCCAGACTTCAATCTTGACTGATAAAGGAAAATACAACACACACACATATACACACACACGCACACACATACACACTTTTAATACACTGTTAAATTTTACTTGATTTCATTTTATTTAGAAATTCTGTACTTATAGTAATTATTTTTCATAATTTTCTTTCCCAGGACTATTCTTATGGTGTTTTGGTATCAAGGTTATAGCTATATAAGGTCTTATAGAGTCTAGAGATTTCAATTCTTTTCCTGTTAATGAGGTTCAGAATATGTTATCATAAATATGACGGGGATCAGAATATGCCACCTTCAAATAAGCCAATTTAGTGTATTGATTATTTTGACCTCCAAGACACTAAGAAACAGCCAAAGTAGAAAAAAAAATTTATGCCACTCCCTCAAAAACCTAAAATAAAATATAAACTTCCCCTTTTACAAAGGAAATATATACCCACAAAGAAAATTTTGATTAGTAAAGGTGTAAGACAGCTATTATCACCTCATAGACTTTTTTTTAGTTGTTGATGGACTTTTATTTATTTATATGTGGTGTTGAGAATCAAACCCAGTGCCTCACACATGCTAAGCTACAACCCCAGCCCTTACCTCCTAGACTTTTCTCTGCATAACAAGGCTACATTTATCCAGGGCACATGTCCTCCTCTCACCCTCACATAATTTGCCTCAACCACTCCCCAGAAGCCCCCAAAACCTATCCTTTCAAGGAGAGAATGATACATCAGCCTTGTCATGTGGCCACTTATATTGCTCTTACATTTTGTGGAACTCCCATGCATGGGATATAATTAAAATTGTTTTTCTCCTGTTAATCTGTGTTATATCAATTTTAACTTGCAAACTCACTAAAAATGTTTTTTCTTCCCTATGCCATCCTCCATATGTTTTCTTTATAAATTAATTTCAAATTTACTAATTTGGGTCATTTTCCAACGAAGTTTCATTTTTTTTAAGCCAAATATGTCAACCTTCCTTTTTATCATTTATTTCTGTCACATTTAAACTTTGACCATATTCCTTAAGATCAAAAATTAATAAATATTTGACTGAATTTTCTTCTAGCTTCTTGATGGCTTGAAAATATTTGATATTTTAATTTCTGTAAAGTTAATTTTGATGTATGGGTGAAAGGAATATCAAAATCAATGTATAAACTGATTTTTCAGTTTCTAATCAGAATGTTAAAATGAATGATAAAAATTATTGGATTTTTCCTTTCATTTTAAAGTAAATTAACAAAAACTGTGTTTAGTCTCAAGAGAACCATTTCACAAATTTTCACTAATAGTGCTTGATTGTTTTATCCTTAAAAAACTTCCTAAAATGTTTTAAAATTAGCAAACTGAAGCAATTTTATATACATAAGCAATAAAATAAAATGTATACACTTTTTTCCCCACTAGTTTGTTGAATATAAAATGTAGATAGTTCCTGAGTTAATTATAGCAGTACTATATAAGATATAGTTGAGTTATGAATTTTTCCAATCCAAATTTGCTTAAAATTATATTACAGGAATGTTCCTGGGAGAAACTGAGTTCTTTTTTTCAAATATTACTTATGAGGACTCTCTA
>PVHX01000767.1:193006-257002 GCA_004024805.1 Geosciurus inauris | reverse complement strand
TATGAAGAAATGTTCAACGTCTCTAGCCATTAGAGAAATGCAAATCAAAACTACCCTCAGATTTCATCTTACCCCAGTCAGAATGGCAGCTATCCAAAATACCAGCAACAATAAGTGCTGGCGAGGATGTGGAGAAAAAGGTACACTTAAACATTGCTGGTGGGATTGCAAATTGGTGCAACCAATCTGGAAAGCAGTACGGAGACTGCTTAAAAAACTTGGAATGGAACCACCATTTGACCCAGCTATCCCACTCCTTGGCCTATACCCTAAAGACTTATGACTGCATATATGATGTGATTCTATACAACTTACAACTAGAGAATTGATATGTTATCCTCTATCTATGTACAATGAGTCAATTTACACTGTCAACATGTAAGCCTAAATAAAACAAGAATAAAAATTAAAAAAAAGAAAAAAAAAAAAAGCACACTACAGTAAAGCAGCCGCTTCAATATTTATAGCAGCACAATTCACAATTGCAAAACTGTGGAAGCAACCCAGATGTCCTTCAATAGATGAATGGATAAAGAAACTGTGGTACATATACACAATGGAATATTATTCAGCAATAAAAGAGAATAAAATTATGGCATTTGCAGGCAAATGGATGGAACTGGAAAGCATTATACTAAGTGAAGTAAGCCAGTCCCAAAAAACCAAATGCCTAATGGTCTCTCTGATTAGTGGATGCTGATGAATAAGGGAGAAATAGAGAAATAGAGAAACACTGGACGCGACATGGGGGAGGCGGGGGGCAGGAAAGGGGAATGAGTATAGTAAAGATGGTTGATAAAAAATATATATAAATATATATATATATATATATATATATATATACTGTTCATTGAAAGTGCATATAAAGGTGTTTAATGTGAAAAATAAATAAATAAATAAATAAAGATATTGTGTTCATCTACAACTAAAACAAAATATTAAAAAAATAAATAAATAAATGCAAAAAAAGAGAATTCACTACGTTTTCTGTTTTTTTGATGATATCTTTTCTCTGATATTCTTAACTTCTTCTTTAATGAAATTTTGACATTAACATCTTCATATGTTCAAGATTTTCCTGTCTTCAGAACAAAATGAAATGATACCAAACTACCTTTTTCTCTGTCTACTAAGGAATGGTTTACACATTTTATTTCCTCATCTTCAATCATGTTTCAATCTCTGGCCTCAACGTCCATTTCATTGATGTAAGCAAGCAGATTTTACAAATTCACAATGACTTCCCTGTCACTAAACCCATATTTCCAGTTCTTACCTGAGTAGATTCTCTGTGACATCTGGCCCTTTGACTGCTCCTTAGTTATTAATCATTTCTGATCTCACCTTCTGTATTAACATGTATTTGTGATTTTTCTCCTACCCGCTTCCTACTCTGTCTCCTTTGAAGGCTTATTCTCCTCTGCCTTGTCATGAAATGCTAGAGTTCATATTACTCCACCCTAGCCCCTCTTGACGTCTCATATGCTCCCTATCAATATTCACTTCTTTTTCCATGACTAAAACTACCTATGCATTTAATACATTTAGTCTTTTAAAAAATCTCAGGCTAATGCAAGGGAAGAAACCAATCACTTATTAACTGAAACACAAAGCTAAATTTAATCACTCACTTAAGTAAAGGAGAGTCATGATTTTTACACAAAGTATCCACAAACAAAGCACCTTTTTGATTTTACATGGGATTTTTTTCCACGCACACAGTTCAGAGGATGGGTTGATGTCATGACTGATTGGGTAAGACTGCTAAGAATTGGTTGATTTTCAATATGTTCACTAGAGTGAAGTTCTTGCTAACTAATTGTCTTTCTAAAAAGGGATACTATTGCTCCTTGACTGTCAAAACTAATGAGTTACTATGGATTAATTAAGCTTGCTTAAACTGGTTGTGATGGCAACTTGTGACTATGGCTACACCACAATAAGTCATTTCTGAGGAGCATGGAAAATTTTTAAATTCCTGGTTGAAATGTTGTTTTAAGAACTTTGAACTTCAAATACTCAAACATGTATTCCCTTTTCCAATTTGAATATCTCAAAAGCACATGAACTCAGTGTGTTCAAAATCAAATGTATGTTTTTTCTTCTGAATGTATGTTTTATCTTTCTCTTGAAAGATGCATCTATCCATCTAGATCAAAATCTGATAAACTTTTTCTACAAAGACACATAAGAAATATTTCAGTCTTAATGGGATATCCATCTTCATCATTACTACTCAAATCTGCCATTGTGCTATGAAAACAGCCAGAGACTGATGTCTATGCCTTGATTCCTGGATCCTGTGAATATGATCCTTACACAGCAAAAGAGATTTTACAGATTGGATTGAAGTTGTGGACCTTAACATAATGAGGTTATTCTGAATTGTCTAGGTGGGCTCTATCTAAAGTGTATTGACTCTTTAAAGTAGAAAAATTTCTCCAAGAGGTGTCTCAGAGAAGGAAGGCAGCAGAGTGGTGTGGCAGAAAAAGAAGTTGGAGAGATAGGAAATGCAAGCAACCCACAGTGGATGAAGGATATCCTATCCAAAGCATGGAAAGAATGGAAACAAACTCAGTGGAAACCAAAGCTGAGCCAGCAGCCAATAAAGAGATGGAGGTCCTCAGTCCTTTAATATAAGGAACTCAATTCTGCCAATAACCTGATTGAGTTTGGAAACACAATCATCTCCAGAAAGGTGCATAGCCCTACCAACACTTTGACTTCAGCCTTGTTAAATCTGGTACAGAGAAACCACCTTGCCAACCTGGCCTTGTGACTTAAGAGAATGGTGAGAAAATTAATGTTTTTCATTTAAAACTGCATAGTTTGTGGTAATTTGTAGAAATGAATATACTCTTCATATGTGCCTGGTATATATTGTGTCCAGTAAATATTTGGTGAATGAATATACAAATGGGAAACCCCTTTATTTAACATTATTGATACACAGTAATGGTACAATCTTATGGGTGGGATGTGAATTTTTGATATGTTTATATATCATTTGATGATCAAATCAAGGGTAGTTATAATATCCAGCAGTTTACATATTTACCATTTCTTCCTTCTGAGAACATCCAAAATCTTCTCTTCTAGCTATTTGAATTATACAACTCATTATTGTTGGCTATGTTCACTCTGTGATGCAAAAGAGTACCAGAATTATTCCTCCCATTTAACTGTAGCACTGTACCCATTGACCCACCTCTTCATGTCTTCTTCTTCCCACAATTTTTTTTTTTCACTTCTAAAAACTCAACTGCTGAGATGTCAGAGTACTCTGAACCCAAACATCTGCTGGGCTCCAGATTTTGCATGTTGATCTGTTTAATAGAGACATCTAACCCCATATGTTCCAAAGGCACCTAAATTTGATGTGTTCAGAAGCAAACATTTCTTTCCATTACAAATTCTAATCTTCATCTGTATGCTTTGGATCTACCATCTCCCCTAAGTCTCATGTGTTGACCGTTTAGGATCCAGTGCAGTAATGTTCAGAGGCAAGACTTTTGGAAAGTGATTGGATCATGAAGGCTTTTACTTCATCAATGGATTGATCCATCAATGGGTTCATAATTGAAGAGATTATTGGGAAGTGGTAAAAATTATAGGAGGTGGGGCCTAGTTGGAGGAAATAGGTCACTGGTGTTTGTGGGGTACCCTGAAAGGGTATATCTTGTCTTGTCCCTTCCTTCCTCTCTCCTTTCCTCTCTCTCTCTCTCCCTCTGTCTCTTTCTCTCTCATCTTCTCCTTTCTTGCTGCCATAAGCTACACAGCTTTTTTCCACATCTTCTCTGCTTCAACATAGGCCCAAAGCAGTAGAGCCAGCCAACCACAGAAGGAAACTTTTGGAATCATGGTCCAAAATTAACTTTTCCTTATTTAAGTTACTTTTCTCAGGTATTTGTCACAGTTGACAGAAAGCTAACACATCATCATTGATCTTCTCCCTCCCTTTACTCTACACATTCAATCGGTTCTCAGTTTATCATACTCTACCTTTCTCTTCTTGCTTCTTTTAAGGTTCATGTTCTAACCAAGTATTGACTACTGAAGACTCTTCAAGTCTTATATCTAGTTTTCATCCTTTTCTCCCTCTTCACCAGGCTATTTTTCGCTATATATCATCATGCAATATTCTATCCTATACCTTCAATTCACCCTTTACAGTGCTGCCCTGCTGGTGGTGCTGAGCTCCCCTTTCAGAAAGCTCACCATCTTCTCTTCAGACTTTTTGTGCCAGTTCCCAACCCTACCCACACATCTAGAGAGACTTGAGTCTTACCTCTTTGCATCCCATTCTTCCCTGTTCATAATTTTATTTAAAATACTCATAACACGACATTAAGATTATATGCCTGACCTCCTGTCCTGAATTCAGCTGTGCATCACAGAGCTTGTTAGAAGGCTTAGGACATTCGATATAATGCAAGAAGAATGAATACGTGAACCAAAAAGATTTCTCATTGCATAGTTTTGCCTCTATGTAAACAGCACGAGACAGGTGCTACTAGGTTTCACTACAAGTAACAGCAGCACATGGGAACTTGTTAAAAATGCAAACTTTCAGTCCTTGGCTCCTTCCTCTGCCCACCCCCAGCCAAACAGAATCCCTCAGGTGGGCCCAAGAATCTGTGTTTTAATAAATTCTCTAGGTGACTCTGGTGCACATTAGAGTTTGAAAACTTCTGCTACAGGATGTTCCTCCAATTTACTCTCAGAAAAATCCAGTGGGAGGCTTCCAGGTCATGTGCCCTTCCAAGTGCACCTAACTAGAATGATTGAGTAAAGAAGAGAGGAAATGGAACAACACTTCAAATATGGACAAAAGAGTGAGCAATAATGCCTGGCTAAAATCGGGAATCAAATAGTCCTAAATTCATATACAGGGAAGTCTGAAGGCAACCTGAGAATCACTTTTATATTCTGGAATTCAAATTGAAGCAGCACATTTTTGTGGCTTTACTTTTTTTTTTTTTTTTTTTAATTTTTTTTCTAGTTGTAGCTGCAGCCCCTGTGGCTTTACTTTTATGTTTAAATGGCACCACTGAAATTTTGCCTTGCCACAAAGCATATTAGAATAAAAGAGAAAGGGATGGAGATTTGTTTTAAGAACTCCAGAGAGTAGGCCGAAGTATCTGCACATATTTTTCCCCAATAGTAGATTCTGGCCACAGAGAAAAGTAGGCAAATCCAGAACTAATTTCTCTTTTTCTCAAATTTGGCTCTTTCCCAACTAAAAATTAACTTCTGGCCCCCCTAGGCCCCTTGAAGCTCTCTGCGTAGCCCTGATATCCTTACAAGGGTAAATTTTCATAAGTCAGTATGATTATCACAGGGACACATTGAAACAATGCAGATCAGGATGTTGCTTTGCTATGGAAAGAAGAAGAAACCCTCAATTTCTCTCTGCGTGTGGTAGAACATCTCCTATCTTCTTATACAGTATCATATGCAGGCAGAATCTGTGTCTTACTTTCCCTTTTCTTGTAAAAATTTGGCGGTATCCATGTTCATCAGTGTGTGTGTGTGTGTGTGTGTGTGTGTGTGTACAAGTGTTTTTCTAGGACTATAATAAGTTTCACTTGGCATTTGCTATAGGTAGTAGTACATTATGATTATTATTATCACTGTTGTTGTTCTTATATATAATTCCACAATGAAGCAATTATAAATAGTGAAAAAAATTTCTGAAAGTTTTCCCAATTACTGATTTACGCTTTCAGCTTCCTTCTTTCTTCCAAGCAGAATTTGTATAACCCTCTATGAAAAGCAAAGCTCATAATTGTACCCAAGTGAATCATTCGACTTTCCAACAATCCCAGAAGGTAATAGAGAAGTATCAGACCTTTCAAAAAAAATTGGCTTCATAAAATAATTATACTCACTTGAACTTAGTGCTCCTGCTATGGAAAATCACTAGCATTCCTTAGACCAAGGCACACTATTTCTATTCTTTGGGATTTAAACATTCTCCTAGTCAAAATATTAAAATTTAAGAAATGTTCAGTTCTTTTAGCTGGAGTTTTAAAGTAATTTTTTCTCTAGGGATTAGGTATTAGTGTTTGGACATATAATTAGCAAAAAGAAGTATATGATTCTAGAAAAATAATGATTTACCAGAAAACTAAAGGAATTCCACAAAATTACCACTTGCATTTAAATTTTCACTATTTTCATGAAGCTTGTTAGTTATGCTGGCCATTGCCTTTAGTATGACCTACAGACTTAAAAACATCAGCAAGGACCTGGGAATTAGACAGAGACCCTATGCCTAATAGAAGAAAAAGTAGGCCCAAATCTTCATCATGTCAAATTAGGACCTTACTTCCTTAACAAGACTCCTATAGCACAAGAAGTAAAATCAAGAATCAATAAATGGGATGGATTCAAACTAAAAGGCTTCTTCTCAGCAAAAGAAATAATCAATGAAGTGAACAGACAGCTGACATTCTGGGAACAAATCTTTGCCACACACACATCCAATAGACCACTAATCTCTAGGATATATAAAGAACTCAAAAAAATTAACACCAAAACAACAAAAAACCCAATCAATAAATGGCCAAGGAGCTGAACACAAACTTCACAGAAGAAGATATACAATTGATCAACAGACATATGAAAAAATGTTCAACATCTCTAGCAATCAGAGAAATGCAAATCAAAACTACTCTAAGATTTCACCTCACACCAGTCAGAATGGCAGTTATCAAGAATACAAACAACAATAAGTGTTGGCGAGGTTGTGGGGGAAAAGGCACGCTCATACATTGCTGGTGGGACTGCAAATTGGTACAACCAATCTGGAAAGCAGTATGGAGATTCCTTAGAAAACCTGGAATGGAGCCACCATTTGACCTAGCTATCCCACTCCTGGGTCTATACTCAGAAGACTTAAAAACAGCATACTACAGTGATGCAACCACCTCAATGTTTATAGTAGCTCAATTCACAATAGCTAAACTGTGGAACCAACCTAGATGCCCTTCGATAGATGAATGGATAAAGAAACTATGGTATATATACACAATGGAATATTACTCAGCAATAAAAGAGAATAAAATTATGGCATTTTCCCGTAAATGGCTGGAGTTGGAGAATATCATGCTAAGCAAAGTAAGCTAATCCCAAAAAACCAAATGCCAAATGTTCTCTTTGATAAACGGATGCTGATCCATAATGGAGGAGAGGACACGAGAAGAATGGAGAAACTCTGAACCTTTGGTCAAAGGGGAGGGAAGGGGGAGGGGCATGGGGACAGTAAAGATGGTGGAATGAGATGGACATCATAGCCCTAGCTTCATGTATGACTGCATATATGATGTAATTCTACATCATATACAACCAGAGAAATGAAAAGTTGTGCTCCATCTGTATACAATGAATCAAAATGCATTCTGCTATCATGTATACCTAAGTAGAATAAATAAATAAAAATAAATAAATAAATTCCAGTACTGTAGTATGCACATATAACTTTATAATAATACTCCCCACAAATAGGAAGAAAATCAATCAATAAATCAATATTAAAAAATAAAAACATCAGTCAACATCTGAATGGCTGATGAACCAGCGTCAGATTCAAGATTACTTTCTTAGAACTTTTTGTTTTCTCTATACAAGTCAAGTATATCAGAGAAGTAAACATATTGGCTTATAGTATTCTGCATATTAGCAGAAATAAGTGAAGAAAAAACTATTCCTTTTTAAATTTTGCAGAGTGACTAGGCTTAGAGATTTTAGGCTCCATAATTCCAAATACATTGATCCAAGTTTCCATTATGCCAGAGGGAAGTGATCCTTATTCTATGCCCCATCTAATCAGGACAGCTAGAAGAAAACCAGAGTGCAGAAGATGCTCCATCCAGCAACATAGTTTATGATAAACAAACAAGCTTGCCCACTTGTCTTCTCCTTTTTAGTGTGCTCTAAAATCAGTAGGGTTTTTTTTTCTTCTTATAATTACTATATGGACAAATGTTGCTTTTACACAGTTGAAAAATTGTCCTTCTTGGGCCATGATAGAAATAACTCTTGTACCATTGACTTTTCAAGGTAGAACTGTTCTGACACATGAAATGACTTCTTTCAACTTAAATACAGCAAAGTTCAGGATTTTGCCTAAATTGTAAAGATGGCTTTCCATTGAAAAGAGCCTCCAACATCATTGATTCCCATCATTGTTGATATTTCCATTTTATGAACATCTGCAATCTTGTGCTCTTTGAACAATTCCTAGAATTCTGTTCTTTCTATTTTGGTTGCCATTCCTCCTGCTTTTTCTCACTTTCTCCTGCATCCTCCTACACTGAACCAAATCCAAGAAAATTGCACTGGATGAAACTCTAGCCTCTAGATGTTACTGCAGCTCCATTTGACCTCACTTCCAGATGGAACAGCACCAAAAAGAGTCCCAGCACAGGTATTCTGGTGGAGAGCTTCTGACCAGGGAACACAGTGAATACAAGTACTACTGGACACATGCTGCTATAAATATTGGTCCACAACATGTAAGAGTATCTTCTTGATAATGCTCAGAATTAACTTTGGACCCCAAGGGAAAGTTCTTAGAAAAGTTGGAACATGAATCCAGTATCTTATGCATTTTATTTCCTGTAGAGAAAAAATAATATCCACAAAGCTCTCTAGTTTGGAAACATGTTGGCATTTTAAAGGAGAAATTTCATGGTGGCAGTGTACTAATATAAAGCAGTGGCCTGGCAAGACTGTGGATTAAAGTTGAAGGAGATGTGGTTAATAAAGAGTCTTTGGATCAGCCTGTCTCTTTTGTTCAATTTGCATGTAACAGAATGTCATGAGAAAACAGAAAACTATTTCATGTTTAGTTGCACTTTGGGGACAAAACCTAATCCATCCAGACCACCATGTGCTCTTCAGAGTGCTTGGTAGCCCTTCCTAGACATCAGTTGTAGGCTATGCATTAAATAGAGTATGTTCTTTCCCTGTCTCTCTGCAGAGTACTGTGGTAATCCTGTCTGTTCAAGCAACATTTCTCCAAGTTTTCATTGGAACACATGACATTAAAGTGGTATTTCTGCACTTCAAACACTCAAACTTCTTGCCACACACTGAGTCATATGCTCATAACAGTTTGGATTTGCCAGGATTCCCTTTCGGATTTCTTTCTACAATAGAAACAGTAAAGAGATTTATTCATTCTCAGTGTGTGAACAAGCCAAATATATGTGATAAATTCACACTACCCTAATATAGGTGAAAAAGTCTCATACTGCATGTTTTTCTTGCTTGATCCAGCTATCTGTGGAATAATGACTGTAACAGGATGCTTTGGCTGTTATTGGGAAACAATCCTTCAGTCGGAAAACTCACATTTCTTTAGTTCTTGCAATTCCATTCATCTTCTTGAACAAATCAGCTTGATTGTTATCCAGGAATCCCAGTTCTCCTCCCTTAATGTTGGAAAAATGGAACTCTCCTCATTGGTTCCAGGTTCCATAAAGAGAGATATACAACTCTGGCTGACCAAGAGTAAACAAAGACATCTGTAGGAAACTTCCATTTTTCCCTCCTGAATTTCTTTAGTCTGAGGTCTTGGTAGTTAAAAACAAAAGCTGAAGACCAGTACTATCTTTTGTCTTTAAGGTATTTATTTAAAATATTTTTTGAAAACATCGCTGAGAAAAATAATAACATGCAGATGATCCTGAGTTATGATAGTTTGACTTAAGATTTTTCAACTACTGTGGTTCAAAATTTGCATTTACATTCATTCTGTTTTTCACTTTTAGTATTCAATAATATATGAGATATTCAACTTTATTTTAAAATAGGTTTTTTGTTAGATGATTTTGCTCATCTGTAGGATAATGTAAGTGTTCTGAGAAAATTTCAAGTAGGTTATGATTTTCAGTAGATTGGGTGTAATTCAATGCCTTTTTGACTTAAGATATTTCCAATGTATAGTGAGTTTATCTGGATGTAATAATCATTCAAAGTTAAGGATGATCTGTATTTTTATGCACTAAATTTACATCTAATTTATCAACATAATATATCTGTACCTCTAGTAATGGGTTAATCTTTGAGAGACTTTGAAGGCAAATTTTGCTTTCAAAGTACCTTGAATTGATGTTTGTGTTTTCTCTGTGATCAAGCTGATTACACATGAAAAATCATGTTTACATATGCCTGTACGTGACAAATATCATACAAATGTTGTCAGGTAAATTGGACCTGAAAACTGGTTTCCTCACAGGGTTCCTTTGGGTGTTGGCTTGCTGCAGCAAGAACTCACTTCCGACTCCTTACCTGTGTGTTCATTCATAATATATTGCTTATTGACAATCTGCCCACTTTTCATCAATTTGCTAGGGGACTCAGCTCTTCATGTTTCATTTCTCTCACTACTCCATTTAGGTCAATGCTTACCTTTTGTTTTCCTGTTCCAATTCCTCAGACAGTTAATTGGGTCATGGATGCTGGGTTCTGAGCATGTGGATGGCAAGTCTGGCCTCTTCAGACCCCAAGAGGTATTGAATGATGGGCTCATTGTTCTTCCCCCGAAGCTCTACACTCTTTTTGGTATTTCTGCACTTCAACAAATCAAGATTTTTGCCACATACCAAGTCATATGTTTATAATAGTTTGAATTTGACAGGATTCCTTTTTGGATTTCTTTCTATGGTAGGAACAGTAAAGAAATTTATTCTTTCTTAGTTTGTAAGCAAGCCAAATATATGTGATAAATTTACACTATCCTAATGTATGTAAAAGAGTTTCCTACTACATGTTTTTCTTACATCTCCTTTTCTTAAGAAATGACTTAAGCTAGGGGGAGATTCTCCTTCCCACCCAACATTGGACTTCTGGGTCACTTCTCTAATGCCTCCTGTCTTGTCTTGGTAATTTGGTCACCAAGGACTCTGACTCCTTAGGACTAAGTTGAGATCCTTTTCCATGTGTCATTAATACATTCGTGTTAGTCCTATAGTAACACTTAATTCTCTGTAATTTAGCCCCTGGTTAACCTGTGTGTCTTCCTGGTTGTACTGTCAACTGTTTGAAAGCCTAAGCCTGGCGGTTCTTCAGAATAAGCATGCTGTCATAAAAACTGAATCACTGACAAAGGAAAGAAGGAGTGATTTGTGATATTAGTCAAAGAACAATAGAAGGTGATTCTAATTCTGAGGAAGACTTCCCTTAAACCTTGAGAATAACCAGTTGCTATAACTCAGTGGCAACCAGTCAACTACAATAAGCTTTTCCTACTTGGAATTAAATACTAAGAGAATTTTAAGAGTGCATGGAACACATGACCATGTGATATTTAAAGAAAATTTTAGAGAGAAATTAATATTGTTAAAAATTTCTGCCAGGCATGGTGGTGAATGCTTGTCATTCCAGCATTTGGGGAGGCTAAGACACGAGAATCACGAGTTCAAAGCCAGCTTCAGCAACGGCGAAGCGCTAAGCAACTCAGTGAGACCCTGTCTCTAAGTAAAATACAAAATAGGGCTGGGGATGTGGCTCAGTGGTCAAGCATCCCTGAGTTTAATCCCTGGTACAAAAAAAATTCCATCTTTATTCTCCTCAAAATCCTGTATTCGAACAATGCAGATTGGTCTGTCCCCTACCAGTGACCTTCTTTCTGGTCCATGGAAATTTATAACCAGTGACTAGATAAGGCTATTAAAGGGGCTGAAAGTAGAATCCAGCCATAGATGGAATCTATCTACAACACTGAGATAGGTGATTGTCAAGATGCTTCTGAGGAAGCACTGACAAAGCATCCTATCTGCTGTCTGTCAAAGCTTACTGCCTACTGGTACTGGACCAGACTGGGATACCCATCTGTTCACCTATCAAACCTCACCCAAGCACTTCTCATCGGTAGACAGTCCCCTTGAACTCTACAGGCAAAGCAATCTACAGGCAATGCGTTTTTCAAGTTTCAAGTACAGAGGAGAGGACTGAAGAAACTAGCAAGGTCCTCAGATTGTAGGCAATCCTGAAAGGCAACACCTCTGGGCAGCTGTACCTATGTCCCAGTCAATAGTTTATCTTTATGGATGGAGGCTTCATGATATTGTAGATGTCCTCCTTACTACAAGAAAATCTTAGGGAGTCAGAGGTCTTATCTTAGTCCCCTTCTCTGCCTAAAAATGACACATGATTTCACTAATCTAAGGAAGCCCTCATAGAATTTCAAAGAAGTATACTATAATGTTCTAAGTCTTTCCACCCAGGCTTGCGTCATATTACCGCATCCACAGGGCCACTTATTTGTCTGATGACCTTGGAATTGTTCCACAATCCTCCCTATGGCCTTCAGCCTAAGAGAAGGTTTTGTGTACTTGCCAAGAAGCAGGAGAGTGTACCACATTGTATCCTGCATCTTCTAAAGATAAAAAGTAAAATCTGATTCTTTGAGTTCTCAAATTTCACTCTTCTATCCCAGGTACGTGCATCTTTTCTAAAGTTTAGGATCAACAATGTCATGTTGATAGTGTAAAATCAGGCATGAACAGGATATGTATTATTTATGACATGAAAATCATTGCTACAAACCAGGATCCGAACCTCCCACCCCTTTTTAGAGCTACTTGTTACCTAAACATTTATTATTTGCTATTATATGACTATATTGCTATTTTAAAACTCTAACCTAGCAATAGAGGCAATGCTGTCTTTGCTTCTGCTGAGGACCTGCATTCTTCTTGAGACAATGCCCATGTCAAGGGTCATGACTAGCATAGTTAACATTTTAGATGACAGTATATTGTATGTTATACCAATATTTAATTCTACAACCACTACATTTCATTTGTTATCTCATTGAAATGTCATACAAACATGTGTTCCTTTTATTTATGTATCTTTAATTTTTTATGAATAAAAGAATAGATAGATGACAGATAAGCAATTTGCTAAAGTTCATTTGATTATTTTCTTTGCCAAGAATCCAGTGAGACACATCTGATATCAAAGCCCATGAACATGCACTCCTGCAGCTTTCTTACACATTGGTCAAGGAAAATGTTGCATTTCTGCAGGGCTGTGATCTCCAGTGTCTTCAGCAACTCTCTTCTGCATTTAACACAACCATATTTCCTGTTTGTGAAGGACTAGAGCTAAAACTATTGTTTCAGTATAGAACTAAAAGAAGCATTCAAATACTTTGATTCTGAAATAAACCCTTTTGAAAATAATTGATTTATAAAGGTCTCCAACATTTGAGGGTGTTGGGCTTAGAGGAGTCAAAAATGTGAAGAAACACAGGAGGGAACAACACAGGCATCATATCTACATTTGCTAAAATAAAATAAAACAGGAGAGAAAAAGCCAGTGACATTTTCTTATGGATGATGACAGAGTAAAACTTGGGAATGTTTTTGTTAGAAAATGTGGTACATCCAAGCAATTTAGGGTTGCATAGTTAGCAAAGAAAAATACAGTCAACGTGCCATATAGCAATGTTTCAGTCAAAAAGGGACCACATATATGACCATGATCCCATAAGATTACATCTCCTGGTAATATAGTCACCTTAGTTTATATTGGTATACTCTGTGATGTTGACACAATGACACATTTACCTAACAACATATATCTCAGAATGTATCCCTGTTGTTAAATGCCACAGGACTGCACTGGATACCAACTTAAAATGAAACTTTAGATACACCATCAATACACGATTACTATGAAGTATCCATACTAACTTATCTGGTAACCTTAGACCAATGGGATATTTGCTTTCTTCTTTGTGCAATCTACTAGCTAATATTTTTGACTGGAAATTTTCCTATCACCTGTGATATCTAGATATCTTAAAGATTATTCCGTTTATGTGTTTTAGTTAAAATGTAGGCCCTTGTTTATACAAAGATCTGAAGAGCCAATTGCTCTTGGTTACACATCTATGTCATTTGTACCTTTGTCTTTGTTAAAATTTTGAGATTAGAAAAACAAAGAAAGAAAAAATAAAGCGAGTTCTTTTAAAGTAAGAAGGGAACATGTCATCCAGGCATTAGGATGGGGAGGGCAGCAATAGGAACAGTAAAGAAGGAAAATAAAAAACCTCATAAAACCTAAACTATAAATTCTAAAGCTGTAGGCAATATATTTTCTTCTAAGGAGAGAACAAATGTTCTATGAGATAAAAATGAGCTAATGCAGATTAAAATAAAATTTAATAAAATGTCAGTGCAGAGCTTATATCATTGGTAGACATAATTTGTTTTAGTTATTGAAGTATAGAAATTATTACCCTCTCTTTTGTGTATAATCCAAGATTATGTATGAGTATCTTAAACACAGGACTGCAATTCAGAAAACACAAAAGCAAAACCAATTCACATCAATGTCACAAAAGGACAAATGCATAGGACAAATCAGGCCTATCTTTCCATCTTTCATTGCTACTCAGGCAGCTTTTTATCTGCAAGATGCAACAGGCCCGACAAAGCTGTCACACCAGTTCATAGTGAACCTGGGTTGAGCTTTCCCAGACTCAAGGAGACCACATACAGGTAAGCAACTAGAAATTTGCGTGCCTTCTTCTTGATCTGACATGATAAACTCTGTTAGGGAGGAATTTTTCCATTTCAGTATTAGTGTGTCCTGAAGGAAGGGTGTGTTCCTTTTAACATGCTGATTTCCTATGGAATCACATTCTGGCAGAGAGCATGACTGTTTTACTCAGACTACAACTGCACTTACAGATTTCTGTGTAATCTCCACTTCTATTCTCTACTCTTGTCTGCCACAGATATGATCACTAGGGTCTAAGACTTTAGGAACTGATGACAGGCAGCTCTGTTTTATTCAGCAGCTCTGCAGTTGCCCCAACAGAATTAAAAGATGTGTGTGTGTGTGCATGCATGGGTGTGTATTTTTAGTGAGCATTCATTTTTAGGTGATTTTAAAAATCACTTAATATCTCATTGAAAAACACAAAAATCAAAGAAATAATTTGTATGAGAAAGTTTTTATTTCCTTTCTGAAACCCCTTAAAGTTTTCATCTAAGAGTACCTGCAAAAGAAAAAAAAGTATTATTTTGCTATATTCTCTTCTGAGATCAGTCTCCTGCATTTTATCTGAATTGTGCTGTGACCACAACAACAGCTTCTTGTATGTTTGTGGAATCCTTTATCTATGATTTGGAAATTCAACTGAATTCATATATTCATATGTATATATTCATATACATACTTTGTGGGCGGGGACACATGCATGATTTTCTTCCAGATCAATGTCTGAGCAAAGCCATCTAAACATGAAAAGCTAGAGCAATAACTATGTGACAAAGTTATGTGGATTAGAATTAAATGGGGGCAGTGTTGGCTCTGATCTTGCAAAGATATCAAAAAGCAGTTCATGCTTTAACATTATTTTCTCTTTCCCTGTGCACTCTGACCTATTTTCCAAAATTGTTTCCGTTTTCATTCTTTCCATACAAGATACAATCTTTATTTAAGTGTTTTTATTTTTATTTTTTTAATTTTATTTATGTATTTATTGTACTTAGGTATACATGATAGCAGTATGCATTTTGATTCATTGTACACAGATGGAGCACAACTTTTCATTTCTCTGGTTGTATGTGATGTAGAATCACATCATATATGCAGTCATACATGAAGCTAGGGCTATGATGTCCATCATATTCCACCAACTTTATTGTACCCCTGTCCCCTCCCCACTCCCCCCCTCCGTGACCAAAGTTTCTCCATTTTTCCTATGTCCTCCACCACATTATGGATCAGTATCCACTTATCGAAGAGAACATTTGGCATTTGGTTTTTTGAGATTGGCACAGTTCACTTAGCATGATATTCTCCAACTCCAGCCATTTACCTGCAGATGCTATAATTTTATAGCATTTTATAATATTACTTTCATTGCTAAGTAATATTCCATTGTGTATATATACCATAGTTTCTTTATCCATTCATCTATCGAAGGGCATCTAGGTTGGTTCCACAGTTTAGCTATTGTGAATTGAGCTACTATAAACATTGAAGTGGTTGCATCACTGTAGTATGCTGTTTTTAAGTCTTCTGAGTATAGACCCAGGAGTGGGATAGCTAGGTCAAATGGTGGCTCCATTCCAAGTTTTCTAAGGAATCTCCATACTGCTTTCCAGATTGGTTGTACCAATTTTCAGTCCCATCAGCAATGTATGAGCGTGCCTTTTCCCCCACAACCTCGCCAACACTTATTGTTGTTTGTATTCTTGATAATTGCCATTCTGACTGGCATGAGATGAAATCTTAGGGTAGTTTTGATTTGCATTTTTCTAATTGCTACAGATGTTGAACATTTTTTCATATATCTGTTGATCGATTGACTATCTTCTTATGTGAAGTTTCTGTTCAGCTCCTTGGCCCATTTATTAATTAGGTTGTTTGTTTCTTTTGGTGTTAAGTTTTTTGAGTTCTTTATGTATCCTGGAGATTAGTGCTCTATTGGATGTGTGTGTGGCAAAGATTTGTTCCCAGAATGTCAGCTCTCTGTTCACTTCATTGATTGTTTCTTTTGCTGAGAAGAAGCCTTTTAGTTTGAATCCATCCCATTCATTGATTCTTGATTTTACTTCTTGTGCTATAGGAGTCTTGTTAAGGAAGTAAGTTCCTAATTTGACATGATGAAGATTTGGGCCTATTTTTTCTTCTATTAGGCGTCGAGTCTCTGGTCTGATCCCCAGGTCCTTGATCCACTTTGAGTTGAATTTTGTGTATGGTTGAGAGATAGGGGTTTGGTTTCATTTTGCTGCATATGGATTTCCAGTTTTCCCAGCACCATTTGTTGAAGAGGCTATCTTTTCTCCAGTGTACATGTTTGGCTCCTTTGTCTAGTATAAGATAACTGTATTTAAGTGGGTTCATCTCTGTGTCTTCTATTCTATACCATTGGTTTACATGTCTATTTTGGTGCCAGTACCATGCTGTTTGTGTTACTATAGCTTTGTCAACCAAGGAAAGCCCAGGTCCAGATGGATTCTCAGCTGAGTTCCACAAGATCGTCAATGAAGAATCTATACCAATACTCCTCAAACTATTTCATGAAATAGAAAAGGAGGGAACCCTTCCAAACTCATTGTATGAAGCAAGTATCACCCTGATTCCACAACCAGTCAGAGACACATCAAAGAAAGAAAATTTCAGACCATATCCCTGATGAACATAGATGCAAAATTCTCAATAAAATTTTGGCAAATTGCATACAAAAACATATCAAAAAATAGTACACCATGATCAAGTGGGGTTCATTCCAAGGATGCAAGTTTGGTTCAACATACGGAAATCAATTAATGTAATCCATCACATCAATAGACTTAAAGATAAGAGTCATATGATTTTATCAATTGATGCAGAGAAAGCATTTGACAAAATACAGCACCCTTGTATGTTCAAAACACTAGAAAAACTAGGGATAGTAGGAACATACAACTTTGTAAAAGCTACCTATGTTAAACCCAAGGCCAACATCATCTTAAATGGACAAAATTTGGAAGCATTCCCTCTAAAAATGGGAACAAGACAGGGATGCCCTTTTCACCACTGCTATTCATCATAGTCCTTGAAACACTAGCCAGAACAATTAGACAAATGAAAGAAATTAAAGGGATATTAATAGGAAAAGAAGAACTCAAACTATCATTATTTGCAGATGACATGATTCTATACTTAAAGGATCCAAAAAATTCTACCAGAAAACTTATTGAATTAATAAATGAATTCAGCAAAGTAGAAGGATATAAAATTAACACCCACAAATCAATTGCATTTCTATACATCAGTGATAAACCCTCTGAAGGAGAAATTAGAAAAACTATCTCATTCACAATAGCCTCAAAAAAATAAAATACTTCAGAATTATTTAACAAAAGAGGTGAAAGACCTCTATAATGCAAACTACAAGACACTGAAAAAGAAATTGAAGAAGACCTTAGAAGATGGAAAAATATTCCATGCTCCTGGATAGGCAGAATCAATATCGTCAAAATGGCCATACTACCCAAAGCACTATATAGATTCAATGTGATTCCAGTTAAAATCCCAACATCATTTCTTATAGGAATAGAAAAGGCAATTATGAAATTCATTTGGAAGAATAAGAGACCCAGAATAGCCAAAGCAATCCTTAGCAAGAAGAGTGAAGCAGGAGACATCACACTATCAGACCTTAAATTATACTACAAAGGTCCAATCTTATCTTGGTTCCTAGTTGACTAGTTACAGAGGTTCTGAAACTTTGTTGTGTATTTTACACTCTGGTGGCTAGAGTCTCACCTCCTGAAAGCTCTGGATAGACAGGTGGGTGGGGCCTGGTACCTGTAGGCTAATAAATTTCCCAAGTGATTTTTTAAGTTTTATTAGAGTCACTAAGTCCAGCTTTCCTATTCCAATACTATGAGTACCCAGGGGCTGGTTTTGTTTTACTCAGATGTGTTCTTACTTCTGGTGATCACTTGATTTCCTTGTATTCCTTTTTTTTCTTTGTTACTTTCTTTTTTTTTTTTTTGGTACTGAGGATTGAACCCAAGGGTGCCACATCCCCAGCCCTTTTTATATTTTTTACTTAAAGACTGGGTCTCACTAAATTCCTTAGGGCTTTGCTAAGTGACTAAGGCTGAGTTTGAACTTGTGATCCTCCTGCCTCAGTCTCCCAAGCTGAGATTACAGGTATTCACCATCACACCCAGTTTCTTTGCACTCTTCTCTCTTAAAGTGTGTCCCCAGCCCAGCAGTATCTTCATCACCTGGAAGCTGGTAAAAAATGCAGAACTCCAAGAGACACACAGACTAAGTCAGAATTCACATTTCCACAACCCAGTTGACTTGTACACTAGAGTTTAAGCAGTATCGCCTTGAAAAACAAAACTACCTGGATTCATTTTCCATACCTCTGTGCCCATTTCCAATTTTGACTCTTAATTTTTGGTTATTCTCTTCGTTTGTTTGTTTGTTTGTTTGTTTGTTTTTTAATTTCCAAAGGTAGCTTACCAGACCCTCCACTCTAGGGACTTTAAAAATAATTCCAACTCATTATTTTTTTTTCAGATTTCCAGTAGTCCCAAAGGAGATATAATCCTGGAACCATCTCCCATGGTTTTTGCACATAACTTACAAAGCTCAAACAAAGTGGTAAAATAAATGAATTATCCATACTTTTTTTTCTCCTTGTAGTCATGGGGCACTTATGCACATGATATTTGCTAATCAGAACTCTGTCTCTTTTAACTCAGATAACTCTGAGTTTTCCATTTGAGATCATCTCAAAGCTTTCTTCCTAAAGGAACCTTCTATGACTTCATTAAGAAACACAAACTGAAATAGAATTTTTAAGAGTATTTCTATATAATTTGTCCCAGGTGCACTTTTTTGTAGTGTTTACACAAAGGTAAAAGGTAAAATCTCCCTGAAGGCAGATGTCACTATCAGTACTGGGAGCATCAACAGAAACGACCAATAGAAATGTATACATCTGAAGAATTGAGATGTTGAAACTATCAATTGGAGAATTGGGGGATAAAAATCCTGAATTATATAACACTAAATATATAAAAGTTGGAACCATTAAATGGCAAGGAACCAGGGAGATTTAAAAATGGACTACACAAAATATTTAGAAATAAAATACCTGATTGCTAATTTTAAAGCCCAAGTGTATGAATTAAACACTAGTTTACACAGGACAGGACATAAAAATTAATTTGAGGAAAACTAGATATGAAATCAGACTGGATCCCAGAAAAGAAAGGAGAAAAAACAGGGAGAGGAATTTCAGAGTGTCAATGATAGAATAAAAACATCTAATGGATAAGTCTAACCTGTGATCTATTACAAGGACAAATATAAACAGTGTGAGGGGGGGCTGTGTCATGTTTGAAAGCTATGTGGAAAAATTTCAGAAATCAGTGAAATAGAGGAATTAGAATTTATACCAGTAAGATTAACAAAAGTAAATTCATACAAATATTTAAACTGTAGAAAGGATCTTTTTAAAGCTCAGAAAGAAAAGCCACAAAGGAATGAAAATTAAACAGATACTGACTACTCATTATCAGTTTCAGAAGCCAAAATATAGTCTAGGAATATCTTCAAAATGCTCAGAGAAAATAACTTCTACTTAGCAAAACAATCTGTAAATAACAGCGTAAGAATACTTTCACATTGAGGGAGACAGAGACAGAGACAAAGAGACAGAGAATTTACCATAAATAAATCTATACTGTGAATTTAAGAACTGAACCATAAAATTAGTAATCTTTTTTTAATATCTGTGTGTGTGTATATATATATGTGTGTGTGTGTATATATGTGTGTGTGTGTGTGTGTATATGTATATAATTTTAAAAATTGAGATATATAGACCTTTGTCCCCAGAGTGCATAAAATTTTTTTAAAAAATTGACCATTTGAGAAGCCATGAACCATATATCAACAAATTTCAAAGGCTTGGCATTATTAAGATTCTTGCATTTAACCATGATGCAGTTAAAGTAGAAATCTACAATAAAAAGACAAACCCAACATTCTCATATACTTAAAAATCTTTTCTAAAAGACATTTTAAGGAACTTTTGGGATAAGAAGAATTCCAACAGAAATTTTAAAAACATTTAAAATCTATTAATCTCTTTTCATCACTCTGAAATTTCTAATGGAAATTTCAAGTGCATTGTAAATTTCCTTGAGTGTTATGTTATTGATGGGTCATCAATTTCTATTCTGTGCCTATATGAAGTTCTCCATGAACAAGGTCACTGTGGGTCTATTTATGTTACATGTTCTTTCTGCTTGTTTCCTTTCTTTTTCTGATAGTTCATTTTTGAGTAATGGACATTTATTTAACGTATTCTTTGCAGGAATATTTTGAGGCATAGAATAATGAGAATTTCTCCCTGGAAGAAAGGAAGGGAGGGAGGAAGAGAGAAAGGAGGGAAGATGGAAAAGGAGGGACCTTGGAGGTCTATGAGCCCCAGGCAACCTTAATTCAAGGTGAAAGCTTAAAGTCCTCTGGATCACCAGATGAAAGAAAGTACTCTAGGGAGGATCTTAATTACTATGATATATCCATCTAAGGGAATAGAATTCAGGGGTCTTTCCTCAAGGAGGGGTTATTTTCAGGTGGCCCACCCTTGGTAGGGTATAACCTTTGATTTCTGTCCTTTGAGACAGTCAAAAGTTCAATTTAGGTGTGTAGCTGCTTCTTTAGTATCAAAAATCTGTGCTCAAAGTAAAAGGAACCTTACTTTCATCCCTGGGCACTGTCTTCTCCAAAAATTGCACAGGCATGTTTTCCCCTTAACTTTTGAGATCTTTGTTGCTTTCAAGACCTTTTGTTCATATATTTGGTTTTGGTAATACAACCAGCTTTATTGACAGTTCTCAGTAGAGAGGATTTTTATGAATCTGGTTTTGCTGTTATTGGAACTGGTAGCATAGTATTTTTTTTTAAAAATATATGTATTATAATTGAAATATAATTTTCTTTGATTCATTTGCTCAGTCTTCTTGAGGTTGAGGACACTATAACATTTTCCCTTTGGGATAATTCCTTTTCATCAAAATATCTTAATAAATTGCCTTCCTAGAAGCCATGCATTCATAGTCAAGGACAAAGCATACAAAAGTGAAATCTCGTATCTACCTGACACATATTTTATTCCATCCCTTGCTATGGCTTTACACTTCAAATAGGTAGGTACAACCTGACAGAAATTTAGCTATGTGGTCAACCTCTTTTGCATTCTTTATTGGGGCTTCTTTGATGCATGGGATGCCAGTGAAAATCTACTCTGCTGTGGAAGCTTAGAATGAAGGAATTTAACACCTCATAGGGTAATACTTGACCTAGGGGAGATGGAGGCCAGTTGATCTGTTCCTCAGATGAACAGTTCTGAGGTACATTGTACATACTTCTTCAGGTGTTTTCAGTAGTATTAATCCTAGTCACTAACAGGCATTCAACTTTTTTCTGAAAGGGAATTTCTTTAAATGAATTCATTCAACCTCTATGTGTTTTGTTTTAACAGACACCTAAAACCATTCTTTGATAAATCACCTTCTGGACAGGGGAATCCACAATATACATTTCCCCTAAAATATACTGTTTTACCAGCATATTTCCATATTTAAATTGAAAACTGAGAAAATAAAATTGAAGTATTACAGACAAAAAGGAAGTCAATGCTTGGGTGAGATACCATGGTGTAGATTACCGAGAAACTCTAAGGAATTAAGCATCAGATAGGGAAAGACAGATAATTTCCTTTTGCATGGTGCTTACTAACCTTTTAGCTAATTTCCTTTCCTCTCCTCATCCATGTCCTACCTTATCAGGTACAGAAATTCTGCCCTCTGCTCTTTGTATCATTCCCTTGTAGCAAGCTGAACAAAACTGTTATAACCCACTGGCGTAAGAATTCTTATTAGGAAATACCTATCCTTTTCATCAAAATATCTTAATATATTGCTTGATAGAGATAATGCCTGCATAGAAGCCATGTATTCAAGCAAAGACAAAGCATGCATAAGTTAAATCTAAGTATAAAAATTAACTGCAATTGGAGTCTAGGAGCAGAGAGAAGAAGGGGAAAATAGGAAGAATGTTAGTTTTCTGTCACTGTCACGAAATACATGAGATCAACTTAAAAAGAGAAAAAGTTTATTTTGGCTTATGGATTCAGAGGTTCCAGTCCATGGTCATTTGGCACTACTGTGTGTTGTAGCAGAAGCTCATGGTAGAGGATGCCTCTTCACAGCATGGTGGCTGGGAAGTAAAGACAGAGAGGAAGGGAGTGGGGTTCCAATATCCTCCTCAAGGATATACTACGACTCAACTTCATTCCAGTAGACTTCACTTTCTAAAAGTTCTACCACCTATTGATAGCACCTCAGACTGGCAATTCAAACTTTAATACATGGACCTTTGAGGAATATTCAAGATCCAAACTACAGCCGGAGGATTACCTGGCAAGATGAGAAAGGATTTATTCAGAGCAGTTGTCTCTAAAAATTGACTTGGGTTGTCTGTGTATTTTATGAATTATCTTCTGGAACATTCATTAGTACTCTGTGGGTGACTTTAAATGTATGCAAAATCTGGCTTTTTGTGGTTCAGAATGGTACATATCAAGGTGACCCAAGAACAAGGTGGTTTAGAGTGAGTAACAGCCATAAAAGTATAGCCTCTTCTTCTGTAGGAGCTACAAGAAAGGAGAATTGGATACCTTCTAACCAAGGAACAAGAGTTGAGTCCACTCTTAACTTTATCTAAAATTTGATGTATAGGTTGACACTAAGGATTACACATTCAATTTGTGTTTCTGAGTGCTGAACCTGGGGTTTGGAATACCATGGGTAATTGTTGACTACTTGATTTCACATCTAACATTCAGCAACATAAAATTCATTAATTCAACCAATTTTTATTGACAACATATTATATGCCACTCTCGTATTCTGAGTATTGAATATAAAACTATGAACAAAGCACATAAAAATTCTGATCTTACCAGACTTCACAATTTAATAAAGAAGAAGGAAACAAGATCAATAAGTAAAATTAACAGTATGTTTGTTAATGATATATAAGGGAAATATACAAACAGGAGAATGTCACATACCACTGTTAAAACAGATATGTATCCTGGAGTGAAGAACCAGAATATAACCAGATTCCTAAAGCACAAGAAATAAAATCACAAATCAATAAATGGGAAGGATTCAAACTAAAAAGCTTCTTCTGAAAAAAGGAAATGATCAATAACATGAAGAGAGCCCACAGAGTGGGAGAACATCTTTACTACATACACTTAAGATAGAGCACTGATCTCCAGGTATATAAAGAACACAAAAAACTTAACACCAAAAGAACAAATAACTCAATCAACAAATGGGCTAAGGAAATGAACAGATACTTCTCAGAAGAAGATACACAATTGATAAGCAAATATATGAAAAAATGTTCAACATCTCTAGTAATTAGAGAAATACAAATCAAAAGTACTCTAAGATTTCATCTCACTCTAGTCAGAATGGCAATTATCAAGAATACAAGCAACAATAAGTATTGGCAAAGATGTGGAGGGAAAAGGCACACTCATACATTTCTGGTGGCACTGCAAATTGGTGCAACCACCCTGGAAAGCAGTATGGAGATTCCTTAGAAAACTTGGAATGGAACCACCATTTGACCCAGCTATCCCACTCCTTGGTCTATACCCAAAGGACTTAAAAACAGTATACTATAGTGACGCAACCACTTCAATGTTTATAGCAGCTCAATTCATGATAGTTAAACTGTGGACCAACCTAGATGCCTTTCAGTAGATGAATGGATAAAGAAACTGTGGTAAACAGCATTAAAAGAGAATACAATTATGGCATTTTAAAGTAAATTGATGGAGTTGGAGAATATCATGCTAAGTGAACTAAGCCAATCCCCAAAAACCAAAGGCCAAATATTTTTCTGATAAGTGGATGCTGATTCATAATGGGATTGGAGAACATGGGAAGAATGGAGGAACTTTGGATTGGGCAAAGCAGGGGGTATGGGGACAGGAAAGATGGTGGAATGAGGACATCATTACCCTAGGTACATTTATAATTGCACAAATGGTGCAATCTACATCATGTACAACCAGAGAAATGAAAAATTGTGCTCCATTTGTGTACAATGAAACAAAATGCATTCTGCTCACTTATATAGTTAATTAGAACAAATAAAAAATTAAAAAGAACCAGAATTAAATATTTTACCTTTTAATTATTATAATGCAAAAAAGCATGTTTAAATTAATTCTTTAAATGACAAGAAGTGTTGTTATTTTCTGCTAAATGAACAAGAATATAAGTATATAAATTCCTTTAAGTCCTTTCTTGATTTCCTAATGGCCATAGATATAGAGTTTTTTTTTGTTCTTGTTTGTTTGTTTGTTTGTATGTTTTGTTTTGTTTTTAAGATACTCAAGAAAGACCTGAAAAAGAAGTGAATTGATGTATTTTGGAGTGGATGTCTTCCTCAGGGATTTGACCCTGAAGGGACCTCTTATCCCAAAAGTCTGGAAACAGAAGTAAGAAATTAAGGACCTTCTCTTCACCTCCAGAAAAGGAAACATGGGGAATCAAGATCCAAAGATACCAGAGGTCTCATTAGGACTTACAGGTCAGAGGAGGCCAAGAGAAAATAGAATATCTTAAAATCACTAGGCAGGCTCTTACATGTGTTCATTACAAAATCTAATTGCAGCAGGAAGGAAAGATAGTTTGAACACTTCCCAAACCCAGAAGGCATTAGGAGGGAATAATTGACACATTGACCCATTCAAAAAAAAAAAAAAAGGACAGGGCAGAATCAGGACTGAATTTTAACCATATACTTACATGAATATAAAACTTTCCCATTAATGGAAGGTGTTCTTGCTAAAATTAACAAAAGAACATGCTGTCCAAACCTTGCACCATCCTTTCAGTGGGAGAATGTAGCTTCATTTGGCCTCATTGATCTTTCAAACTACAGCTGAAGTGTTCCTGGCTAAGGGACATCTCCATGGTTTCTTCACTTCCATTTGGAGAATGATTTGTTCTCCTCTAACATGGAATGCAAACCAAGGCTGTTCCTGATATATAACAAAGATATAACTCAAGCATTTTCTGCTTGGTCTCAACAAGTCAGCCTGTCTATAATTACCTGAAAAGCCTAAGAAATTGTGGTCTTATATTGCTTGTAGCAATCTTTGCATTTGTCTTCCAATGTCTTCCCATTTTTCCAACACACCAAACAGCAAATTTTACTGATTACTGTAAAATAGTATGAGAAGTTCAATGGTAAACTGATTTTCAGAAGCAACTCTATTGGAGAGGGTGACTTAAACAAAAACTGAAAGGCAGGAGCCTCCTCCTTACTCCCAACATTATAATACAGTGAAATACACATTATTACCTCTTATCTTCTTTTCATTTATTTTTTATTATCTCTTATCTTCTGTTTGAAGACAATAGGAGATTTAAATTAGCTTTTTGTTTGTGCTAGAGGTGAGGCTGCAGCACTCCGTTTTTTAGTACATTTCGTTTTAATTTTGAACACCATTAGGAAATGTGCATGTTGATAGGACGGATGTATGACTTTTTCTAACTCTGAATTTGTGAGGAGTTTGTGTCCTTATTCAGGAAGCACTGGGAGACTGTCTCTTTCTAATACTCTGATTTCAAAATGAAATAGTCAGGGAACTTGAAAGAGAAGGATATTTAAAGAATTGTTCATTTATACAGAGCCAAGTATGAGAGGCCAGACTACCGTTAGTAAGCAAAGGATTGCATTCCCATTCCTAGGCCTTGAGTGATAGCTCTTCAAGTCCCACAGGTCTTCTGTGCTTTAAAAGGACAAGAAATGGTCCTTCAAAGTTCGTTGCAATTCCAAATTCTTCAGCTCTTTTGGAAGACTGCCTTCTAGGGAGGCCAAGGCAGAAATATTATTTATTTATTGTTATATACATTTTAAGATTTGTGTGGAACAGTCTGCCATACTACTATTAAAGATCCACCTACCTGAAAATTTTCTCTTCATACATGTAGGTCTGGGTGGAGATAATTAAGCCTCCAAGCTAACTTCAATGTGTTCCTCTAATGACTCAACTTTCTTTTCTGATCTAATCCTAGCTTAACACAAGCTCTTTATAAGTCCTGGAATTTTGATCAACAATAGGGATGGGGACCAAAGCTAGAAGGAAAATGCACAGAAACCAAAGGAGAGCATCAGTCATTTTATGTTGTGTTCATGGCCTGTCTCATTTCTCATATGAATTCCTGGTGTCTCCAAAAGGGAGACCTGAATTACATTAAAAATAATTGCCTACCCAAGAAAGTTTTGCCTTGGGATATTGATAACCATGTGTGTGCTCTTTTTAGACTGAAATAGGCAAACTAAACATGCTTCAGAACATTTCTGTTTTCCTAAGTCAGTAAAGAAAGGACTTCAGTGTTGTTCCCTTAACCCATTTCAGTCTAACTACACAATGACATCTGATAGCAGTCTTGCATTGGAGGTCTCCTGGACTGAGATGCATCCACTGCCTGAACCCTTCAGTAGTTCCTGGCTCCCAACATTCATGTGGATCTGTGTAATTGGAGTGAATGGACAGCAACATGAAGATATGTCTCTAATTTCAGATTTAAAGTGCATAAACTCACTCAAAAGGACCCAGTGAGAGCTGTGTTTAGATGGTTCTGCCTGGTAAAGACTCCAAGACAAATAGCATCAGTGCACATGACTGGCAGGCTGCAGCCGATGTGCCAGAATCTCTGCCATAAAGGGGGCTGGTTGAAGCAGTGACTGTGGGGAAAAATGAAGAGAGTTCTGTGGAAAATTGTGAAGAGAATTAGATGGAATCAAAGACAAAGAAAGAATACAGTGGAATTTTGTTTCTCAGAAACGAACAGGAAGTAAGATAATGCTGAATGACCCTGGAATCCTTAGTAGCCACAAGGTACAAGTTCTGACTGCAACAAAGAATTTATGAAGGTTTTACTCCCCCACCTTCCCCTTTTCTCTCAGCTGGCAGAATCTTCCCTTGAAATTATCAATTGGAACAAAATAGAATTTATTGTCTGGAAATAAAGGTAAGAACAGAGATGAAGTTTTAAAGATTAATGATTAGTTGAAGGAATTCTATTCCCTTTCTCTCTCACACATTGTTTTCTTTTTCTCTCCCACTCCTCCTTTTATTTCTCCCTCTCTTCCCTCCTTCTTTCTTTGGTTACAAGAAAATATCCATATCAAAAGGATGCAGACCACTCTTCAGAAACACCAATTTGACATGGGGACCTGAGTACTGCTTGTCCACCAAATGTCCCCTAAGAAATCTATAACCCAAAGGTCCTGCAATGATGTGTTCCCATCAGTGATTCTCTTTGTTACAAAGAACCCTTGTATTGAATTCTGTATAAAAATTAAATAAATATTTGCACTGAGAACATGCACATGGGGAATGCAGAGTGTGTTTCCTATTAAGGCATTTAGAAAAGAGTCTAGGAAGAAAGCCTTTTGTTTCTGTTCATCAGAGCTGCCACCAAATGCCGAGGGATCACAATGGCCACCCAGTCCTGTTCAAAAAGCACAGATTCATTAAAACACCGTCTTCATTTTCTTGACACAGAAGTTAATCAAAAAGATGTGCAATAGTGTCAGAGTTGGGCTGGAAAAATATTTGCAAATTGTGCTGATATCATCAGAAAGAGGGTCCTATGGCTTTCCCCCAGGATGAGGACTAAGTAACACTCGAATCTTCAATCTAATAAAAAATGAGAGAAGTCTAGGGCAGCATGGGTGATACTTACCTGGTATAGAAACCCTCATGAGTTTATACAGCTTCCAATATATTGTTCCTACAATTTGTATTTGCCTCAGCATAGATTAATACAAGGGAGCCTCCATTTGCCAAAGGTGCTTCAAATATCATTTTAGTCCATTTTTGCTAAGCCTCTTTAGATTCTCTGAACTGTTGCCAACAATTACTTTTTGAGAAAAGAAAGTTTCATCTTCCTTAATCCTTCCTTTCTTATTCTCATTCTTACTTTCCCTTCCACCTTTCTCTGTCACTATCTCTGTTTCTCTCTCCTGCTCTCTTTTTCTTAGTCTTTTCCATGTCTGTTTCTCTGTATTCCTGGGATTGAAATTGAGTGTGCCATCTCTAAAATGAGCATTCTTATGAGGATCTGTAGCCTCAGGCTGATTGACTCTTGCATTCCTGGTTTCATTATAAGCTGTGTTTTCTTCTGACTCAGAAAAGCAGCTCTTGCTTTAGAAATCCCTCAAGCAGCTCAGATTTTTAAAATCTGCTATGAAATGACCAACTTTTATTTATACTCTGTGAAGATATCTAGTGGCTAGGCAATGTTCTGTCCAATTCCCAAGAGGACAATTAAATCTCCCAAGAAGAAGTCTTAATTAGACATTCTTTGGATCAACAAAGAGGGGGAGAAATATTCTCCATTGCAGAGATCTGAGGATCAAACCAGGTAGTCACTTCTTACCAAAAAAGCAAACTGCCTCTGAGATTGGTAGGAGTGTTGGTCACTTTGGTGAGCAGCATTTCTGTAGGGGGTATTTTTGTGAGACAAGGAAGTGAGAGGCATCAATGTGGTGAACCCACAGAGAAGTTGCCATCTGCAGACAGACACTGGCTGGCAATTATGACAGAGTGCTGGGATGCTGACTGAGCCAACCAGCAACTTCAATCAACTGACCTTGTGTGGGTTGAGAAAGGGTGGGATCATAATTCTTGGAGCTGATGGTGAAGCCCCCGCCAGGAAGAAATTTGTACTTCCAGGAATAAGGCCATGGTGCTTGTGTCTGTGTCCACGAGGGTGGATTAGAGATTAAGGTCATGCGTGCCAAGTGACAAGACGCAAAGAGATCCAAGGAGGAGGAATGCTGAGCCCACACCACAAACAATGTGAGAGGACATTTGTTCTCTAAGCCAAAGCATTATTCCAGGGTTTACAATTAATTATATGAGTGCTTTGTTAGCAAATTAAAGCTAAAAGCAATGATATAAAAGCAATGCAGCTGAAACACTGCTATGACAATCTTTTCCAAGTTTTACTCCAGACTGTTGCAAATCATCTAATGTTTCCTAAGGGAATAAAGCCTTTAGAAGGTCATGTAACAGGGTTATTAAGTAAAGGGGAGGGGGAAGGAGCAGACTTTTGTACTGTTACAATGCCAATTCTCCAAATTCAAAGATCTTTAATATTTCACAAATCCTTATAACCACCCCATGAGGATTTTAAAAAATACTTCAAAGAAAAGTCTTTCTTTTGGCCTTGTTCTATTTTATTTTAGAATAGAGAGTTCTGTTCTCAACTACTGGGTGCATGGCTGGTCCTAGTCTTGGGCCCAGGTATCCACATACTGGATTTAGACAAAAAGTGAATTCTTCAACTATTGATACAGCGTGGAAATCGATTTGGTTCGATCCCTAACCTCTGAGACTGGGAATCACTGGAAGAAACCTGTAAGTGGTATGCCGCAAGTCAGTCCTTGGTGGCCTTAGATGGGAAGCAGAAGCACATTGTCTTGAATAGTGTTCAGATTGAACATGGCTGTTTTGATGACAGAATCCAAGGGTGTGACCAGCCCTGGATGCCCCACGTCTTGAGCCAATATACATTTGCTTCAGATGGAACCATTCCAAGTAAAGCAAATCTAGCATTTGAGCCATTATTTTAAAAAGATAGAGAAAAAAAAATGTAGCCAGGCCAGCAATTGACATATTTTACATAAAATAATTCCTCCTCCCTAACACAAATTATTGGCATTGATAAAGGTAGCTGAACTCATTATGAGTGTATTGAAGTTAGTCTAAAACACATTTTCTCACATGTACCCAAAAGCATAATTTTTTGGACAACATAGAGATAATGCCTTTTCTTATTGGATCTTAAGAGATAAAAAACCAAATAATCTCCCTTACTTTTTTTCTTTCTCTTCCACTGTACACTTGCCTATTACTCACAAACCACATATACCCTCATTTCTGTCCTTGCTTATTTATATATCTCCATGATCCAAGCAGAACTTGGGAAGACTTTCAAAAGTATTTTCAAAAAGATAATAAGTGAACCAGAAATCCCAGTGAAGGAAAATAAAGAGTTTCTGTCTTTAAAACTCTGCTCTTATCTGGACATTTTATATGAATGGAGTCAGTCCATTTGGGCTGCTCTAACAAAATTCCACAAACAAGGCATCTTATAAACAACAAAAATGTATTATTCATAGCTCTGGAAACTGGAACATCCAAGATGAAAGTGCTATCAGATTCAGGGCCTGGTGAGGGTCTTTTCTGTTTCATAGACAGCACCTTATTGCTGTGTCCTCTCACTGAAAAGGGGAAGGAATACTCTCACCCCTCCCTCCCTCGTCCATCCCTCCCTCCCTTCTTCCCTTCCTTCCTTCCTTCCTTCCTTCCTTCCTTCCTTCCTTCCTTCCGTCCTTCCTATTCCTCTTTTCTCTCTCTCTTTCTCTCTCTTTCTTTTTCTGGTACCAGGAATTGAATCAAAGGTGCTTAAACACAGAGCCACATCCCCAACCTTTTTTACTTTATTTTTTATTTTGAGACAGGGTCTTGCTAAGTTGCTTAAGGCCACTCCAAGTTGCTGAGGCTGGCTTCAAACTCATGTTCCTCCTTCCTCAGTCTCCAGAGCTGCTAGAATTATAGGTTGACACTACCGCACCTGGCTCTAGCCCACATTCTAAAGGAACCAATGTGTCATGAGTACTCTGCCTTCAGGATTTACCCACTCTCAAAGGCCCCACCTCCTAACTCCATCACATCAGTGATTAGGTTTCAACTTATGAATTTTAAAGGGGCACAATATTTAGATCATAGTAAATGGAAGTAAGATGTGTAGTCTTTTACATCTAGCTTCTTTCAGATGCTAACTAAAAATTATGCTAAAATACCTTTAAGATTCATCTATACTGTAGTATGTCTTGGTACTCTATTTCTTTCCATTGCTGAGTAGTAGGCAATTGTTGGAGTGTTCTACATATGAACCAGCTGATGATATTTGCTTTGCTTTCATTTTTTATATATTATGAAGTGTTGTATATATCTTCTGCATTATTTACCAAACCTTTCTCCTTCATGCTTTGTATTTTTCTGTTCTTGATTCTTAGGTCCCTTCTCATTTATTTTTAATCTTTCTTTTTTAAAGTTTTTGTGGATATTGTTTCTTATTTTCTCTCTGAGAGGACCTGGATATTCTTTTAAACATCATGTATAGAAAACTCTATCATTACCATTTTGTTAAGAGTCATTTCGTCTCTTTCTTATTTGGTGTTAACCACTTTCTTTGTGTTGGTTTTTGTCCTTTGGTTTTGAATTGTATTTTATTGTTCTATCTTCAGGCTGTCTTCCCTGCCCTGTACCTTCCCTTGTTCATTTCTCCCTGGTGGTTTTGCAGTTGCTTCTAGGTGGGCGCCCATGGATTCTCAGTGTAGACATATTATACTGGGGCTCAGAACTCTTATTCCATAATGCTGAGGGTCACAATGATTCTATCACCCACCCAGTCTAGACTTCCCAGGTTTCTGCTATATGTTTCTCTGTCAGTCACCTTTAAACAGTCATCATTTCAGGCAAGAACTTCAGTTTCTGCCACTCCTCAGGAGCAGTGAATCCTACCAAGGACCTTCCAGTTTCATAAACTCCTGTCGGTGAGCTTATCTTTGGTACTTTGCCACTTATACAGTGCTTTCAGTCCCAATTAATTCATAAAAATTCAGCTCTTCAATGCCTCCACTTGCTTCTGGTGCTGGAGGTCAGCAATGGGACGGCCTCTGCTTTACTTAGCACTGTGAGTTTTAGTTTCCCTTTGATTTAATTGGACTTTTATTTTAGAACATGGCTATTGCTAAAAATATTTCATTTAAGTATAATATGCATACAGATAAGTGCACATATCATATATGAACAGCTGGATAAACTTCACAAATTGAGCATATCTTACTAAAAATCAAGAAACGCAGCATGACCAGAACTCAGGAGTCCCCCACACCTTCTTGTAGTTAATCCCTACCAAAATTTGTCACCATTGAGATTTCCACCTGCATAGGTGTGGTTTGGTTTATATCTAAGACTAGGACAAACAGTACTAACGTGCACATACTGCTGCTCGTCTTTTTGGTGAACAAATGTGCAATACGTCCATCGGTCATGTTCCTGGAAGTGAAGTCTACTGTTATAAGGAAGGGATGTGTTCAATTTTAGTAGATATTCTTAACTGATTTTCCAAAGCAATTATAACAATTTAAATATCCATCAGCAAGTTATGAATTGCCATGGCCCATATATCTTCACCAATTCTCAGCATTATCAATCTTTTTCAACATAATATGGATGTTTTTTAATAAAATGAAAATCTCAGGTTTTTGTTTGTTTTTTAATGGAAGAGAAAGGGACCTCTCAGAAAAAAGCTCTTTGCTCTCTCTGGACCTAACTTCAGGTAAACATGTTTTCTGAGGCAGCTCACTACCGATACAGTCCCTCCTCACAGTTCAGCTCCCATTCTCTGACCCCACAAGAAGACAGTACTGGAGAGACGGTTTGTATTCTTCAAGACATACAGTATTCAGAGGAAAGAAAGCCATCTGCATATCTCTGTTGCCTCCTCTTCAAGCCTTATGTTCTATCCCCCAAAGTTGTTTATTCTGTTCTGCTCTTATAGAGGTAGAACAATGAAAAGGATAGAAAGGGCAAAAGAAATCTTCTTTATTTATAGAAGGCCCTGCCTTTGTTTTTCCTATTCATTCATTCATAGGCTTTGAAAGAGAAGGAATTTTGTCTCACTCTTAGATTTTTATATGTATTTATAAATTTTTGATGCAAACATTTTGGAAAAGAGTTATCAACTAATCTCAAAAATAACTCTTGGGGCTTATATAGGCTACCAAGTAGTTCTAGAAGGCTTCTCATGCTGTTTTCACATTTTAAGGCAAACATTCATAAGTTGACAACACATCGATCCTCATCATTCATTTACACTTCTGTGTGAACAGCTTTATCTGATTATTTTTAAAAAAGCAATGTGGTAGATTAATTTTGAAAAAGGAAAAATCTCTACTACTTTGCAATATTATATAGCAGCTCCTTAAAACATGAGAAGTGTATTCTGTTTGTCATCTTTTTGAATCGGGGATGTCTTTGTGACTTACTTTGGTCAATGGAATGCAGATAAGGAATTGTATGCTAAGTCTATGATTTTTTAATTTTTTTTTGGTACTGAGGATTGAACTCAGGGGCACTCAACCACTGAGCCACATCCCCAGCCCTATTTTTTGTGTTTTATGTAAGAAAGGGTCTAACTGAATTGCTTAGCACCTTGCCCTTGCTGAGGCTAGCTTTGAACTCGCGATTCTCTTGTCTCAGCCTCCCAAAGTGCAGGGATTACAGGCTATACCACAACGCATGGCTTAATTCTGATTTGACTTCAAGAATCCTGGTGAAATTACTTGATTTCTTGGAATTCTGCCACCATTACATACAAGTTCAGGTTAGCTGTAATACAGAGACCAAACAGATAAAGGACAATGTTCTAGTCAATAGTAGACTGATACAAATTCAGAAGTTACAGCTAGATAAGTAAAGCTGTAGCAAAGCTGTATACAACTCACAACTGACCTCAAAAATATAAATTAGCTCAGTTAGAATGACTCCTGGACCTCTGAGCAACACTAAAGTTTTATTGTTTTAAGTTATTGGGTTTTGGAGTTTTGTTACCCAGCAAATTGCTGACAGATACAAATGGATATAGATCAATTGTGGAGAGTAGAACTATGGGAAATAAATTATCACAGACTTCCTTCATGTCACTCTTTTGTTCTCTTGCTTCTACAAGGTAAATACAATTCATTGATCACATTCTTTCCAAGGAAAATGTAACTTACCCTATGAACACTTCATAACTAGAAAAATAGCAAATTTAAATGTTTTCCATGATTCAATATTTACTTAGATTCACATTTGGCTCTGAATTTTGGCCTTTTCCAGTTTTTGGTTTGGGGGATGTTACTTATGCTCTCTGAAACTTTTTTTTCTGATCAGGAAAATGGAGCTGATGACACATTAACCTTTCAGGGCCATTGTGAAAAAGAGAAGAGTAGCCAAGAGTCTAACCTCAGGAGGGGCTGTAAGTTTCAGTTTCCTGGTTCTGCAATGAATCAGCTCTGTGACCTTGGCCAAGTATTTCAGTCTTTCAGGATCTAGTTTCCTGAGCTATAAACTGATCATAATAATAATCCCTGTCTCATAGCATTGATTTGAGATTAAGTGAGATAAAGCATATAAAGTCTAAGGTTTGGTCTGATAAATAGTGCCTTTCATTTTATTGCTCATATATATTCCTTTCTTCAAGTCCTAGACTATGCAAACACCCCTGACCCCTCTCTACTTCATCTCCAAAACCATAAACACATCTCTAATTACATAGTCCCTCTGTTACTCTGCTTTACTCAACACATTAGGCACAAAACCAGTTCTGCCTGAATCAAACGTGTGGCAGTTGCCTTTCACCTTGTCTTTTTTGTTTCTTGTTTAAGTTTTAGCTTGTGTGGGAGAGAGGGAGTAGAGGGATGAACCCCCAATAAATGGGAGCCATTCTCTATGCATCCTTCCAAAAGACAAAAATCTTAGTAGATGCATTTGTAAGACAAAACACTTTAACAGAACAATAAGTGTAAATTAAGCTATGTCATTTGCTAGATAATGCATAGCACAAAACCACAAAACAGCAGCCATCTACAGAAATGGTACATTAAAGGACTAATGTTGGAAAAGAGTAACCAAACGTATATTTGGGTTCAATTTCTTATCTTTTATTAAAGCCAATGTTTGAATGATACGGAATAAAGATGGATTTTGAGTTTGATAACACGAGGAATAATCACATCAAATTTTATCATAATTAACAGAACAAACCCTTTTTGACAGGAAGCACTTATTAGGATACCTAAAGATATGATGTACACATGTATGCACACACCAAAAATTGAATTGTTACACACATTGTGTTCCGAACGATGAGCATCATTGTCTCTATAATGACATGGATTGTTTACTGAGAATCTTTCTTTTAAATTTTTTGGTACTGGGGATTGACCTCACGGGCACTCAAGCACCAAGACACATTCCCAGCCCTATTTTGTATTTTATTTAGAGACAGGGTCTCACGGAGTTGCTTAGCACCTTGCCGTTGCCAAGGCTGGCTTTGAACTCTCGATCCTCCTGCCTCAGTCTCCCGAGCCACTGGAATTACAGGCGTGCACCACCATGCCAGGTTTACTTTTATGTGCTATTTGATTTTCATTATCTTTTGAAGCCCTCACTGAGATTCTATTTGGTGGAAAATAAAATTTCCCTGTTTTATAGGTGAGGAAAATGAGACATATAGATGTGACATAACTTGTCCTCAAATTATAGTTAGTGGTTGATTTAAAATTCATATGGAAATTATCTAATTCCAGTATTCATGTTCTTGAGATTACACATTGATGTTTCACATATGTAATTCATAGCAATATATATATATATATATATATATATATATATATGTATATATATTCAGTGTATTTATATTTTAGTTCTGTTCTGGACTACCCTAATTTATTCTCATGCTTAATTCAGATGGAAAAACATTGAGAAATAAAAATTTCTCTTCATTTTAAATACATTGTCACATTTATTTCTTAAAATACCCTTAATTTGTAGATTAGAACTGCACTTTATAATTGGAAGTATGAAGACTTCAGAATTGAGTAGTTTGACCAAGGTCATAGAGCCAATAAACTGCACAGTTGAAACTTTGACTCTATTATGTCTCAAAAATCTATTTTCTTTGTTTTAAAACATTCTTCCTATTAACTCATTTACTTCCAAAGTTTTGGGGTTATATGTTGCACCTAAATTCCCTAACTTTATGCAGAAGAGTCTATTCTGACTTTGCTTTTTCTTAGAAGCTATTTTCACCTCAGTTTTTTCACTCCTCTATAAATTCTCCTTAAGTACTATTTTCTTGCTGAGTTTCAATTTGATTTGTTGAGATTTCTCTTTACTCACTGGAGGGAGAATCAGTGACTTAAAAAAGAAGTTTTAAGTGCATGCATTTGCTTTTTTCAAGTTTCTGAATGCCTCCAAGAAATTCACTTCTGAAGATCTAAAGTCTAGAGGGGCAGAGGCCATAACTACTCAAAATGAGAGTATATTGTTTTAGTTAAAATCTATGAAGTGATTCAGGACTCCAATTCAATTTCCACAAACTGACATCATGAGGTCTGGATGAGGGATCTGTCTTAAAATTACCATTCTCTGGAAGATGAGCCTTTTAAAGATGCCTTCATTACACTAGTTAGCAAGTTCGCGACGTCAGGCTCAAGTAGATCCAGGAATTGAACCGACACTGTTTTTACTGCCTTTCTGATCTCCCTGGCAGCAATTTGATGGAACTTCATGTGTCACCAACTCCACCCTTAAAGCTACTCAAGCTCTCAAGGCAAACAATGTAATTTTTTCTGAAAAAAAGTATCATTAAATTTTTACAAAAATATCTTCTACATTTCGTAAAACTCTCAAGACATCTCGGAGAATATAATTTTAGGATGTAGACTCACTCTCTGTGAATTGGATTGCTAGTTGGTCCGTCATCTTCTGATGGTATTGTCACTGAATTAATTAATTGGTTGACACTGTCTTAATATGACTCAATCTTTTTTTGGACTTGGGCCCATATTTGGAGGTTTGGAAATTTGATTAAATTATGAATAAATAAATTGGACTAGTCCAACTATACCGAGTAACAGCCCAACCATTAAATATATGAAATCCTCAAAGACAGGGACCTAGGGATTGATATGCTAATGCCATGTCTGGGGCACAGCAGGCACCAAATAATCACTTGTTGAAAGTGAATTAAATCCCCTGAAGTGTAAAATACATACAGAAAAAAATAAATCTTTGCTTTTAGCTTTTATCTAGAGACTGTCTTTTGTGACTCAAAACTTCCCTTACAAGAGTAATTCTCAATCTTGGTAGATTTTGTTCCCCAGGGGACATTGAATGTCAATAGTGCTGAGCTGAGAAAACTCAGTTGCCCTACAAAAAGACTTGAAATCTCAGGATCCAGAATTTCAGAGGTAAGTGTATATGGTAAAGAATTCTTATTCCCCTAAATCTTACTATTTTAAGAGTTTCAGTGGAAGCAGTTACCACGTGGTTTTTCCAGGAGCCTTAGAAGAAATGCAAACCTTAACATCATGCTCTGAACTCCCTAGAGAGAGTCAGAAATTATTCTTTATCTCACTCTCTTGGTTCATTGTTTCTTGAGAATTCTCCACCACTCCAAACCACAGCCCCAAAGCATTCTCCACGTGTATGATTTGTAAAAAGGAGAATCCATTGAGAAGTCCCTGGGTGGAATGAAGATCACAGCACAAGCAGAAATTAAATGCTTTTGTAATTCACTTAGGGAAGGGTACAATTAGTTTGTACATCCTATAAATCATCTATATGACATCTCGTTATCTTTTTTCTCTTTGTTTTTAATTGAAAAATTTAAAAAATTTTCCTCTTCAGATCATTATTTCTTGCTTAAAATAGGATTAAGTGGTTATATGATGTCGATGTATTTATTATATTATTAGTTTTTGTAAAGTCCAGACGGAAGTATGACCTACTCTTTTTTTGTCAATCAAATATCAAATGGAGGAGTTGGACTGGACTTATAAGCAATTAGTTGAACAGGATAATTTAAACTCACATAATGGAAAAAATATTATGGAGTTTGGGCTACTTGGGTTCAACTTCTGGTCCTTCCACTGTGACTTTTGGAGCATTGTGTACGCTCTACTGGCTTTAATTCCTTTATCTATAATACAAGGAAGTTGGATTACAGAACCCACTCTTTTGGATTCTAATTTACTGAATAGAATAATTTCAATCGGATTCCATGACTAATGGGGTGAAAAGAAAATGACATGTATTTGTATATCGATATCCAAAGCATTACTAAGAAGTTAATCTAAAAATATATATTTCTGAGGGATACTGTCAAATTCTTGGGACCTACTCTCTTAGAAGTTAAATTCTTCTGGAGGATCTCTTAGAATTATTCATTGGAATATATGAAAGCCTCCTGTGCTTTTTCAACTTAACCAGGTGAATCTGCTAGGATCTATGGTGGCAAGAAAAAGAAATTTGCTCCTTTTAGTCATTAGGCTTCAAAATAACTCCCTAATAGTCTTTGCCTCCTCATATTTATACCCTTACATAGGCTCCTCTATCCCTGAATCAACACTGACACTTTGTGATGAATAGAATGTAACATAAATGACATACAAACAAAACTCACTATGCTTTTTGACCCTCATTTTTAATTGGAAAATTAAGGAATTGCCTATATAATACATATATATGTGTATGTGTGTGTGTGCGCACGTGTGTGTGTGTGCATGTGTGTGTGTGTGGGTATTGCATGTAACTGCTGAAGTTAGATCATAAAAAGTATTTCTACTTCTCTTTGGTCTAGTACATACTACTTCTCAAGGAAGCCTATCATCCTAGCATGAGGATATTCATGAAAGTCCATGAGGACCTGAACTAGGGCCTTTTCCTGACAGTTAGCACCAAGTCATCATGCATTTGACTGATCACTTTGGAAGTGGATTTTTCATCGCTGTTCACATCCTCAGATGAATACACTTATAGCCAATATCTGAGTGCAATCTCATGAGAGCCTCTGAGCCCAATTCACCCAAATCTTTTTCCTACAGAAAGTGAGAAATAATAAATATTTATTATTGTGTTAAGCCACTAGATTTTAGGATAATTTTTTGCAGCAATAGAAAACAAATATAGAACACTAGCATAAAACAATAAAATATAGTTCTTGAAGGGAAATGTAAAGACTCAGAATTGAAGCAACTGTAAAAAAAGATTTGGTTTCTTGGGATCTTGCATGCAGGACATAATGAATTTCAGAGTGTAGCTATCAAAATGAACTGATGACAATTTCAGTTTTTCTTACATTCTTTCTGACACCCTCCTCAGGATTTCAGGTAGAAAGGGGCTGATGACTATGATTTGTTTGATCAACCCTTGAAGAAGGGAGAATAGAGTGTGTTGATTAGAATTCCCGGAGAATATGCGCAATTGGGAAATGTTTGTTTTGTTTTTTTTTCCAAATAAAAAACCAAGGTGTTATTTCCAAAACAAAAGTTAGGTGTGCTTATCAGGTAAAAGAAGAAATGTCAATACCAATAGCCTGATAATTTAGAAAATAGCCAAGAGTTTGGTGACATCAGAGTTTATCCAACCTTATGTGAACCAGCCATATTCCTGAACAGTGTTTTTCAGATACCGTATATCTTCAAAAAGTATGATGCCATTAAATGTGGATTTAAAAAAAATAAGTGAAAATTTTCTGTTTGGTTTGATTTGGGAGATATTAGAAGTGGTCTTCATTTCAGCAACTTTCAATTACTCCCAATCTTTGCTAAGTAGAATAGATTATAATATATAACATAATATATTGAAAAACTCAAACACAACAGATTTTTCTTTCTTGTTCCAACAAGAGTGCTGACTAAAAACTAGGGCACTAAGTATCTCTCTTTGTTGGAATTCAAGGATTTAAGCCAACAGAGAGAGGTTCTGCTGTCTTGGACACATGGCTTCTATGTTTGTCCTGGGAAATAGCCCCATTTCAGCTGATCAGAAGGAGAGAGGATCATGGAGAAACACACCTGAGATTAGCTTATGTTTTCAGTCCTGTGAGAGTGTCCTCCCATTTCTGCCTTCCATTGACCAGAACACAGTCACATGACTCAACCTAAATGCAAATGGAGGTTGTAAAAGAGAGTCTTGCTAAGGCAGCCACTTTCTAGTGCAAGTTGATATTAGAAAAATAATAACATGGATATTTTGGGTTTTTTTTTTTTTTTTTGGTATCTACTAGTCATTTTTGCTACATATAAATCCCTTTGGCCACCTTTTGTCTGTCATCTGGTAACATATTACGCTTACAAATCTCCCTGGAGAGAAATCAAAACCTTTGCTCAACACAATGTATGAACAAATAAAATCCTGGGTCTCATCAAGATATTTATAATTAACAGTTGGTTTTAGGACATGCCTTTGAAAATACTTCTTAGAGTTGTGGTGCTTTTGAAGTGAATTAGTTCTTTTCTATTTTCTTTAATTTTTACTACTGAAATGCTAGAGATTCAGCCCTGTGCAATAAAACATGTGAGATGGAAGCTTGTCCTCATGGCTTCTTCATTGGCAAAAGTGACTGATCTGGTTCCTCTGGTACTTCCACTGAACGACAGACTTGTTACATTAACTCTCCTCCAGATGCAGACTCGTATGAGAACTCTGGACTTGCAGATATCTCAGTGCTTAGAATCTGTGATAACTTAACTTCAGATGCAGAATTGCTAAAGATACCCAAAGAGAAAAATGAATAAATAAAATCTACTCATTTGAATATTGCAGATGCTAAAATGTGGAAGAAAGTATTTGAGGCAAAAGCACAACTTTGGGGCCAGGAGTTGCATTTTTTTTTTTTTAAGAATCCTTGTGACAGTTGAAAAAAAAGGTCATAGAAGGAAGTCTTGGGTTGAAGTCTATGCTATGTACATGTTTGTGGGAACACTGTGTATATGTGTGTGTGTGTAGAGAGATGACTGGGGTGTTTAGAGTTAGAGCTTTCATTGCTGTTTCTCCAGATCGGATCCATCATTTACCCATGAGATTTTTCATGTTACAAAAATTTCTAAGTTACTAAAACTTTATTAGAACTATTACTTTAGGACATGAATAGTAGTAAGGCCTGTCCTAAAAATAAATAACCTATTGTCAAGATACATTTTGTAATTTTATATCATGTTATGCATTTCAGTCTTATTAAGTGAATCTATTGATTGTGTCACATAATTTATCTAACAGAATTTAGATAATAATGCTTCAAATTGTAATTTTATTCCTAAGAGAAACCCAAATGATTCATTTTCCCAAGTAAATTCCTGAATGCAATTTCCCCTATAACTACTATAGTTGACTTTTGGATGTCAAGGAAGCATCTCAAAAATAATTCACACACAATAAATGGACTCTGATTTGCCCACAGAATTGTTCCACTCTCCCAAGGTGATTTTACCAATTACAACATCATGATATGCATAGTGGCTAAGGCCATACATTCAATGATTCCTTCTAGATTCTTCTCTCTGCTTTGCCACCTATGTTCAGTCTACAAGCATCCTGTTGACTCTGCCTCAAAACTTCTGATCTGACCTCTTGATACTATCTCTCCTGCTATTTCTCTCATCTCAGCTGCCACCATCTGTCCTTGTGCACCTGCAATACCTTTATATTTGTTCTCCCTACTTCCACTATTAGCTCCCTACAACTCATTTTCCATGTAGCTGCTAGAGTGATCTCCTATAAATATGCAAATTAGATCATGTCACTTCACTGCTAGAAGCCTGCCAATGCCATCCTTTGACATCACAATAAAATAAAAATGTCTTACTCCAAGTTGCAAGACCTTAAATAATGTTATTTTTGTTAACTCTGATTTCACCTGATACCTCTCTTCCCTTGGTTTTCTAAACTCAATATACACTGATTGTTATCCCTCAAAATCTCCAACTGGGATTTGGATATTTTGGCACTTGCTTTTCTGCTGCTCGTAGTTGACCTCTTGTTTTGGTTTGGATGTGAAGTATCCCCCAAAAGCTCATGTGTGAGATGATGCAAGAAGATTTAGAGGAGAAATTATTGGGTTTTGAGAGCCTTAATCCAATCAGTGAATCAGTCTCCTGACAGGATAACTGAAGGTGGCAGACAGGGTGTGGCTGGAGGAAGTGGGCATTGGGGGCATGACTTTTGGGTACATATTTTGTATCTGGCATGTGGAGTGTCTCTGCTTCATGATCATCATGTGAACTTCTTCCTTCCACCACACTCTTCCACTGTGTTGAGCCTCATCTCGAGCCCTGAGAAATGGAGTTGATTATCTATGGACAAGGACCTCTGTAACTGTGAGCCCTGAAATAAACCTTTCCCCCACCACAAAAATTGTTCTTGTCAAGACTTTTTGTCACAGCAACAAAAAAGCTCACTGAAACACCTCATATCCTCTCTTTTGGCTTCTTTTAATCTTTTGGGTTTGGATTCCCCCCAAAGCCTTCTTTGGCCACTACATACTGTACCCCAGTAACTCTTTATTCCATTATCCTCTCCTATTATTAAGTTATTATTTTACTCAGCAATATCTGGAATTTTCACACTGAATTTTAGTTTTTTATAGTTCGTCTTTATAAACCAGAATGTAGCTTCATAAAAACAAAGACCATTATCTGTTAATCTCAGTTTATAGTGTGTCCCCAGCACCTGCCAGTACCTGCCACATTGCAGGTGCTTATTTTGGAAAACTGATGCTGATGCAGAGTTTAGTTTGCATCTTAGAAATTTCCTACAGAATGGGAAGTCTCAACTGATCGAGAGAAAGAAGTTAAAGGAGAAATTCTCAGACACATATTATCAGAGGAAGGGTATACTCTCAACAGAAATGATCTTCCTGCAGGTTTGCAAGTACTTACATAATCCCCAAAGCCTGAAACCAATTGCCTTTTTATCCCAATGATTCTCTTGAAGAACTGAAAATATCCCCAATCACTATAGGAGTCACTAGATCCTTTTGTTTTCCTCCATTTCTTCCCCTGACATTAATAAATAATATTAAGGGCAGTGAAGAAAAATAGTATATGTTTCCTAACTGGTTGTAAGAGAATTACTGTAGACATACTGTTGTGTTACATTATTATGGTCAAAGGATCAAAGAAGAAATACCTTAGAAAGTTATCTGCTTGATAATATCTCTTGATCACAGTTCTGCCATATTTGGGAGCAGTAAAGTATATTTAAAAGTATATAGAGGGGAAATACATTCCTGGCTCCAACATGACTGTTTTAGCTAAAATTGATTACAGCTTATATTCAGATGGGATGTTTTTAACATGTTTAAAAACAAATCATGATATTTTAATCCACAATCACTTGTTCTTGCTAAAGTTTGTGGATTGTATAGAGATTGGTAGACCCAGAGTAGTCTTAGTTAGCAGATCTGCTTGAGCTACAGTTCTGGTTTCATCTAGTTCCTCACTCAGCACTGGACTCCTCATTGCTCTGTTTCCAGAGCTGAGAGACAGCAGCTACTCAGGGAAGCTTCTCATGGAGAGGCCAGAGGACATTATTATGCTATGTGCATATATGATTTCATAACCTGTGTAACTCTACATCATGTACAACCAGAAGAATGAGAAGTTATACTCCATTTATGTATTATGTGTCAAACTGAATTCTACTGTCATGTATAACTAATTAGAACAAATTAAAAATTTAAAAATATGTACAAATATGAAAACATATTGCATATAACTATTTATACATAATGTGTAATTCATAAGAATTGATAAATGAAATCTGTAAGATAAATTTTTGTAAGGATACATATAAACAAATAAAATATATTAATTATAAGTTGTTTATGAGTATAAAATGAATGAGGATGGAGAAAGGAAATAGAGAATAAGTAACAGAATAGTAGAGGGTATGGAAAATGGTGATGATGTGCCACCCAAAAAATATTATCAATTTGACCCACCACATTTGGGATCAAAATCGGAAAAGAAAAGAAGGAAGAAGAGAAGGAAGACAGAAAGGTGGTAAAGAAAAAAATAAAAGTCTTGTATACCCATTGCGCCTTTTCTGATAGTGGCCCAACAGAAGGCAAAGGACTATTTAGGTCCAATGGTTGATTGATTCAAAGCACCTCCAACATTTCCTGCTACATAGCAAGCATTCATGAAATATTTGTTGAGTTCAGCTGTATAAAACTCAATTGCCTTGATAAGATGGATTTATTTCCCCAAATTCTTGAATTCACATCCTTTAGGTTGATCCCATTTTTTTTCTATGAAGTATATCCAGAGTAAAATATTAGAAAGGACTATAGAGTTCTTTACTATAACTGCATTCAGTTGACAATACCTTTCTTTCATTGGGTAAAGAACACATTTCTCTTGTTTTCTGGTTGTGGCTCTGACATTTAGTTTGAGAGAGCACCTCCACTCACCCTACTTATCCCATGTGGTTTGGAGAAGGCTGACTTTTCCCCATGCAATCATCTCTGGAGGCAAGTACAAGACCCAGTCTCCACCAGAGGGGCAGGATATTTTTGGTTTAAGACTGGATGTGGGATCCAAATTGGGACAGTGTAAATGTAAGTTTAGAACTTTTTTGCAGGTGGTGGGGATGTTTGAGAAAATAAAGTGTGCATTTCTGCAGAAATGTCTTCCAAACTGACAATATATGATTTGGGAGCCTAAGACCATCATGCATGAAGAAACCTTGCTTACAAATTATCCAATATAGAAAACAGAGAGAGATTAGAGAAAAAGAAGAAGGGAGGAAAAGAGAGGGGGATGGAGATTTCATCTTATATCTCTTTTTGCTTAAGTATGTTTGAGTTTTATATTTCCCAGAGTAAATAAGTCTTTTTAGAGAGCTTCAGGTGTCACCTCCATGACAAGAATGTCTAAGCTTCCCAGGTAGTCTAACCCATCTCTGTATAGCTTGGACTGTTACTATATTTTATCTAACATCTGTCCTCAAAATTTCCAGTTTTGATATGAATTTTATATTTTATAGCTGCATAGAAAAGCTTAGTGATTCTTAGTGAAATACCTTCCTCATCCCCAGCAGCCAAGCTCATCAAGAACTTCTCTATACAATAAGGCAGGATTACATTCCCTACCTCATTGTCTTAAAATCAATAAGTACATATTGCTTACAGGGTCAGTTGGGTGATTTTTCTGGTCTTTGCTAAGCTCACATGTATTTATGAGCTTGAAATGGGGCAGGTTGCCCTGATGGGTTTTGTTTTTTTTTTGGTACTGGAGATTGAACCCAGGGGTGCTTAGCCACTGAGCCACATCCCCAGCCCTTTTTATGTTTTTTTTCCTCAAAAATTGCATTTTAATACATGTTATCAAACATAACAGAAAAAAAAAATTTCAGAAGCTGTACACACTGTTCACTGAAAACATTTGTTGAGGCAAATAGAAAAAATTGTTAAAATCATAATTTTTCTAACTTTGCACAAAATTATAAGCAGATTAAATTCTTCATATTAAACACCTTTATGTTTTTTTTTAGAGACAGTGTCTTGCTGAGTTGCTTAGGCCCTCACTAAGTTGCTGAGTCTGGTTGTGAACTCACAATCTTCCTGTCTCAGCCCCACTGGCTGCTGGGATTACAGGCATGCATCACCACGCCCGGCCCAGCCCTGTTGATCTTGAATGGACTCCATAATATATTGAGGGATTAACTGTAGGCATCCCTAGGATGGCCTAAAACTGAAGCAACCAGGTTTTTCTCCAAATAGTCTCTTACTATCTAGAAGGTTAACCTAGGCTTGTTGTTGAGGTAGAGGGAGTTTTCTTTAAAAAAATTAATGAATAAACAAACATGGATTCCTCAAGAGGTTTGGCCCAAAGTTGGCACACCATCATTTCCACCATTTGCTATTGGTCAAAGTAAGTCACAAAGCCAGCCCAGATTCCAGAAGGTAGGAGTTGCTGTAGAGTCATTGCCAAAGGCATAGGTTAAGGGTGGGGTAGAGAATTGAGGCCAGTTGTTGAATCAGTGTAATACTGAAACTAAAACAACAAACAAGCAAACCATAAAGAGTTTGGTTTCACTGAATCACATTCTATTTACATATAATCTCAGAACCTTAATCAGAGTCAGGAGTAAAGTGAGCAAATTTGGCAAATCAGAACTTATATCCTCTCTTTCATTCAACATTAACTGAAGAAAGAGTAGAAAACGGAAAGATCTCAGATCTATTTCAAATTCACATTTGACCTATATGTGTAGAAACAGGATTTAGTTAGAGGAATAGAATGACTTTAGTTTCTGTTAAGATGTGTTAAGTAAATACCTTCTATTTACCTCCTAGCAGAGGCAAGTTAACCAAGTCAAAATGTGGAGACAGAAAACATGTAAGTAATAATTGCTTTAAAATTAAAAACAAACAAACAAAAAAAACCCACAAAAACTGTCTTTACTTCCATGAACTTGGATCTGCATTGGCCAATGATTTAATGCTTAACAGATTCCCTGGACTGCAGTCAGACTTCATCCATGTTTCTTCTATAAAAGGTTCATGTATTCATCCATCCATTTCACAAATATTTCCAAAATGCATCTTATATATAATGATATCAATAAACAGCATCAGTAATATAATGAATTAGAGATTGTGACTTATGCAAAGGCAGGGTTGGTTTTAGCTTTAATTTAAATGTGACTTTAGGGGTGGGAGGAACCTGACAGGTCTGTGGATCACTGGATATAAATTCCATGGCAGAGACTTTATAATGCCTGCTGGGAATCTGGACTTGGTGCAACTTCATTTGCCTGGTAAAGTGTTACTTGGACCAGAACATGGAGCTTAACATTAGTCCTAAAGTGAGATAGCATTTAACTTAAAGCAATTTTAACTCTTAGAATAATATTTTTGTGCCTAGTAGAAATATTCAAAAAATATTTTCTTCATTTTCTTAAATAAGCAAATTGGGAAATGCATTTGTGGTTAACATTTTTGGAATCTGTTCCTGTGGAGTCTCTCAAAGTAGATATACAGAGCCAGGTACCCATAAATTTAAAACTAGTGGGAATTTTGACTACATATGATTTTATTTGTATATCTTAAATTTTTAAAAAATTCTGCTTAATTAAAAAGGTCAGGATAAAGGGACATGGTTTTTATTAGAGGTTAGACCTAATTCCACATTATAACCTTGGAATTATAACTAATTTTACATTATAACCTATAAGAAAAATGAAGATACTGAATAAGCCAATCACAAATATTTTTCTAAGTTTACAAGACTACGTATTTAAACTGCTCCTATGAACCTTAGAGCCACCCTGCCTTTCTGGGAGGGTGGTCGTCAGAAGCTTCATTTTACACATAAGAATGATGAGGCCATGTCCAAGGTGAGAGTTTCTGGAGTAAAATCTGTTATAGGGACTTGAGGAACCATTAAAAAAGTCTTCAATAGATTTCATACAACTCTTCCACAGATTTCAACACTATGTTGCTCTTCAGAGCTAATGGCTTCCAAAGATGCTTTAATCATAGCAAGATATTTAGTTATCACCACCCCAGGGGGATGGATTCTGTCTGATGGGGCTTCCAGATGCAAGGTCTCTTTCAAAGGCGTGTACATGAACTAAACAAAGCTGTTTAGCCTGGCCATTAGTACTGTTACCATTGCATAGAAAGGAAGACACACAAAACCACAGTCCGTAAGACCTTGACCTCCTAGGGTCCCAGTTCCCTTATCTGTAAAATGAGAGGGTCAGACTAGATGACGCCAAGGTCCCTTCCTGCTCTAAAGTTAAGTGATCTCTCTTCCTAACGAGATTAAAAACGAAAAGTCATAAATAACAGTAAATATGTCAAATTCTCTTCCCTTCCCACCCAATTCAACTGAAATGTTGATAAAGAGTTACAACATACAAATTTATTTTTATTCTCCATGCTTATATTTTAATTAAACATCTACTTGTTAAATATCTCCTCTGTAGAAGATACTAAGATCACATAAATTTCTCCACGCTCTCCAATATAGGATGTTGGCATGCCAGGACCAATAATAATTTTATTCATATTCCCTAGAGCTAGATTTGGGAGTTCATAGAAATAAGGTAAACTAAACAGAGCCTCATCTCTGGGAAAGACCCCTAATGGAAAGCATGCCTTTTTCCTTTTAACTGTCTTGGTGTGCCATTAAATCCTCTTTACCACACCAGTGTACCCTGTCGTTCCCCCTGTTAAGTATTGAATTGTTCACATCTGCCTTCTACCTCGTCTCTAACTGCTCTTGAACAAGGGTGCTAGCATTCCTGGAAAGTTATTCCCTCAAGTTGGAGCATCTTACAGCTAATGTCTAAATAGGAGAGGTAACTAAAGGACAGAACCTTGTCTCAAGGTGAGACAAACTTTATGTAATCCATATTCCAGGATCTCCTATGGATCAAGCTGAGACCAGACTTCAAGTGAGTCATATTCATGTCTGGCTCCTTCTTCTGTACCTCTTGCTTCTCTCCATCTCTTTCTCCTGAGACTTCCCTCAGTAGATCACATATACCCATAGTCCCATCTCAGATGCTGCTTCTAGGGAATGTGCCCTCAGAATCTGGAGCCACATAGCTCAATCTGGGCATTGCTTCCTGAGACTAATCCTAGGTTTTAAAAGACTCATTAACTAACTAAGCTTCTACCCACTCAGGAACCTTCAAGGAGTAAGTGGAGGCATGCACCTACTGCCTCAAGAAGAAGAGAGTGGCCTAGTAAAGTTTTATGGGCTTTGGTGAAAACTTACCTCATGCTGTAAACTGAATAAGCTAAATTTTGCTACTAAGTGGCATCCTCAAGGACGCAGAGATGCAAAATGAAGGAAATCAAAGCACTTCCATTGGACAGTGTCTAGTCTAATTTTCCATTAAATGCTGGCCCACCATTCAATGAAATTGGAGATGTCTGGAGGGTGGGAGTATGTGGTGGTAGATTTCAGGGTTAAAAAATCAGGACATCTTCATGGGGAAAGTATTAGAGGCAGGAAGCCAAATTTGAGATCATTTTCTTCTTTCTGCTCTCACATTTCTCCGAAGACCTTTCTGTGCAGGGTCTGTAGTGGATGAAAGCCTTTGAGGGAGACTGGATTGTATTTCTAAAGCCAAGGAGGAAAGAGGGTTCATGAGAAAATAAAGCAAGTGCTGAAGACTGGTCCCACCAGGGAAGGGCTTCTTTGAGGCTTAAGAGGGAAGAGACCAAGGAAGAGATGTCATCCTACATCAAAAGTAATAGAGTTGTGGGGAGGTGGCAAAGCTGTAGAGAGAAAAACAGCCACAGAGTGTATCCAGAGAGAAGGAACTTTAAGTAGCCTCAGAAAAGGACATCTGGAGCCCCAAGCACAGCACAGAATCAGGAGAGGTAGTGGACTTAAATCATAAAAGCTTAGATGTGTATCGCTGAAAGACATTCTGTGTGGGGTGATGATGAATGAAGACCAGACAATACTCTCTCTCTGACAGGACCTGAGGGGGCTTTAAAACAGGGTCCCTGGAGCCTATGGCTTGTGTTCAAATATTAGCTCAAAGATTTTCTATCTGTGTGGCCATGGGAGGTTAGTTTTGACATCTCAGAGACTGTCTCCTCATCCATAGAATAAAGATAACACTGACCACCTTCTGGGCTGAGGAGGGTCAGCTATTTTGTCTACACAAAGTACATAGAAGAACTTGTGGGTTAAAATATTTGCACTGCTTACAATTTCAGAACTCAGACAGTGTAGGGGATGGGCTATTTTTTTCCTCAACTCAGAAAAGTAAGGTCTTGGAGATTTTATACCAAATAAAATGACATTTTATTGGTGAAAGAATTGGTAATCCATCACTATCATTTTCTACCAAAGATGCAGCCACTTCAACTGTCTCTGATTTCACTGTAAATTTGTGTTTAGTCTTTGTTCTCTAGCTTACTGCCTTCAATATGTTTGTGTATATGTCTTTGAGTCTTGATGTGTGTTTGTGTTTGTGTGTATGTGTGTGTGTGTGTGGGGGGTGGCGGGGATAAACCTCTAGAGCAAGCATCAGTTTCTCAGGGAAGGCACAGGAATCAATTCAAACTAAAGAAAGCAATAGCGCTGTTTACTATCCAGTAAGGAATTTGTTTACTACGAGGAAGTAACAATAGCTAGAGTGGGAAACAGGAAACTGAAAAGAGGAAACGGTTTACAAGCCCCCAGAAAAAATGCGCAGATGGAAGTTAATGAAAAGCAATAGGGCAGAAGGAAGCTCCATGTGATTCAGTTTACAAAAGGGAAAGCATGTTGTCAGGCCAGTGCTTATTTCTCTCTGCTGTTCCTACATTCTTAATGGGATCTTGCTAATATTCAAAGGGCAAATCTAAATGCTTTAGAATCTTCACCACCCCACTGTTGGTCAACAACTGAATGACTCATGTGAATTTGAGTTCTGCAAAGGATAAAATCAACAGAAACTCTGAGAAATATGCGAGGAAAGAAAACTCCAAGGACTTATTAGAGATTTTACAAGCCAAAGTTAGGCTCCGTTTTCTTTTTTCTTTTTCCTTTTGTATGATCATGAGTCGATCCAGAGCAGGGAGCAGACAGAACCCAAGGCTCACACATATATTTATTTAGTTTGTAAGACATTCCTATTTTTATAGCTGAAAGTTCTTAACTTTCTTGTTAGCAAATGTTAACAAGGTTTAAAATGTATAAAATGAGCTGTGGCATGTAAAAAATTTTGGCCTATCCTGGCTCCTTCTTTTTTATACCTATGCTCAATGAAAATGTCCTACTGACAGGCCGAATGTCTGGGCAAGTTTATAGATAGTGTTCCCACCTTGGGGCCACAAGGTCACAGATTCGTTCCTGATTCTATTTAAAAAACGCTCAACAATGGTAAGTTTGTGTGTGCTTTTATGAGCAGGAGCTGTTTTATATGAACCAGAATCTTAAAGATACTCCAAGGAATCTTGAGTATATGCCGGGCCATGCATTGGGAAAGGCTGCTATGGTACTTGCTACAAAACTGGGGAGCTTCAGGAATCATGGGCGAGGACTGACTATAACAATTCTCAGACATTGTATTTACACAAGGCCAAAATGCAGTTTGTTTTCATGGTTGTAATCAAAGCACTTGAAAGGCATTTCAACCTGCTCCCAGCGTCACTTTACCCATGGTCATAAAGTGAAACAAGACAGAGGGGGGAAAAAGGATCAAGAAAAAAGCAGACCTCAGTCAATTTTATAACTATTTAGTCACTGTGGGCCTTTCCTTCTTGGTAGGGCATAAATATGATTTCTGAGAAGTTGTCCTCAGAATTCCCGAAAGCCCCTTAACTGTAGAAGTGAAATAACCTTCAGCAATCTAACGAGCAAACACAGGGTCACTCCAGAGGGGGATTAGGAAGTCGCTCAGCTGGGTGGCTACTATGATTTTCTGAGGCATAGTGACAAAAATGCAGAACAATTCAAATCTGAGCTGTATCCCTGTGCTCAGTTGCTGTATGACCTGAGACAATGGATTCTCCTTTCTAGGTGCCCACATTGTTCCCTCTGAAATGAAGAAGAAGGGGAAAGGTTTAAGTCAAAAGATTTACTATTCAAGAACTTCAGATGGATAGGTGACTTAAAATGTGGCAACTATCCATTTTTTGTATGTGTTTAAATAAGGCACAGGCCACCGTCTCTCCCAACCAAGGCTGTCACGCAGTCTACGGTGTGTATGTCTATCCTGGAGTTGTACACCATGGAGGTCTTGCTTCTACCACTGGGCAAAAATTCTACATCCCCCAACCCCCAAATGGTGACATCTGTTACCCATGGCTTGTGACATTTAGGGATATATGCTGTTCCACATCTTGCTTTACAGATATACAGTAGTCCCTTGGGATTCACAAGGGATTTGTTCCAAAACCATTCCATAGATGATCTTTTATATAATGGCATAGTACTAGAACCTATGAATATCCTCTTGCATGCTTTAAATCAATAGATTACTTGTAAAATCTAATATTATATTTATGTAATATAGTTATTATATTATTTAAAGAATAATAACAAGAAACAAAGTCTATACATGTTCAATACAGACATCATATTTTTAAAAAGATTTTCTATCAGAAGTTGGTTGAATCCAGGGATGTGTAAACAGTGGATATAAAGGCCCAACTCTACTACTTTCTGGCTTGAATTTCTTGTCCATCTGTCTGATACCATTCCTTTTTGGAAAGTCCCCATCTCAAAGCCATTTCTAGTTCTACAACTTTCCCTATAACACATAAGTTGTCTTTCCTAAAATTCTGATTCTCACACATACCTATATATATACAGAAACCTCAAGTAATTATTATACTTTCCTGTCAAATAATCATAAAAAATAAAATTCCTGTGATAAATAATGCATTCTCAGCATTATTTAACAGCAAAAAGGCCCCTTAACTTCAGCTTTCAGCCCATTTCCAGGTGTCTGAAATGATTCTAACACTACAGGGTTATATCTTAAAGGGTAGAAATTAATCAGATTTGAAAATTCTCATCCAGATGTATCAGAGAAAAGATAATTGATTGAAATGTGTCAGAAAATGGTAGGATTCACTTTTAGACTAACTCACATGGAATGCTCCAGACTAAATTGCAGAACTTCTGTGTAACTAAAGATATAGTTAATGGTAACTATTCCTCCCAGTTACTTAAAATTTTGCAATTTGCAAAACATTTTCTTCTCTGGTTTGTCTGACTTCAACCTCAGAGATGAGCAGGTTATTTTGATTCATATTTTAGACATGAGGTCATATGGAATTCTCATAATTTCATAGCCATAACATGTCAGAACTTTTGTAAAAATTCATTGTTCTAATTAAATAGCTATAATGATATTGGCTTATCGAAGGGATTTCAACAACCTAACCAAATCACTAGAGTGGACATTCTTAACCTGATGAAACAGGGAAATAGGGAAGGCATACTAGAAATAGGGAAGGCATGCTAGAATCACCTAAAGGGTTGTTTGAAACACACACACACAAAATGTCTCCATCTTTCTTCCCCTGGAAATTAAAATATATCTCAGGATAGGAGTAGGGAAATTATTTTTGAGAACATTACCCAGATATTTCTAATATGTATCTCCTTGTTGAAAAGTGTTGATTTTTCTCTTCTGAAGTGGAGGCACCTTCTTCCCAGGTCTCATTTTGTCCAATTCTCTTTGGATTATATAGTGATTATGCTTATCATATGATAGACAAAAAAAATTCACATGTACCATGAAAGTAAAAAAACTGATAGAATAAAGAAAAAATGGACCATGTCAACTTTTAATGAGATTGATGTGAAAGCACCATTGTGATTCATATAGAAGACTGTTCAGAACTGATATCTAAAGCAATTGAAAAAAGCCAATGTGAAAATTTAGTATTTACTAGTTAACATTTTACTTTTGAAGATATGGCAATATGGACCCATAGGTCATTTCAAGTCTGTGGAGGTAAATGGCTCTTCCTATATTCACTCTACACTGCAATGTGACTTTGTAGCTCTTGCATCAATAGGCAGAATCTTTGTCCACTCCCTAAATCTGGCTGGCTACTATGACTTTCTGTGATGAATAGCAGAGAGGAATATAGTTGTGCCAATTGAACACAGACCTCATAAGGATCTTACACTTCTATTCTTTGTCTCAGACCCTGCCCACCAGCCGTGTGAACAAGCCTGGGCTAGTTACTGAAGAGTGAGAGACCTCACAGAGGCAAGAGGATTCATTTAGGCTTATACCACCCAAGACCAGCCAACTCTAACCACAGAGCCATGAGAACGTTATCTCAGATTTAGAAGATGAGGTGTTGACTTCACCTTCTAACACAAAGAATTGCAGTTACATTGAAAAGGGATATAAATGTAAGAAAGGGTGAAGAATTGAAGCCAATTTTATATAATCTACCACATCTATGTCATTGAGGCTGTTATGTGTACTAAAGGAATAGATAGGCAGGGCATGGTGGCACATGCCTGTGATCCCAGCAGCTCAGGAGGCTGAGGCAGGAGGATTTCAAGTTCAAAGCCAGCCTCAGAAACTTAGTGACACCCTAAACAACTTAGCAAGACTCTATTTCAAAGTAAAAAAATAAAAAGAACTTGGGGTATAGCTCAGTGGTTAAGCACCCCTGGGTTCTATCCCCAGTAAATAAATGAAGGAATAGATACATATGAAATATTTAGAGCAGTGTCTAATGCTGAATAAGTATTCAATAAATGTAAACTATTGTAACTGTTTCTAAAGTGGATCTGATGAAAGGTAGAAAGCCTAATTAATTCCATCAATCCTTGTCCTTAAACACTGATACTGATAGTTGTTATAAACCCAGGGATCATCCTAGGATCACACATGGGGACTCAAAGGAACAAAGTGAAATCAAACCCCAGTCATCTTTCTTTCCTGAACAAAAGCACATCACTAAGTATATGTTGCCTCTTCTATTCAGGCTGTGACTAAAGGTTTCAATGATAAAGATGACACATACCTTAAAGAACTAGAAGAATTTTGTTTATTGCGTCTCAATCCATTGTCTTACTCTCATGAAATGGCGGAATGACATAAGAGTATAAAACCCACCAAAGAAATAAGCACTGGGTGACCTGTGACGAGGTTTCCAACTCATCAGGAAAAACTTCAAATCAACATGTTTCTCTGGAGACAGCTCACATCTGGGGCCTGTCCCTGTCTCCTGGGACTCATAAAATTTCTATCTCCAGGGTACAGGTAAGGCCTTCACATACTTTGAGAACAACAGCCTGTTCATTTCCTCCATGGCTATAAAGTGACTTTATTGGACTCCAGTATCTAAAGGAAACAGAACTCTGGGTCAGAGTGCCTTCAGGGAGTCACTGGTCCTAGACAGAATCCTGACTCTAAGAGATGTGGGTTTGGGGAGATGCTCTTGAACTCTTTGGAATGGAAGTTAATTTAAAGATGAAAGAAAACTTCCTGACTTACTCATTGTTCTTGAGGGCAAGAAAACTTTATATAGCTAAGAAGTGCTTAGAAGATATAGCTCCATAGCACCAGCTATTACTGAACAACATTTCTCTATGATTTGAGTCCCTGCATATTGTATTGCTCCAGGGGTAAATGTAGTTCAAACATTGAGATAAATATCTTTCCAATCCCAGTGGGATTTAGTATTTGACAAGTCCAAAAAGGTACAGTAACTTCTGCAAAAATTTGAGAGAGGAGTCTCAATCGAAAGAGAAAAGCACATATTTATGTGATCAGAGAAGCATGTCTACTGCTTAAAGTTCCACTCAACCTACTGGATAAATTCTGGATCTGTTTCCTAAAGTCTGATCTATGGAAGGGTGCTCAAGTAGCAGTTTTCTGTGCAAAGGGATTGAGGAAATAGTCATGCTATATATCTCTCTTGTGCATTCACAGTAGATTGTGACAGATAAAAAGTTTAGAAAGCTCAGACGATACATGTTTAACTGTTTCCCAAAGATTCAAACCTAAAGAATTCCTCTTTGTTTTCTCATTCAATTATATGAAAACATCTTGAGAGATCATGTTGTTTTAGAGAGATGAGTATACTTTGAGTAAAGCAGATGACCATAAGATGCTTTTTGGGGGGTTGAGGAGGGGAGATGCTGTTTTTAGACATGTAACACAATTCAACATCTTTGGAGAATGGTAGGCACAAGTGTTAGATGAGTTTCACAGATTTGTTCTTTTTTCAACCATGTGTGTTTGGGGCCTTCTGTTTGAAATCTGAAGAAGTCTAAACAGTGCACTGGCAGAAAGACCTCATTAAGGTTGTCCTAAGTGACTTGTCCAAACTAATAACATGCTTATGCCTACAGGATAGAATTACTATAATTGAAGGTAAGTGGCTATGACACTAAGGTTCTAGAAATATCTATGAAAGGTAGGGGATTCTACTCCATGACCCTCCTCTTGCTCCTCATTCCATTTGTCTTACTTGCCCTCTTTCTGGACTCTGATATTCCAACCATTTATTTTCCTATTCTGCGTCGTGGCTATATGAAGCCAACCCAGATGGGCACAAGGTCGGGACATAAATACCTTTGTCCCTTGGTTCTTCATATTCATTCTTCCTAATAGACCCTTAACCTGCACTCTTGGCTACTGAGGGTTCTTAAGACACGGAAATAGGCAATAAGCTTTTGAAAACTTAAAAAAGAAAGTAAGAGAAAGACAGATTTGTCTATAATGTACTTGAAGAGATTTTAAGCAGGTTTCTTTGATTTTTGGCTGGAATTTTGTCACCTCATCTCATTTTGGTTATAAACTGTGAATGAGATATCTATTCTTTTTTCAAAAACAAGAAAAAATATGATGGGTAAAAGTTTAAAGAAAAGTGATTTGTATTGATGGGAAGGATTTAGAAATAATAAAACAGTCTTTCAGTATTTAAGGGCTGGTAGCCAACACTCCCTACACTTTTTTCTCTCCTTTTCTCTCTTTAGTTTATTTTTCCCCTCTGGTATTTAAACAGAGTACATAAAAAACAACTTAACCATATTTGTGCATGGCTGAAGACATTGTTGATCTATTGTTGATCTATATGTGATACTAACTTTATTTTCTAGAACAAAAGTCAGGCTAGCACCTGATGATTCCTATACAGTGGTATAAACATGAGACTGCCTCAACTGTGGAAACAAATGTCAATTTGAAGTAGTTGGCATCTCTACCTTTTTTTCTTCCCATTTAAAACACTTAATAGAAATATCCCTTCAAAATTAGAACTGGGCTCCAGCTGATTTCTCCCCCACCTGTCAAGATGAATAAGCAAAGAGCCCACCATCAATCACATACCCACATCAGATTTGCTGCTGGGTTAATTAAATCGAGACATTTATTGTGCTGTGGAAATTGGCAAAACTCACATATGGAAAGAGCTTTCTTTAAAGTGGAAGAAGAAAGAGTAATAGAAGAGGAATGGTTGCCTTTAGATTTCTTGAATTTCATCTGCAGCAAGCTATAAACCCCAAATCAGCTCTGCCATTTATTGTTAGAAATCTCCCAGTCCGCCAGAAATTTCTTTCTTAAAGCTGTCACGTGAATTGTCTCACTCTTTGTTGTGATTTTATTGTCATTTTCTGCTCCATAAGTTCTCCCGATGTAGGTGAAGTCTGTGGAATGCTTTTTCTCCTTTAATCTGTTCTAAAGACCTCAGTAAAAAACACTTCAACCCACTGGCCCTGGAGATGAGAAGACGCTGCTGCCCTTCACATGCTCTGTAGGCATTTTTCATCCAAAGGATTGTATCAGCCCCTCCCCATCTCCAAAGCAGGCAAAAGCTCAGGCTGCATCCTAGAGCCACTGGGTTCGCACTCATGGAATTTTTATAAGCACATGGTTGACTTGCCCTCATTTTATAATAATAATAATAGATACAGAAGCCTAGGAGCCCTAAATCAAGCATTCACATATGCTTTGAAGTCACAGACAAGAAGTAAATCTTGAGTCCCTTTAAAACAAGTATGTTTCTTAGGGAATAACAGAAGAACCCGAGAGATGAGCCTCTTCCTCTTGTCCTGGCTATGCTGGGAGTTTGTTATACACACAGTCTAAATTTCACCCCATACAACAAAAGCCATAACGTCCAAGGCCGTGGCTGGTGGAGGGAGAATCCAATACGCCTGGGAAAGCACAGTTTTGTTATGCACTGGATAGCATTTTGCTCAAGAGGAAATGGGACTTCTGAGTTAAGGAGGAATAATCTGGCCTGAATGATCACTCAGATCTCATCCTCCTATAACAGTCTCCCCAGAGTTACCCCCAGGGTAACCACCCAAATTAACAGGTATGAATGTGCTTTCACAGGTAAAAAGAGATTAGCTCAATCCCACTGCTTTTGTTCATGTTGTCACTCTAAATTCTCCACCATGCAAGACTGAAGTTGGTCACAATTTTGACTCTGAATTTCTGCTTCCGTTAGGAGGAGAATTAATATCAAGCCCCCAGTGACCTTCCCACAATAAACTGCTAGGGCCCTGTGCAGAGCAAACCAGATGATTCATCTTCCACACTAGCATCTGATTGGTTCCTATTTGCTAGGGCGGAATGAATATCTAAACTTCTGGAATCTGGACTCCTAACTGCTAACCCAATTTAAATACACACACACACACACACACATACACACACACACACACACACACATTTTTTACTGGCCTAATTTTAGCTCTTTGAATTAATGTTTACTTTGCTTTTATGGTCCGTTAGTATTTTCTGGAACTCTGCATAACTGTTGTTATTGTTTTGTTTTATTTTGGTACCAGGGATTGAACTCAGGAGCATTTGACCACTGAGCCACACCCCTAGCCCTATTTTGTGTTTTATTTAGAGACAGGGTCTCACTGAGTTGCTTAGCTCTTCCCCATTGCTGAGGCTGGCTTTAATCCTAGTTTTGAACCCTCTGGATCAACCTTGCTTTATAGTCCCAAACCTTCACCATAATATATTTGGAATTTGTCCTTTTACTCTCAAAGATCTTGAAATAGAAATACATTAGCATCTCTAAGATAAAATATGATGCCAATTCTAGTTTAACAAAGAGGACATTCTTGAGTGAAAAAGCCACAAGTTTCTCATCAATACTATAAAATTATCACTTTTACATGAAAGTCCCCCCAGGCTCCTGATCTCCTGCTCTGTTCTCATCCACCACCAAAGCATGCTCTCAGAAAAGTAGCACCAGTCAGTCACTCTCAAGTTCTATGGACTTAAGACATTATATTATCTCACCTAGGGTCAATAGGTTTTAAATTCAGTGCTCACTGTGGAATTAAATACACCATTGGGGATTTTTATTTGCTATTGAGGAGGGGTAGATATTGGGGTGTTGCAAAGAGCCTTTCTGAGCCTTCTGAAACAAAAATGTATGTCTGAATAGATGAAAATCAATTGGATGTATCAATGGAGATAAACAGGGAGTCTTGGAAATAGGCAAGAATTAGAAGCATCAACCCACCCTGTCCCCATATTACTCATTTGGGTTCCATCTAAATGTGTATAATGGGATTGTGTCATTACCTTGCACAATGGAAAACTACTTTTTTTTTTCAAATTAGCGGCGGCAGCAGCAACAATAGCACAATCATATAAATTAATAGTTTCTTGGCTTTCCAAGCAATTTTTTATATTAATCTTCATGTCAGCTCTTTGAGAAACATGGATAGATATTTATGATTCTTACCTGTTGTATAGTACTATTGATATTCAGAAACCTATGTTGCAAGGATTTGAGCTGAGACACAAATCTTAATCTGCTTCATAATGTTATATCTGGCTGACTCTATTCAAGCTAATTTTTACAACCAAAGTGTATTTGGGGAAAGAATATAAAGAAAAAGAAACCAAGAATAATACCTAAGAAGTAGCACTGACAATAGGAAAAACTGGGTCTAGAGTCTGCTTATGCCTTTACAGTGTTTTTTCCTATTCAGTTCACTGAGGGCCTCCCTGGGTAGCACGGTCATGTGGACCTTTCTTCTGTCACTCACTTTCTCCTGCCATTATTACCCATTCTGACAGAGGAAGGCAGAATGAGTAAAAACAAGTTTTCTGATTTCTTAGAGTCTATCATCAGGATTCCAAAGAAAGCCTTGAGGATTTCAATAAGTTTATTCTAATTTTAGAGCTGTTGAGGTTGTCAAATATAATCTAATTATCTGGTTCTTTCTCAAGACTATCTCTGCGACAATTAGACCCATCCACATGGAGAAGGCTACCTTGACCAGTCAGTGTTTACAGAGTGTGCCCTAGTTTTCCCCTGTAATGTTTACAGGGCTATAACTACAAGAGTAGTTATATAAGTAAAGTTCAGACCACTACACCAGTAGCAATGACATCATACTGCTCCCAGAGTTTAATGTTGCCATATCCTTAGAGTACTTTTGATTTTGGCCAGACCACTCCATTGAAGAAGATGGGAAGCATGGTATTTTTATTCAAACAGCATGGAATATAACATAAAAATGAATTAGCATCAGCCCAGGTTAGGTAAATTTAGATGAAGAAGCAAAACAGTGTGCCCTCCCTCCCTTGCATTCTTCATTATAAAATTCACATCCTCAGTGCAAGCACGTTGTGTGCCCTGATTGTCTGTATCCACACCCTCAGCATTCTTATTGCTTCACCCAAACTCTTCTTTTGAAAGTTTTTACCATGTGGTACTTGTCCACACGACCATCATAGTTTAGCATAAAGTGCTCATCTCTGTGTGTAATGGCTATTGGAAACACATTTTTGCATTCCATAAACTATTTAGATAAAGCCACACTTCTCATCCTAATAAAATGATCATCAAATAAAAATACCTTTCCAGAGCCCTAACTCTTAGTCCTATTATAAGCATGTTTGGAATAAATGGACTTTGCTTCTTCTGTACCCATGTGGCTTTGTATTCTAGAAAAATCATTTTATCATTTTTTCTGTTCTTTGTATCATTTTTTTTAAATTCAGAGCAGTAGCACTCTGTTTATCAAATGCTGACAGGTGCTGAAATAAGCTGTATTATTATTCATGTGGTACTGTTTTAGAAGCTAGGAATGAACTAAAGGATTGGGGCCCTGATATCTCAAACTATTCTCTTAAAAAGAGAGTATTTTTTAAAATGCATGTTCCTTCTACTTGATTAAAGGTTGAAACACAGGGATGCTCTCAAATAGACAACCAGGAGGATTAGAAATGCAGATGAGTGGTATTTCTCCCTTCATGGTCACTGGCTTCAGGCAAGTAGGCAGAGGAGCTGGCACAGCACTGCATACCCCAGGGCAAAGGGTTAGAAAAATGAATTGTTTGACTAAAGAAGCAGTAGGAGATATGTTTGCCAAAAAGGAACTTCAGAAGCTCTGCTTGAACATGAGTTAGAGGAAGTGAAAATATTTCAGATGGAATTTCTGTTACTGTTGCTGACAGTGGGCTGGCTGACTCCCTGCTAGCAGATGGTGTCAGGGTGCTCTTCTTAAAGAAATACACTGGAGCAGCTGTGAGCCACTCATGAAGCTCCATTGTTGCCAAAAAGATGGCACCCTGGAAAATGTAAAGTAAGAGTTCCTTTTAGATTGAAAGGCTAAATAAATGTGGAGTATCAAATCGATTTAGTTATCTATCACTGTATAACAAATTACTTCCCATTAAGAAGCTTCAAACAAGGTTTATTATCTCAAATTTTCTGTGGGACATAAATCCAGGTATAGTTTAGCAGGACTCCTCTGGTTTGGAATTCCTTGCATGATCCATCAAAGTTTTCTCTGGGTCTACAGTCATCTGAAGACTCAATTGCTTCCAAGATCACTCACATGGTTATGGACACGCCAAAGGTCCTTGGTAGCTGTTGCTGCAGGTTCAGGTCCTTGACACCTTGACCTCATCATAAAGCCATTCAAAACACAATAGTTTCCTTCTTCTAGAAGAAAGGGCTATAAGACCCCATCCCTTCATACACATAGACTAAAAACTCAGGCCTGAGCTATGGACTTTTGGAAACCTAACCTTGGAAATGAAATCCCGTGACTTCTGTATTCCCTTCATCAGAAATGACTACAGAAATACAGCACACACTCAAGGGGAGGGGATTACACAGGGACCTGGATACCAGGAGGTAGAAGATCGTTGATGGCTATATGGTAGTTGCTTACCAGAGATGGTGACCATATCTTCCATTTTAAATGGATGTCAAGGTTATCTTTCTCCTCCAATAGTACTAAGGCTATTTATAGGAAATGAAACCATTGTTTTGAAAAGCAGCTCTGGCTGACTCGATAGATCATAGTCTTCACTCAGTGCATCATCCTGGTCAGTAATAATGAACTGGTAAATGTGGAGGCCATGAAAATATATGTTATTAGGCACAGATACGTGTGAACTAGAATCTCTCACTTTCAGGCTCTAAGGAGACTAGTCACACACAGATCTTATACCTTCTTCATCTGTAGAATGGACTTGGCCATGAGAAACTCCCCTGGTAATCTTTGGCTAAATAATGGAAAACATATGGCTTAAAATCTATCAGGAATAGAATGGAGTTGCTTCTAGGAAGACCTTGCTCATATCACATCATTGCTACATGATTTTCACACAATAGTGAGAAATTTACTACATATATAGGTGTTATAACTTGACCCTCTGTATGAACAAGACTCTAGTTTCATGGCCATTATATAATCTTGGTTAATAGAGCCTTATAGAAAAATTGCAGTAATTTTCCTCAGATTAACAAGAATTCAGATTAAAGAATACAATAAGATATTAGCATTGTTAAGGACATTTGCAATCAGTTACTTCAACTTCCTCATTGTATGGATAAAGCAAGAGTCCAGAGCTGATACAAAATCATAACAACTAACCTACTGGTTAACCTACTGTAGATTCCTGCTTCCACAAGCATTATAGAAATTAGGAAGACAGAGAGAGATCAGAAATGGCCTTATTTGCTGTGTGGTCATGTGGAAAAGAAAATGGAAGCTAGGGAATATTTTTCAAATATTTTTATGATGAAAATTCCTACAGAGGTTATAGTTACATTCCCAGGAACTACCTCCAAGCACAAAAGGTATTCATAAACAGGTACTTGATTTAATAACACCTAATTGCTGGTGAATTTCTCAGTCAGTTACTCTTATTCCAGTCTGGTAATCCATTCCAGGGACTTGGTTGACTTCTGTGATCATTACGTTTTTTTTAACTTTTTTTTTTTTTAGCTGTAGATGGACACAATGTCTTTATTTTATTGCTTTGTATGTGGTGCTGAGGATCGAACCCAGGGCCTCATGCATGCAAGGCAAGCGCTCTACCACTGAGCTACAATCCCAGCCCCTGTGGTCATTATTGTAGGGTCTTGTTGGTGGGATGGCAATGTACTATAAGCAAAGTGTCCAGGAAGCAATGATGTCAGAGTTCTTAATCCATTTTATTGTAGAGATCCAGTTTGGGAGTAAGAAACCTCTGATTCCAATTCTGTACCTTTCATAAGTAGAGGTCTCCTCTCAGAAAAGTTATAAACTGGGCCAATTATTTTTAAACCTGTAAAATTAGAGAATTGGAACAGGTCAATGATTCTCTACGAGCAATGACAGCATACCATTTGGGAGGAAGGAGGCTATGAGAATTTCTGAGATAAAGTAGAAGGAAAACAACAATAACAATAATAAGAACAGGTTGGTAGAAAAAAATTCCTGGATTCTAATAGTTAAAAAAAAAAATAACCTTCCTGTTGGGAGGTAGGAATCCTGAAAGAATTTCCAGGTAGAAAAGTGGAAATGTAAAATGTAAAATGTATATTCATTAAAGGGAACTCAACTAGAAATACACTGGGAGGCATTGGTTAGATAATCGCCATTCCTACCACTCCTAAAGTTTAGAGAGTCAGTAAATGGTGAGAGATAAGGTCATTCAAGGAAACAATGCTAGAACAGGGAAAGTACTGAGGAAGGAAAGGGCTGGCCCCTAGCTAAAAGTGACCTGAGATGGAGTCAAGATAGGACACTGGCAAGCAGAAACAAGGCCTTCAAACAAAGGACACTGAGACTGGATGCTTCCATCCACCTCAGTTCAAAGAAAATCAAGATCCCAACTCCAGCCACCTTCCATGGCAGGTCTACTCTTGTCCATCAGTGTATTTCCAGGACTAAATGTCACTTGCTAAATTCCGAAGTTTATAACCTGAAGGAGCATATTCTTAGGAAAAAGGTCCAAGAATGTGTGGGTCTCCAGTAGAAAGTCAAATTCATTTGTCATTGGCTTCAATG